>PYUH01000062.1:1764188-1818972 GCA_016808085.1 Suaeda aralocaspica | reverse complement strand
GGGGGGGGGGGGGGGGGGGGGGACTGGGGTCCAACTTTCTGTCACTGAATCGTATATTGATTAGTACACTACCTTCATTTGTTTTTAGGAGGTCACAAAAGATTCCGGTGTAGAAGAGCAGACTTATTCGAATGTGAAGGTGATGTGTCGATTATGCTTCTCTGGTGAACACGAAGGGACTGAAAGAGCAAAGAAGATGCTTCCATGCAGTAGTTGTGGGAAGAAGTATCACAGGGATTGCTTGAAAACCTGGTCTCAACATAGAGGTTTGTTGTTGGGGGTCTTGTGGTTTATATTCCTTAGGCTGATTTATATTTTATATTCTTTTTCTGAATTTTGTTTTTTTCTTTATATTTTTGACTGCAGATTTATTTCACTGGAGCTCATGGACATGTCCATCCTGCCGTACATGCGAGGTAACAATGTGCTGCTATATCGATGTTTCATAAATGTCCAATGTTCTAACTTGTAAGATGCTTTTGGACTGAGGCTGTCGTTCTTACAAGTTGGCGACTGTAATTTTTTTTGCTCAAGTCTTTTCTGGATTTTCAAATTATTTGTGGGGTAAATTTATGAAATCCATATGTATCACAAAATCAGAAACTACTTATCTAGGCTTTTCCCTTCTAAACACTCTTTTCCTTCTTAAGATCATACTCTCTTTTTTTTTCTCCCTCAGTATTTTAATTTATTGAATCCCCTTTTAATACAAGTTCTTAAATAAACTTCCAACCAAAAGTGCATTGGAAATAAAAGTTAGTTGTTTCTATTATTCTTGTCCACATTACTTTGCAGCTCAATAACTGACGCAACTATGTGCTGTTCTGTATCGATTTGGCTGAATATGTGGACCCCTTGGTTTGTTTTGAAGACTGAGTTGTGTGAAAATCTCTTGCTTATCTTTTCTCCCCTCCCTTCCAGGTTTGTCGTAGGACTGGAGAGCCAAACAAGTTTAAGTTTTGCAAGAGATGTGATGGTGCCTTCCATTGTTATTGCATGCAGCCTCCACACAAGGTTACCTATATTTTTCTACACATTTTTATTTTTTACTTTTGTACTGTGCAATTTGTCGAGCCTTGATTAATTTATCTGGTGCAGAATGTTAGTTCTGGACCTTATTTGTGCCCCAAGCATACAAAATGCCACAGCTGTGGCTCAAATGTTCCAGGAAACGGCCTGAGTGTAAGGTAATTGTTGAGATTTTGAATTTCATATGATATTAGTGATGTCTGGAATCTGGATGATTGGCTGCATTATGCATTTAATATGCTGGTTCCAGCTTAAGGTGACCATCCTGTGTAAGTGAGTCTACATGGCATAATAATTTCTGCTAAGAACTACATCTGATGTATTTATGCTTAAATCTCCCTTTAATCCAGCTATGTTTGTTGTCATGCTTGACACTTTGACACGTTTGATGTCTTCTGCTTGTGCATATCATTTTAGAATATGTCTGTGTATGTGTGTATCTGCATTCCTTTCTCTATTTTGGCCAAGTTGCTGAATTACAGCAGCAGCATCAAATCGTGATTGCATTGTAAAATTTATGAGCTTACTGCAACAGAGATATTAGGCTGCAACCGAGATTATTAGGAATCATTCGTCTGTGTTTGGAGTTAATTTGTCTGTTTACTGTTACATGATTATTTCCACGGTGTATTATGTTCCATTATTTTTAGTTCACTGTCCTCTCTGTTGACCCATATCTTTGGATACTGCAGGTGGTTTTTAGGGTATACTTGCTGCGATGCTTGTGGGAGATTGTTCACAAAAGGCAATTATTGTCCGGCTTGCCTGAAGGTGAAAAATCTCTCTGAATTTATCGTACTATGTGATCATGCTGTGCGGGATGAATTGGGAAGTTTAACATTGTCATGTTAGCTGTTTCAGGGATTTTGGCATCTAAAGCTGTAATATCTAATGTTGGTTATGCCAATTTTGCTTGACTTGTAGAATCTTTCTGCTTCTTTTCTCATTCACTTGACCTTTAGACATTAGAACATATGATAATGCTACATATTATATTCGGTTCCTCTTTTCTCTAATTACTGGCTGCTTCTGCTTGGTTTGTAAACAGAGTTGGGTCTCAGTCAAACTTTTTCTATTGTCTGATTTGTTTGCTGGATTCATAGTCTACTGTCGCCAGTGATGGATGACTGATTCTTCTTTATAATGTTTTAGGTCTATAGAGATTCAGAGGCGACACCTATGGTTTGTTGTGATATTTGCCAGCGCTGGGTGCACTGTGGCTGTGATGGAATAAGGTTAACCTTTTATCCTTGTCTCTGATGCCTGTAATCGTATATATATTACTCATGTAATTTCAAATATATTGTTCAACAAGTTGCTCTTGATCATCAGGGTGGTTGGCTCAATCTATCATAACTTTGATGGAACTGTTTCATATATGCTTTTCCTTTGGATTTAAAAAAGTTTGGAGTAAAGGGTATGTTAGCTTATAAGGAAGCTACAAACCCTGGTAAATTTTTAATAGGAAACTTATGTTGGAGATTTGCTAACTCTTTTAAGCTTAGGACAATATAAACCCTCTGGATTTTCAATGTCATTATTTCTTTGTGATATTTGAATGATTTGTTCACATAATTCCTTCTTAGAGGAACGGAGGATGTTGCTTTTGGTGGAGAATTTTGAGAACATAATTGAATAAGGAAATGACTTTAGTGGTTTTTAGTTGTAAACCTGACTCAGGCCTTCAGTTCTTCACAGGTTTAGTTATGCAGGAGGGTGCTAGTTGGGCCCAAAAGGCATATGTATGCGCATTTTTAAGTCTTCCCAAAGTCATTTACTTGTTGCCACTCAAAAGAGATGGTTGGCTGGTTGCTTAAGCTGTTAGTTTTTGGTCCGATCTTCTTTGACATGATTTATGTGATCAATTTGGTATGCAGTGATGAAAGATACTTGCAGTTTCAAATAGATGGAAATCTTCCATACACATGCCCTACTTGTCGTGGCGAGTGCTGCCCGGTGAGTTTAGAGGAGGTTTTTTTTAACTGTCATTTACATACTACGTATATTAGATCCATTTTGTATAATTGTTTTTTCTCTTTTATTTTTTATGTTGACAGGTGAATCGTCTTGAAGATGCTGTGCACGAACTATGGAGGAGAAGAGATGAAGCAGATCGTGATCTAATAGCTAGCTTGAGGGCAGCTGCTGGTTTGCCTACTCAGGAGGACATTTTTTCTATTTCGCCTTTTTCTGATGATGAAGATGACGATCTAAGTGCCAGGAAGGTTGAACATGGGCGTGCAAGATTCTCTTTGAAAAATTTGGAAGATTTTTCCCCTAAGAAGGTCAAGGAATCTGGCAAAAAACCATCTAGCAAAAAGTATGTGAAGAAAAAGGGAAATCAGATGTATTTGGATGGTAAAATGGAGGTCAAGCCTGAAGATTATTATGAAACTCAATCCTTTGGATCTAGATTGTGGGACAAAAAACAGGCTTCACAGCCACACCCAGACATGTTTTCTTCTCCTGTTTCTGGAAGTTTTAGTCCAACTGACATAACATATCCTAATAACGATCAAGGGGCTCTGAAGCACAAATCTATGGATGAGGTTGCAGAGAACAATGCAGACAGAAGAGCAGCAATCTTACAAATTAAGAACAAGAAGAGTAATGACACTGGTGTTAATGAGGATGTGGGTCAAGCTGCCAGCAAGCCGAAGACCATTAAGGGAACCAAGCTGGTTATACATTTGGGAGGAAGAAATAAAACTATAACCAACTCTCCGAGGTCTGATTCTTCAAGCTACCAGAGGGAGCAAGAACTGACGACCCTTAGTGGTGAGTTTTATTTTATATTTCATATAGAACAATGTTTGTTATTAATTGACTGTAGTTATGTGGTGCATTTTTTAAAACCTTCGGAGTATCCAGCTTAGTTTAAAAAGCACGCGCCTAGGCGCCAGAATTGGGGCTTCAGAACGCACAGGCGCAGGGGGGTCTGAAAAGCTCACTGAGGAGCGCCTAGGCGCATGGGGCGCAACTGTGAGGCACACCTCTAGGGTTTTCTAGGTTTTTTTTTTCAATTATTTATTTATTTTTTGAGGCGCGCCTATGCACAAGACGCAAGGCCCTTCTTGCGCTTCTGTGCGCCTCTCGCCTTTCAAAGCTAAGGTATCCAGTGCAT
Organism: Suaeda aralocaspica; assembly: GCA_016808085.1. Taxonomy (NCBI): domain Eukaryota; kingdom Viridiplantae; phylum Streptophyta; class Magnoliopsida; order Caryophyllales; family Amaranthaceae; genus Suaeda; species Suaeda aralocaspica. The sequence goes on along the minus strand of PYUH01000062.1, from coordinate 1,814,819 downwards.
TTCTGAAAACATAGGCTCCATAAATTTTGATATTGGTGAGAAAAACTGAAGTATGTATGTTTGATTGTCAGTAGGATATTGACTTGTATTCCTTTAGTATGTACTATAACTTAAAACATAACGACACTCTGATCTCAATTTGGACTTTTAGTTTTTTTGGCATAAAGAAAGTTGTTATAGCTGTTCTGTTTTTACATTCAGGGGGAAACGAAGCAGTGAGTCAGCACAAAATAGGTGATAATCAGATGGAGAAATTGGATGGCACTTCAAACTCTGATGATGGTATGTATAGCTGTTACTCCATTATTGCAAATTATTGGCTTGCTCTTATGACTTGCTCATAATCCAGAATGGTTTTGTAAGTTATTGGCTTGCTCTTATGGTAAATTGCAGGTTACAAAGTTGATGGTGCTCATGAAGTAAAAGGATTGAAACTAAGGGATCGCAATATAATAAAGCTTGGTAAAGGGAAATCTGAACTTTCTGGTCCTCAATCCCACAGAGGGAATGGACCTTTTGGTCAGAGCACACATATCATGTCATCAAGAAAAGGCAATGAAGCGAGTGCAGTCACTGAAGGGCTTCAAAACAATTTGTCCAAGGGTGAGAAGATTAACTTGAGAAAACATCCAGATAGCAGCCATGTCTTGCTTGGTGGTAGCAATAAAAGTAACCAGCCAGCAACACCTGGTTTAGATGCTTCGCTTAAGGACTCCAGGCCTTTGCTAAGGCTCAAATTTAAAACTCCTTATCCGGGTTCCTGGGCTCCAGTTAGTGAGGAAGAGAGAGGATCTGTTAAGGGACAAAGATCCAAAAGAAAGAGACCTTCGTCTTTGGTAGAAATGCCTCAACATCAAGAACATGAAGATGTGACAGAAGCACAAGATGAAAATTTAATGAATGAAATCATGGATGCCAATTGGATTTTGAAGAAATTGGGTAATGATGCTATAGGAAAGAGAGTAGAAGTTCATCAGCCATCTGATAATTCTTGGTGAGTCATGAAGTAAGGTTATAATTTGGTTGAATTTTGCTGATAGTACTGTCACGATTATGCTTTAACCCTATCGTCTCTGTTGTGTCAAAAAAGATTATGCTTTAACCCAAATTATCTAATCAGCAACCTTTAGCCTGAATATGTGGGTATCTCGAAATGCTGATTTTACCTTGTTTATTAGTCGCCTTGAATATAGTGCTTCCTAATCAGCCAAAAGTGTTAAGTCCTGATGGTTATACCCATCTTTCTTTTAATTATTACTTTTTGGTGGTCTAGTCTACACTATGCTTTTTTCAATTCATGGTTATGTTACTGAGTTTGTTATTAATTTATTTTGTCTGTGTAATAATTGGTTATAGATTTTACCTTTTCAGGCACAAGGGAGTTGTTAGTAATATTATCGAGGGGACATCATTGTTGTCAATTGATCTTGATGATGGAAGGGCCAAGACCTTGGAACTTGGTAAGCAAGGTGTCAGATTCGTTCCGCAGAAACAAAAGAGACTGAAATCCTGATGATTTAGTTTATCAAGCATATAGATTAGAAGGCATTGCCATTGCAGTTCTAAGTTACTCCAAAGGTTTTCACAGTTTTGCTAGCAGGCGGCTAGTCAGCAAGGCTCGCACGAGCCTAAAACTGCCCCATTTGTTTAGCCGGGGTCGGTGCGTTGACTGTTGAATCCAAGAGCATTTGCAGTGAATATAGAAATCTCTTAGCCTCACTGGGGTTTCAGATTTGCTAGGTTGATTCTTTTTAACATCGAATATGCAGTCTCGCTCAAGGTTTTGGGGAAGCTTTTTTCTTTCTTGGTTTAATGTCTGTTTCTTAAATAGGATCAATTAGATACAGATGTAATTGGAAAACTAGAGTATACTGCGGTTTTCCATCCTTCTAGTCAGTTTTTCAACTTTGTTGTAAATGATTAGGAATATGCAGCCCTCGTCATAGTTTGAGCTGATGAGTCACTAGCTTGATTTGTATTTTATCTTGTTTGTCGATTTTTCAACTGTTAGTAGGGAATATGTTATTTGGCAGCTGCAAGAGTCTTTACATCTTGCAAGTTGTATCATGGCGAGATTCTAGTCTAGGCATCACCATTTTCTGGAATTCAAATGTAATGTTTTAAATGCTCAGAAATAATTCTAATTTATGTTTGATACCATTTTTTAAATTAGTTTGCAATAATTTGAAGATGTTAATGCACTTCATAAAGGAATTTGAAGGAATTATATGTTCTAAATATTCCCTTTATAAGATGTGATTGACATTGTATTTAGTCATGCACATTTTTTACAAATCCTCTCTACTCCCTATAAAAAATCACATTGCTCATGAATTTACATGTGTAATGTTATTTAATATCTTACATCAAGGCGCCCACTTTTAACATACAGAAGAGAGGCAATGGAGCCTTGCTAAGAGAATAGATAGGTGGTTGTCAATTGCTTGCTCAAGCATTGCCCAAAAGTTGATGTTTAGAAATTGGATATCCATTATTATACAGGAGGCGGTGGCAAATCTAGGAGTAGCCAAAACCCAACACAATCATCAGAATTAAGGTCCTCTTGAATGGCAAGGAAATGCAACCCTCCACAAGCCTTCTTTGCTGCTTCCCATGCCTCTGTTTCTTGTGTTGTCACGGGTGTTTTCTTATATGTAGCATAAATATACCTAGTTGCAATTCCCACAGATAAGATCAAAGAAGCCCGAGCAGTATCTGCTTCAATGGAGCAGACTTCTAATCCATTCATCCAAGCTGCAGTAAGAATATATACATAAAACATCAGTTTAAAGTATCTGGTGAAGAATTGGGTAGGCTGCGAAATGCAAGTAACATGGTAACACACTACTACATGTTAACTACAACTTACAGCAATTGAAGAAAAACAAGGGTCAAGGAATAACAGGCAAACAGATCAATCTGCAATCTGCACGGATTATGTTTTCATACACCTTACACAATGACAGTTCAAATATGAAATCTAGATGTAATAACCCTCATAATAAATGTAAGAGCTACATGCATGACACCACATGGTCCAATTCAGTCAAGCAACCAAGAGGATTGAGATTATTCACATAATCATGTCTGAGCTAAAATGTGAAATTTTTGCAGAGACTACATAAATGTGAAATTTTTTATGGCTTTCAGGGTGAAAATTTGCAGCATCCCTTAAATCAACATTATAGCATATGCTAAAAGAGTCTCCACAGCTGTAAGGAAGCTCTGAAATTTCAGAAAGTAATCCAAAAGACCAAGGCAGATTTTCTTTTTAGCTGAGAGGTTGCTCAAACTTATATAAGTCTGTAACCACGTAGTTTTATCTGCATATCAGTTTTATTAACATTCAAGTTCTGAATACTCATACTTGATACTTTTGTACACCGGGTGTAAAGGTGCTTCAATGTTTCATAAAATCTCGCTGAGTTTCACAAATATCAGGTTGGTCTTGTATGGTCAAGAGAGACAGTATAATATAATTATATAAAACTGTCAAACAGCAGTTTCTTGGTGCATATCTGTTGCATGAACAAGAGCAGGAAGTTAATTGAGCAAAAGGTATCTAATAGTGGATACCTGCCAGGGGTTTGGCACGCGATGATGCAACAGCTAAACCAGGAATCAGTGTCTTCTCATCAATCTCAATCCCAAGCAAATCCAAATCGAGAGTAGCGCCAAACGCAAACCTTTTCTCTAAGGATTGTACCTCCTCCCGCACAGCTGAAATGTTAACCGTGGATAGCAAGTCAATATTATATATATTCCACATCTCATGAAGAATGACTCCATGGCATCATTACTATACCAAAATTGAATACCTGAATAAGGTAACTGTACAAAAGCCCATTTCTCCCCAAACAGATTCTCCGGGAGTTCCATGGGAAAAGGGTTATCTAACACCATAAGTGGCTTAGCTCCTTTCTGAAAGCCAGGATGACGTGTATAAATGGTCTCATAACGTTCTTCCAACCAGAGAAACAAAGATACACACTGCAATATAATAATGGCCGATATTAACATCAACTATGCTTAGCCCTGAGCTTATACATCAGATAAATATCACAGAAGCAATAGTATTTTTGGCAGGAAACTTCCAACATATGTTGCCAACTAAAACATTAAACATTCAATTATTACATTGAATGGTTATGAAATCACAACATGGAGCAAAAATCACAATGACAAATGACTAATTTCCGAAACAACAAGTACTTGACAAGTTCCTTCCTATGAAAGCTCACAAATAAATCCCAAAAGCTTTCACACTTTCATCATTTAGAAACATGGATTACAATCTTTGTCACTTAAAATTCTCCATCTCACTTCAAGGACCCGTATCAAGTCCTCAATACCAGAACATAGTTCGGGCCTAGGAACATTTGGACTCTCAATGACTAGCATCATACCTAAAACCAAGTTTTTATACAAAAACCGAGTCACACACTTTGACATGTACTGATTTTTGACACCAAAACTCGAGCCCAAGTCACATACTTCGTAGTTCATATATTGTGACATTTACAGCAGCATTTCTAAATTCTAATACTAACACATTCTTCTAAGCTCTACTTTCATGAAATCAAATACCGTCATATCATCATATAAACAAGCCACTACCTCAGTAACATATTAGTTGCAACGATTTGCACAAAGCTAGTAACTATAGAATTACAGCAATTTACCCTTTTACTAGGAATAGGCTTAATCCCAAGCTCCTTGCATGCCTTTGTTATAATAGTCTGCAACTGAGACCTACAAAAACCCACAAAACAAACAAACAAACATCATTCATTCAATTCCTTAAAAAACACAACAAATCACATAAAAAAAAAAAACAGAAAATTGAAAAAACCCACAAAAGAAAATCACCTAAAAAAGCGAATTTTCTCAGGAAGAGGGACACCCAAATCATCACAAATACCAACAATAGCATCTTTAAGAGTGATACTATTAATAACATTATTAGGAAAATACTTAGTAAATTGAAGTGACAATGAATCATCACATACTACAAGCTCCCATATCTTTTTACCCCTTATATCAAGTATAGGTCTTGAGCAAAAATCAAGTTCCCATTCAATTATACTTTCGGGTTCAATACCCGGGTCAAGAAAACTCATTTCTGCAGTCGGGTCAACATCATCTATAACTTCTTCTTCATCTTCTTTAATGATTGTTGTTTGAGGGGAGGGTGAAGTTGAGCTTTCTGAGATTGAGTTAAGGAGGTGAAAACGATGTCGTTTGGAGTTGGGTGTGAAGGAGAGTTTAGTGGGGTGGAAAAAGGAGGTGAATTTGGAGGTGGGTTTGTAGGAAAAAGAGTGTGTTTGGTGGTTGAAGTTAGTGGGGTTGAAGGTTAGTGAAGAAGCCATTGATGAAGGTGTGTTTGGTTGGAGGTTATTGATAATGCGCCATGGGGGGAGAATGATTGAACTGAAAGTTGTAAGAGTAATTGTGTACCACAGAGTTTCAACAAATGAGTGAATCTAAGCTGTGTAATATATGGTTAGTTTAAGATACAACACAAACATTACATATGATGGCCGTTTGATAGTACTCATTCTTTCTCATCTCACGTGAATTATTACAATGGTCGTTGTTTATATGGGAGGGAGAGAAGTGTGGAAATAATTTAGATAGTGCGGAAATGTTTGTCCTTCCACTTGATGTGAAATCGATAATATTAACAACTAAGTTGTTCACAACCAAATATGTAACAAAAGTGTTAAAATTGAATAAGAATGTACAAAAGTTTTACCATGCAACATTTGATTACAATTTCGATTCATGTCAACTACAATTGTTTGGATAGAAATCCTTTTGTTTTTCTTATTCTACATCACATTGGAAACTCTATGTAGAGTCCATGTTTATTTGTAACACAAATACACAATACCCGTTGGCCTCCTATTTAAGGCATATCACGTATTCAATACAACAAAACAATCTTGTCGATACGAGAGTGAGAAATAACTCAGGTCGTTAGAGCCTTTCTCCCAATTTCAGAAAATACGAAACCAATTTACATCTCCACCCTTATGACTCCCTAACACCCAAAAAAACAACTTGTCGAAACATATATATAGAAGTTACCGATACTCGAATGGGCCATTTTGACCGGGTACAAGCTACATCCTTTAAGTTTTTTGTACTCATAGGCCCATAACTAAGTCATGAACTCATGAATCATGGTCTATTGTCATACACAAATGTTGACATGTTTGCCATTTCTAGTCTCTTTCTTCAAACAAAACTAGAGTAGCAAAGCCAACACACAAGACCGGCGACCTCACCATTCCGGCAGCAACACCGCAATTCCGCGGCAACTGAAAGACGTCAGCATAAACCGCAGCACAAACTTAGGTATTTTAACCCCAAGTTTAAATTTTGCTTTTGAAATCTCAAACATTTAAAATTATTAGTTTATTACTTCTTCTTAACTATGCAAAATGATTTAATATCTTCAAATTTGTTGCAATTTCTCGTGAATCTTCTAATAGAGTTACTTAGATTTCATGTGTTTTCTATTATATGCTGTAAATAATTGATTGATGACTTCAAAATGTGTTGCATTTCAATGTTTAAGCTAAATGCCTTCCATGTGTTCGACGAAATTCCTTAATGATTTTGCTTTTTGAGCTTGTGTGAGATTTATTATTAGATTAGCGATGACTATTTTTTAATTGAGTTACTAGCTTGAAGGAATTTTAGGTTGCATATGAGGGTGTTTGAAAGAACTTTTTGATGATTTTCGAGGCGATCATGGTCAACTATGTATGTGTTTGACATAGAGGAAATTAAGCAGTTTCATGGTTAGGGTTTTAAACTAGATTTGTATAAGTTGATCCTCTGTTGAGTGTCGAAGAGGAGATATACTGATATATGCTTGATTTGTATAGGTTAATTCTTGATAAGTAGCATTTAAGGTATTCATGTGGCGCTTGCGTGGCGCTCAGAATTAGTGTTCTACTTGTGCTATTCAAAGTTGTAGGGAGATTTATGTAGAATTAGTGCTCTAATTGAGCAATTCAAGTACATAATAGATAAAGGGAAGTTATTTTTACTGCTATTTTCGGTTTTCCCTATTCATGGGAAACTAGGGTGGGATACGGGAATCAAGTGATGAACGTCTATATAGGTTACGGAACTTTCTCATTTCTTCTAAATTCCTAGGTCTTTTTAGGAATTGGTTTCGTCTTTATAAAGGCTCATTAAGTCATTAGACAGTTATATCTCAACTTAATGTCTATTTGCTATAAGTCTATGACATTTGGTTTTTTATTCTGTCGCTGCATTTTGCACTTTAAGAGTTTGAGCTATATAGTTGGTTTCCAGAAAAGTGGACGGGTAATTATGGTGATTTCAGGTCTAGTTTGAAGCAAACTCGTTCAGGATGACAGGGGAAGATCCATTGGAAGATGTAGATTGGAAAAGCACGGGAACTGGAATGCAGGCTACCAATGATAAGGCAGTAAACGGCCAACCAATTGTCAAAAAGCGACTTCCCAAGAAATTTAGGAAGATTCCTGAAAGTTATTTTCTTCCAAGAAAATCTATACCTTCTGCAATTGCATTCTATGGCTCGTTTATTGTAGCTGGTGTTGGTGCTGGCATGCTTTTGGAAGTTTGGATTAACAAGAAAGTTAGAGGTACATTAAATCTTACAACTATTTACTCTGTGCCTTGCAATTTCTTAAGTACACATTGTTCTTGCCTTATTTTGTGATAAGGCTTGCTTGTGTAATGAAAGTGAACTTGACTGTACTGTTTTATTTAGTGAGTTGCTTGAGGCGATACAATTCACTTTTTTACTTGATATAAGAATTGTGATTGAGATAAAACTGTTGTTCACTTCCAAAGGAACGTTCATAGTGTTTTGTTTTTTGATAATATTGTACTGAATTTTCAAAAGAAAATTTTGAACTTTATATGCTGTGACAAAGTACGAAGTATGAATTAGCTAATTGTTTTTGCATTTGGCATCAATGGGAAGGCTTATGTACGTAATATTGTTGCATAGGTAAGGTTATGTAAACTCATTTTAAGACCTCTTGATCTTGGTGGGTCTTTAGAGAATTAGAAGCACTGGAATAATGCTGATGTTGAAATTGAAATGAGGCTAAACATTGAATGATGCTCTTATCTGTGACTTGGCTCCCTCCATTGACTCCTGGTGTAAAGCCCTACGGCCTCCCTGAGGTTAATTTATGAGAAACAATTTTTTTTTTTTGCCTACGCTCTTTGCATATTACAGCTCCCTTTTATCACACAAAGGTTTTCATAATTTGTAAACATATACAATTGTACAAATCGTGAAGTATTTGTGTGTGTTTTTGGCGTAAAGGTGATTACATTATTTGAATGCATAACATGCTGCTAGATACAAACTAGTATTAATTTCTTTTAGTGAAGTTTCTTAAATTTAATGAATTGCAAATTTCCTTGTATGAGAAGAACGTGGGGAGTTTATTTTCTTAGCGAACTGTCTCTTGTGAACTGTGAAGCTGATTCCTTGAAATGGTTGCAGAGGATGGAGGTGTTATCTGGGAGTTTGATAAATGAGGCAAATGTAACTTTTTCACAAAGGTTTGTTTCTTTTCCCTTTGGTGGAGTCATCATGAATGTTCCCGAGTTAAGCACACTACTTTGTGTATTTATGTACTTCACATAAGAGTATTCAGGGGCGGAGCTACATGTGGGCACGGTGGTTCACGTACACCACCAAAGCTAGAAAACTTCATTATATATACTAAACATCTCTATAATGCATATGATAAAGTGCACTAGCTTAATGGAAAAAGAGTTAGTTTTTTTACTCTAGTCCAGGGATCAATCTCTACTACCTACAAAAGCATTAATTTTTTTTTATTGTAGTAGTCCCTTTCTTATTCCTTTTTAAAATTGTTCTTATTCATTTTGATTGTTTTTTTGGCCTTTCATTTCCCCTCAAATTCTTATAAGGCGTGATTTTTTAACACTTCCATTTCTTATGAGTTTTGATGCTCATAGTGCTTAATAAATAGGTGTTATTATTTATAGTCTCCAATTTTTTCGCTTTTGTATAATTCATTACCTTATATAAGAAAGTAAGAAACTAATATCACTTAATTAAGCTTGAGTTTTTTGGTACTAAATTCCATTAACTGTTAATTTTTTTAAATCTTTCTCCTATTACCTTGATTGTAATGTGAAGAAATTTCTTTCATTAATTTTTTTGGGGTAAACTTTTTTCTTCACAGGGACAATATTAGATTTCTTTAAAACCTTGGGTTTCTATTTGGCTATAATATTGTTTTCTTAAATAATGTATGGAACAAAATCAATTATGAGCTAGACCCACAAAAATGTACAATTATAAATGATCGATAATTAAGGGTGACCCACCATCCCAAAAATCCTAGCTACGCCCCTGAGAGTATTTATATGTTTTACCCAAAATCGTAGGTAACAGACATTTTCAGGAGTTTGTTGACTGACGGACTCGTGGAGAGCATGAGCAACGACAACTAAGAAGGTAGCAACGGAAAAGATTTCAAGCAGGGGGGTGGAGGCCCCCAAAAAGCGATTTGAAAATATTGAATTCAAATTGAGTTGAGACTTGAGACTATTGAATTCGATTGTAATTTTTGTGTTTGGTGAACCAAAGGATTCTAACTCACATGCGGAAGTATTTGAATTTCCTATATTATTTTTTTTAGTGGTGAAATTTCCACCATGTCATTTGTAAAAAGGTAAAATTTGTCATTTGAGACGCTTCGTTTTTGCATTTTCCTGTTGCTCTTTATGTTTAAAGACACTCCATGAGAGTAAGGGTCTGTTTACTTCAGATGAAAACAACTGAACTGAACTGAATTGATTAAAGTTGAACTGAAAGTTTTTTTTATGAAGGATTAATGAGTAGCAAAATATAAGAAGAGTTGAATTGAATTGGATGGAGCTGAACTAAACTGAGCTGAAACCGAAGTAAACAGACCCTAAGGGGTAAAATTTATCTCTTGCTCTTTAGGCTAGTGTACTTTCAATCTCTTCAATCCAAAAAGTTCTTGTGGGATGAACTTTTTTTCTATTTTTGTTTTCCTCCCAAGATTCATAATTGTCTTTCCCCTCCCTTGTTTGAACCAAAGAGATTCATAGAAAACTTTGTCTTATATACATGTTGCACAATAACTTAATGGTGCGGCAGCTCAATCAAAACCTAGGGTTTTAAGATAAACCAATCGTCGTATTCGCCGCCGTCGTTTCTCTCTCCTCTGCGTTCTTCTTCTTCCTTATTCCTCTAATCTTCTTCCTTTTTTAATGCAGCAGTATTTGGTTTGTGCATGAATCTAGCAATTAATTTTGATTTTTCTTTTCAACAATATTGAATGCTTAATGTTCAATGTATTTCGAAATTTTAACTTCTTAAATTTCATCTCCTTTTACATTGAATTCAACTTTTTTGATACAAATCTTGAGTTTATTGTAGAATTAAGATTCTTAGGGTATTTGATTTCTTATATATATATATAATTTTTTTTTCAATTTGTAAATTCTATATCCATATTCCAACAAAGTAGCCCCGATTATTAAAGTAAGTAACCACTTTTAGTATAAGTAACCATCATTACCCTGATAAGTAACTAAAATATTACTAGCAAGTAACTTTGGTACTATTACTAATAGGTAACCATAACGCTTTTAAGAAGTAACTACCATTGTTCATATAAGTAACCTTAGTATTACTAACAAGTAAATCACAATTATCAATAAGTAACCACAATGCAAGTGACCTCAGTACTACTACTGATAGGTAACCATAACACTTCTAAAAAGTAACCATCATTATTCATATAATTAACCACGTTATTATTAACAAGTAAATTACAATTATCAATAATAAGTAACTATAATTCTTCTAAAAAGTAACTATTGTTGTCCAATTATGTAACCACAATGTTAATAACAAATTAATCTTCAATTATCAACATTTATAACAAGTAACGAACCATCAATATTTAACAAAGTAACCTATAAGTAAATAATATAGTTCAAATAAGTAACGAACCATCAATATTGCAATTCAAATAAGTAAGAAATTGCTTAAATAAGTGTATGTAGAACGTGAGTAACCATCATTGTTCAAATAAGTAACCATCATTATTCAAACATGTAATTATCGTTGTTTTATTAAGTAACCATTGCTGTGAAACCCAGAACAAAAGGACGATATTCACATGTATGACCGAACCATTAATTGATGGTGCAACCTGCCATACAGAAAACACGCCCTTATGATCAAATATGCCATTAAATTAATGTTCCCAATCTAAATATATATCTACTAATGAACGTCCAAGGTCCTATGCATCAAATTCTTGGGGTATAGAGTCTATGTTATAATATTTGTGCATTAATACTTTTATAAAATATGAGCTAAATTTATTTATAACATAAATTATTTTAAATGTATAAAAATAATAATAAATAAGAGTAGTTTTAGGTTTTTATTTGATCAAATGTAGTTTTTTTTTCCTCCTTTCATGCTAATTTCATCCCTGCGAAAAGATTAATTAAAAAACATATTCTAAAGATGTTTAGGCCGATGAATTTTACCAAAAAAAAAATTGTATAAAGGTGTGGAAATTTATTTATTGCAAATGAAATTAAAAATTATACTATACTTTATTATTACAACAAAACTCAGAATAAACATGATAAGTTATAAAGTTGTGGAAAAGAAGTTTCCAAAAAGTATGGGAAAGAAGGTTATTTTATGACTTACTAATTTAGTTATTCATTGTTAGTAATCCTTGGTAAAATAACAAACTAATTAGTTTAATAAATTGTTAATAATTTATAAAACCATTTGTAAAATATTTGTTTTTTTTTAACACAAAGCTACAAATTATATAATAATTGTAAATTTTGGGTAAGATATAATAATAGTGGGTTCAAATTGGGGTAATAATTGATGAAAGAGAAACAACTTGCAACTAATAGTGGGTGATGTGTGGGGTCCATTTTAATAACAAAATATTATAAACCTAATAAAGTTGTTTAGTAAAGAAAAAAATAGAATATCCAAAACAACATTTGTAAAGAAAAATAGAGAACGGAGGGAGTATGACTTTGAGTATATATAGGATATTTGAAAATATAATATCGTAAACTTATTGTTTTAGTTAATTTACTTGAAAAGACAAATGAAATCTTACATAATTTTTTATAAAGTATATATAAAAAATCATTTTTAATACGTATTTAAAACTATGTAAGTTATACAACTAAAATTGTTAATAACGTATAAATAATGAATTAAAACATATATATTAGCTTGAGTAAAGAATTCAATTATTGTAATTATTAGATATAATATAATTTTATTGTTTTCCTATAAACTCATTTCATTTTCCTAAAATACGTATATCCAGGGTAAAGTGTTTATTATAATAAAGTTTTCATCTATATATTCAATACAATTATGAAATATAATCTTTAACTTAGTATTGATGCTCTCTTTCTCTCAAAAAATCAAGCTCTTAATATAATGACCTTAAATATTTTTATAGTATCATTGTCATCACCGTTAAAGACTTAATACCAAAAGGATGATGGTCAATTGCATGAACTAATTCTCATTCCCTTTGATTATCCACGATAATTGTTTTTCCAAAGCTTAACAAGGCTGTAAACCAAGCCTCACCATGTTGTATTGTTCTCTTTTCATCCAAGTTATCTTTGATTTCACTTACATCTTCGGAGATTGTTGTTCTCTTTTCATCCAAGTTATCTTTGATTTCACTTACATCTTCGGAGATTGTTGCTATCCCAACTCTGTATCCTTCTACTCGTTACATCACTTGATCTTCTTTCCAGACAACCAAGCCAATGTAACCGATTCTTTCATATTTTATCCTTAATATCAACAACTCCAACTTTGTTCCTTGCATCTACAATATATAATGTTTTCTTTTGTCCCTCAAACTGTTACTACACAACCACCTTAAAATACGTATTTTGGCTACACCCAAATTCTTAACATGCTTTTATTGCCCAACCTTTTGACCCATAAAATAAGGCATGTCCTACTACAATTGTGCAAGTTTTCCCCTTTAACCTCATGGGCATGTTTCGACGGCACAACTAACAGTCTAGTCGCTTCTCTCCATTTAAGCAACTCGGATTTGATTCGATGGTTTACTTTTTGATTAATATCTCCGTTCCTTTGGAAATTTTATTAAAGTTACTTAACCACTCACTAGTCGATAGCTCCTTAACGTCCAAAGTGATAACATCTTTTTTTGCCTCCTACGAGTACTATAATGGCTATGTACTATATTTTACTCTGATTTAATTTAAATCCACAAGCTTCTAATTTTGGTTATTCGACGTCCTAAATTACTAGGTTGACGTCCAAATTATTAATCCTTTTCCACTTTTACCCTCTCATTTATACTTTCTTTTTTTCCAACTCTTTTCTCTCTCTAAAACAAAAAAAAACTGAGCTTTTTCCTACATTCTTCCTCCTTCCTCCAATTCCCCTTCGACAGCATACAAATAAATCCCACTGAGTTTGACCTCCAAAATCAGCAACAACTTCCGGCATAGCAGACGAACCACCGTCCAAATACCTAAGGTAGTGCCTTAATTTATGAGGAGGGTCGTGGAGGCGGCGCAACGTGCAATTCATAGTGTTGTAGCAAATTATTCATCGTACTTTTATTACACAAGCGTATCGTAGCGTGTGTGCCTACGTTCATCAGAAAACAACATCCAACACCTTTCCGTTGCGTGTGCCTACGTTCTGCAATCTCCAAATCACGAGCCACCATTGGCTTGTGACGGTCACAAGCTACGTATATATCTTTTTTTCCACTTGAACGACTTTTGATACTAGACTTCACCAACAAGTAAACAGTCTCTATTATTGCAATTTTTTTAGCCCAATTAATCGCATCATCAGAAGTTTGAAAGCCTTCCAATCGCTCAAAGTGATGGTTGCAGTATACCCCATTGCCACCGAAGTCAACCACCTAACAACACCAAACAAATTACATTAACAAATTTGCCACAACAATTTCAATATGTAAATAAAAATTGACATGTCAATAAAATTAAAAAAATCATAAACAAAGTACAAATTACGTAAAACTAACAAAGATTTTAATAAAACAAAAATACATACAAAATTTATAAGAATAAAATTAAAAAAAAAACAACGCCTTCACACGAATTATTACATACTTAAATATTAAAATCTTAATTAAATAATAAAATCAAATTATCATAGTAACACCAAAACAACTAAGAAAATATAATAAAAAGTGAAATGTATTCATACAGTTATACATACAAACAAAACATGTATTCCTACAATTATACATACAAATACAACATGCATTTATACAAGCCTAATACGTATAACAAAAACAAAAAAAAAATTATAAGACACAAGCGCCTAGGGTAGTCGCCAGTGTCATGAAAACCACGATTTTTTAAAACGCTACTTCTCCAAAAAAACGTAAAATCTAGACGCTAAACGAACTTACCTCTTTGTCTCTGCTCGACATCTCCTTCCAACACCTTCCAAAGGCGCCAACGACAAGAAAGCGACAGAGATTTGTCAAAATAACTGTACAATATTAATTTCTCTATTTGTCAGATTATTTAACAGTATTAGTTAGAGAGATTTTTAGAGATTTTAAGAGAGAGATTTTTTTTTTAAAACAAACAAGGGCAAATGAGGAATAAAATTTGAATTGTGGACGTCACCCTAATAAAAATTGGACGTCGAATAGCAACCCAACTAATTTTTAGCTCCATTGCTCTAGCTTACCATTAACCTAAGATCATCTTTTACTAACCAGCACAATATCGTCTACAAATAATATACACCAGGATATCTCTTCTTGATTGGAGTATGTCACATCATCCAAATTCCAAACGATAACAAACTAAAAACTTACCAAAAAAGAAAAAATATTTTTCATCCACTCCAAGTTGCAACATTAGAATGTAAAATTTTTTAATTAGTGATTTTTGGGTAGGATGATCTAATGATCAATGATATGATTTATGGAGCTGAGTCCATAGTAGTAGAGCATTGTCTTTATCCTAATTTGTCTTTAAGTTTATATTTATTTTTATGAACTAAATTTACTATGCTGATTTAAACTTATAATTGCTTAAATTAAATCATTAACAAATAACAATTTACTAAAGATTGATACTATTTTGATGAATCGAACATATTTTTACTACACTATTTTTTTTTTTTTTTTTNAACAAAAAAAAACTGAGCTTTTTCCTACATTCTTCCTCCTTCCTCCAATTCCCCTTCGACAGCATACAAATAAATCCCACTGAGTTTGACCTCCAAAATCAGCAACAACTTCCGGCATAGCAGACGAACCACCGTCCAAATACCTAAGGTAGTGCCTTAATTTATGAGGAGGGTCGTGGAGGCGGCGCAACGTGCAATTCATAGTGTTGTAGCAAATTATTCATCGTACTTTTATTACACAAGCGTATCGTAGCGTGTGTGCCTACGTTCATCAGAAAACAACATCCAACACCTTTCCGTTGCGTGTGCCTACGTTCTGCAATCTCCAAATCACGAGCCACCATTGGCTTGTGACGGTCACAAGCTACGTATATATCTTTTTTTCCACTTGAACGACTTTTGATACTAGACTTCACCAACAAGTAAACAGTCTCTATTATTGCAATTTTTTTAGCCCAATTAATCGCATCATCAGAAGTTTGAAAGCCTTCCAATCGCTCAAAGTGATGGTTGCAGTATACCCCATTGCCACCGAAGTCAACCACCTAACAACACCAAACAAATTACATTAACAAATTTGCCACAACAATTTCAATATGTAAATAAAAATTGACATGTCAATAAAATTAAAAAAATCATAAACAAAGTACAAATTACGTAAAACTAACAAAGATTTTAATAAAACAAAAATACATACAAAATTTATAAGAATAAAATTAAAAAAAAAACAACGCCTTCACACGAATTATTACATACTTAAATATTAAAATCTTAATTAAATAATAAAATCAAATTATCATAGTAACACCAAAACAACTAAGAAAATATAATAAAAAGTGAAATGTATTCATACAGTTATACATACAAACAAAACATGTATTCCTACAATTATACATACAAATACAACATGCATTTATACAAGCCTAATACGTATAACAAAAACAAAAAAAAAATTATAAGACACAAGCGCCTAGGGTAGTCGCCAGTGTCATGAAAACCACGATTTTTTAAAACGCTACTTCTCCAAAAAAACGTAAAATCTAGACGCTAAACGAACTTACCTCTTTGTCTCTGCTCGACATCTCCTTCCAACACCTTCCAAAGGCGCCAACGACAAGAAAGCGACAGAGATTTGTCAAAATAACTGTACAATATTAATTTCTCTATTTGTCAGATTATTTAACAGTATTAGTTAGAGAGATTTTTAGAGATTTTAAGAGAGAGATTTTTTTTTTAAAACAAACAAGGGCAAATGAGGAATAAAATTTGAATTGTGGACGTCACCCTAATAAAAATTGGACGTCGAATAGCAACCCAACTAATTTTTAGCTCCATTGCTCTAGCTTACCATTAACCTAAGATCATCTTTTACTAACCAGCACAATATCGTCTACAAATAATATACACCAGGATATCTCTTCTTGATTGGAGTATGTCACATCATCCAAATTCCAAACGATAACAAACTAAAAACTTACCAAAAAAGAAAAAATATTTTTCATCCACTCCAAGTTGCAACATTAGAATGTAAAATTTTTTAATTAGTGATTTTTGGGTAGGATGATCTAATGATCAATGATATGATTTATGGAGCTGAGTCCATAGTAGTAGAGCATTGTCTTTATCCTAATTTGTCTTTAAGTTTATATTTATTTTTATGAACTAAATTTACTATGCTGATTTAAACTTATAATTGCTTAAATTAAATCATTAACAAATAACAATTTACTAAAGATTGATACTATTTTGATGAATCGAACATATTTTTACTACACTATTTTTTTTTTTTTTTTTTAACTTAAAATTGGGCCTTAGTAATATAATAGTATTGGGCTATAAATTAAATTTGGACCTACATTGGCCTTTGGCAATGTAAATTAAAAGCCCAAGTTGTAGCCAAAGCAGAACCACAACATCAATTTTACTTTTATTTGACATTTTTCTCAATATGACCCGCTAAATTTCTTCAGTTGCTGCTTCATCTTCATCTTCTTCCTCATTGTTGCTGCTGCTAATTTAACAGCTTTCAGATTTGTACAACTTCTTCCTTCACTCTCAAGTAAAACCTTAATCCTAATTTCTCTTTAATTTATTTATTTAATATTGCTTTTATTCATTTTTTAATTTCCTTTTTCATTCCAATTTTATTCTTGTAGAACTAATTCCTAATTTACTTATATTTATTAACTTCTGTTTGCTTTAGTTTTTGAGCAACTATTTTTCTGTTTTTTGTAAGCATTAATTGAATCATTTTGTGTGTTTTTGGATGAATTATAGTTGCATTTTCTCTGAATTAAAGTTTTAAACTTTATCAATTTGTTTGGATTTAATGTTAATTGCAATTATGGGTTTCTATTATTAGGTTTAGAGAATATCATTTGGTTGTTGTTGTATAAAATTGAAGTAATTCTGTTCTGGGGTTTTGCTAATTTAGGTAGTTGGGGTTTTCATAGTTCAAAGTTTGGATTTTTAATTTTCATGTGAACCAAAATTGAGATGCAATTATGCAATAGCTTATTACCATTGTATGCATTCGATTTAGCGAGCCGGTTTCAATTCCATTGTTTAGGGGTTGTAGCTAATATTGTTGTATTTGCTATGTGAGTGAACTCCTTCATTATATTCATGGAGGCTATGATCTGATTAGGGCATGATGAGGTCTGCAGGGTATAGTTTCGTTGGTTCGTTCGGTCCTGTAAATTGTGTCGGTGTTCAAACACGTTGTCGATTGTCACCAAAATCATTAGTTAGAAATACAACAACATCAAAGAAAACATACTGTTGTGGTCCAGGCCACTCATTAGGATCATCAATGGTTGTGGCTCGGTACCCTCCTCCGCTTTTCAGGTGTGTTTTTACGTTTCTTTGGTGTTGGAAGTTCAAACTATGATGTTTTTGTTACTCTGGTTGCTTCGTTAAAATTACTTGTTTGTTAACACATGATTATCTTTGTCTTACTGAACTCCCAGTATTGCTCCTATGATGGAGTGGACGGACAACCACTATAGGACGCTCGCACGAATCATATCAAAAAACGCATGGCTTTACACTGAGATGCTTGCTGCTGAAACAATTGTTTATCAGAAGGGTAATCTGGTTAGTAAAGATCTTCACTCATCAATGCCAAAGAATCAGGCTTTTGTTACTACTCACTACTGTGTACAAAGTTTAAGAACAGAATTCTACACTCATTTTTTTTTCTAACTTGTTTGTTTAGGATTTGTTACCTGTATGGTTTAATGTGTCATTGCCACTTCTTGCTTTTTTGTTTTATGGTTCTACAAGTCATATGATATAGACACTTGGGCAGTATAATGAACTTCAAAGAGCTATGCTTATCGTAATCATGTTAACTTTGAAATTTAACAATCTAAATTGCTCAACGTGTTTTCTGTGTATGACTTTAGTAAATAAAAAATAAAAATATTCAATGCTACACGAGCAAGCCCTAGTCGCTTGATTGTTGTCGAAAAGCATGGTTATGTGCTATGTTTAGGCTTGAGGTTTGAATGCTTATTGCTTAAACATGAAATAGACTTGCAATGTGCACATGATTTGATGTTTTTGTTTTACTTTTAACAACTGTTTTTGTTTTCTGACCACCAATTTCATACTTACAAGTGGCCACTTGTGAGTTGTGGCTACAAAAACTTGATTTTGAATATTGAGTGATAGCAGTTTTAGAGAGGGATGAAATCTTTCTTGGAGGGTTTATTTTTCTTGTTCTTTCTTCTTTGTTACTTCAAGTGTAATTTGTTTATTGAAAATTTCCAGGACAGGTTTTTGGCATTCAATCCCGAGCAACATCCTATTGTTCTTCAAATTGGTGGGAATAACTTGGAGAATATTGCAAAGGCGACACAGCTTGCTAATGCTTATGGCTATGACGAGATTAACCTAAAGTAAGTACAGTACTGGATAACCTACTGTTCCTGGAGGGCCTTTCTTTCTATTTACACTATCTACTTCTATTTGGCTTATCTATGACCTTTCTCTCATCAAATTACTGGGACTTTTGTTTGTATGTACCAGTTGTGGATGCCCTAGCCCTAGGGTTGTTGGTCATGGGTGTTTTGGTGTGCGTCTGATGCTTGATCCAAAGGTTAGTTGCTATCTATCCCAATTTATTGAACTGCAAAGAAAAGGATAATTCATTTGATTAATCTGCTATAAATTAAAATTCTCTAATGTTGTTACTCTTTGGCATTTGCAAGGAAAGTTTGTTGGTGAGGCCATGTCAGTTATTGCTGCCAATACAGATGTTCCAGTGACCGTCAAGTGCCGTATTGGTGTTGATGATCAGGATTCTTATAATGAACTGTGTGAGTGATTTTCTTGGAGCAGCAATTGACTTTACAACGAGTCAATATATAGGGCCCTTAAAAACTTTGTTTCAATACTTTAGTCTGGTACTTGCATAATCTTGCCTCTCTGTCTGTGAATTTTAATTCGTAGGCCTATCTCTTTTTTCCTTCCTCCCACTTTTCCTTTTCTCCGGTTAAAATTTTTCAGGCCTGTTTCTGCTTGTAGTTACTGTATGCACCAAAGGACTATGGGGCGCTTTACCATATTATTTTATCTTTGTCATTTTGATGGTTGTGTTTTGGAAACATAGTGTCCAAATACTTTTTTTGAGGATTTGATTGTGATGCTCGCAGATAATATTCTCTAATTGCTATTTTATAAATTTCTATTTCCAGGTGATTTTATCTATAAAGTATCTTCGACATCCCCAACCAAACACTTTATCATACATTCGCGGAAAGCACTGCTCAATGGCATTAGCCCAGCTGAGAATCGATCAATTCCTCCGCTAAAGTATGTATCCTTTTACATTGATATTATTTGATATGCAATCTCCCAGATAAAAGCACAGACTAAATGAAACTTAAGCCATTGGTCAGAGGACCTATTTTTAGTATGATTGTGTTTAATAGAGCTCTGATTTTAATCTAAACTGAATACAGATATTTTTTATTTTTACTTTCATTATTTTTATTTTTTTAAAAAAAAATTGGTGTGCTGTGTTATGCAGATACGAGTACTACTATGCCCTTGTGCGTGACTTTCCAGACTTAACTTTTACTATTAATGGAGGCATAAATTCAGTTGAAGAGGTTAATCTCTTTGCGACTTCTTTGTGGCTGTCTTATCATTAGTCTTACTCTTGTCTGTTTACCTGTGTGTGGTGGAGGCTAATTTCTTTTATCTCGTTGCTGAATTTCTCTTTTTCCTTTTGTCCCTTGGTTTGCTTCAAAGGTGAATGCTGCACTGAAAAAAGGAGCTCATGGGGTAATGGTTGGACGTGCAGCCTACAATAAGTGAGTATATCCTGGATTACCGATTGATTGTTTAGTCAATGTTTTCACACGTAGCCTTCTATTACCAGAAGTATTCTTATGATTGAATACAAACTTAAAAACCTAGATGCCAATGCAATCCATGCAATTTGGTGAATAAATTCTACATCTATTCTATGCATAAGAGCAAGAAGCCTAGCTGTCTTGGTTCTCGTACCTAAGATTTGCTTGATTTCACTAAAATGCTGAGCTGAAAATTACTCAGTGATTGCACTTTGACATGTTGTGAAACTTTGTTATTTTGTTTCCATTTGGTATTGCTTTTTGGCTGAGAATTTTCAATTTAACAGCGCTTGGCAATTGTTGAGAAATGTCGACAGTGAAGTCTATGGTGATCCTCCAAGCGATCTTACACGTCGTCAGGTTAGCCTTGCAAAATCAGTCTGCTTGCTTATATGTGGTTGGTTATATCTGTGAAGTCTAGCTGTCATGACATCTGCTAATTACTTTTGCATCAGGTTTTGGAGAAATACCAAGAGTATGCAGATTCTGTTCTTGGAACGCATGGCAATAACAGACCAAACATTCGGGATCTGGTCAAAGTATACATCTTAATTATTTTACTCCGATTATTTTTGGCTTCTGGCTTCTACCGTCTCCATTTATGTTTAGATATACATTGACATCTTTTCTTTCTTCTTGTGAAAACAGCCTTTGTTGAGCCTTTTCCATTCCGAACCTAGAAATGCAGTGTGGAAGCGCAGCGTAGATGCTGCATTTTTCCGTTGCACGGTATGTCTGGCATTGATATTCATGTGTTTATTTCATTTTTGTAAAATGGTAAATGTTTATCATATAGTAAGATTTTTTTTACTTTGTATGGTCAAGAGATGTTATGTTGAAAATGGCTTTTCCCATCATCATCCTGTGAAACATACAATGTTTTTTGAATTTTTTTTCTGCATCCTATGTTTCCTCACGATTTCATGGATCATTATTGAGTTTTGCAGACAGTTAAACAACTCTTTGAGGAGACATTGCCAATATTTCCGGACTATGTCCTTGATTCACCTGCCGCCAGGGTACCACCTAGTCGCGAGGATATTTTTGCAAATGTATATGATCAGATGCCTCCTCCATACCAAAGTAACGAAACAAATGAATTGAAGTTGCAATATGCTTAATTTGCCTCAGATTATACTCTTTTTATGTTTTATTATAGACATCATTGTTTACACACTATATCTTGGTTTACAATATATTCTCCATTCTTTGGAACATAATTTATGTTCTTAGTGATAGGATGTATAATGTATTTGATTTTCTAGTAGGAACATGGAAATCACATTCATCTTTAGTTGTTCCTTCTATATTCTTTGTGTTCTATTTCTGGATTTCGGACTCTGGTTCTTGGAAATTTTGTATTAATTGGGTTAGTACCATGGAGTACACGATTTGTTTTAGAGAATGATGTACGTCGTAGTATAAATTCTATAAACCGTTTTGTCTCCAAATAGCTTACCTGCCCTGCTCTAAGTGGAGTTTTGTTGTAATCATTCGTAAATTTTTGTGTTCAATCAAACAACCTTTAAACCAACTCTCACGTACCAACGTCATTTTCAATACTACCCATGCCAGACATTAGCTATAATCAACATAAAGTCCATGTTAATCCTTGCTGAATCCATATAATTTGTCAAGCACTAATTCCAACAAGGATGAAATCTATAATGACAGGTGGCAAGCTGTTATTGGTTAGCACAACACAGGGATGCGATGCTTAAAAATCACCAAAAGCTTCAGGTTGAATTTACTTAAATTCCCCTTTTCCTGCACAACTAAACATTCACTGCACAACTATACACTCTCAGTATTCAGAGTTGCATAATGGCTTCTTCAGTGAGGATGACACCTTCTTTTATCAGTGGCGCTGCCACAATTTCCCCAGCAGCCGTCTCACAGCGAAAGCTCGAGATCACCAATAGTGTCAAACCCAACACTGTGAAAGTTATTGTGACACTAACCAAGACAGGAACAACAGTAATGGAAGGAGAGACATTATGTTTGCTGCTGCTGCCGCTGCTGCCATTTGCTCTGCTGCTGGAGTAGCTGTTGCGCAGGAGCCGAAACGCGGTACTGCAGAAGCTAAGAAGTCCTATGCTCCTGTCTGTGTTGCTAATCCTACTGCTAAAATCTATAATAACTGAAATAATCATGCAGTTTCTTATTACTATCCTGTATCTGACTGTCATAATAGCTGTTATTATGCAATGTAAGTTCCTAATGTTTAATTCAGAACTCTTCTTATCATATCATATGATGATATCTTATGTTTAATACTCGTAGTTAGTATTGTCATCTGTTATGTCTCCGTTTATGCTGATGAAACCCACATTTGCACTGATAACTAACGAACAACAAATGAAAGGAAATTAAGACCTCTCAAGCACTGTGTTTATAAATAATGCGATCACTAAGCCATAGATTGTAGATTGCTCGAAGAAATGACCATTGATCTGATTAATTGGGCAACCTTCCGTCTTAAGACTTGTTAACACAATTTATTTATCAGTTAAAAAGCGACCAAGCTCATTTCAGATTCTCAGTCAATAGATAAAAGTTGCTTGCCGGTCATGATTACTCATCATTGTTGTATGTTAAACGAACTAATAAAAAAGCGAAATCAATGATTTCGAATCTTACACACTAGTATCCACACGACCACACCATACTGTCAAAAATAATCTACTGTTTTGAGCTGATAAGTAGACACTGGATTCAGTTTGTTAAATTAAACTAGACAGTAGACACAGGACTTATTTCCTTTGAGTAGGCTATTAATACTCAAATATTTAACATTCATAATTCAACTAGAACTAAAGCTATCAGCCATTGGTTCAGCTGCTCGATCGAGTATTCTGCCATTCTGCCAAAGTGCCAAGCAGATAACCAGATATTGATATTATTCGAATCGAAGAAGAGTAACACAAATTGTTCCTACAATCCAAGAGTTTCCTGACATCATCAGAAAAGATGCAAGCTTTATACATCCAAGATATGTCAATATGTCAACTATATGTAACCAAATCATCTTAGTTTAACGTCAAAGAATGCAAAAGGAAATCAAAAGGTAGATTAACACTGAATGAATAGGAATAACAAAGGATTTGTAACTGAAATTAATGATAAATCTCAGTCATTTAAGTCATAATTAACCACAGACATTAACATGCGACCTACCTTATTCACCTTAAACTTCATCTGCTTCAAATTCCCAACAATTAATTTTTAGTGCAGCAGATATAATAAAAAAGAATACAGAACATCAGATGAGAATATTTGTAGTTTTTCTCATACTATAAATTTCCTCATTTTATATGCAGATTGCAGAATATAATCCATTCAACTAAACATCTTTTCTTTCTTACTTAGTCAACTTATGGCATCATCATCATTTTTCCTACTAAACATAATCATGCATTACTCATTCTTGTTCATTATCCTTTCTTGCACACTAGTATCAACACTAGGAACTTCTTTCACGACCGACCTCATTCACCGAGACTCCACACAGTCTCCTCTTCACAACCCCGCTAAGACTCATTGGGAGCGCCTAAACGATGCTGTCCATCGGTCCATTACTAGGGCTCGCCACTTTGAAGTGTCAAGCTCTAGAACTGTCCGGTCCTTGGTTTTCCCTGCTCAGGGGGAGTACTTAATGAACATATCAATCGGTACACCCCCAGTTACCTTGCTTGGTATCGCGGATACTGGAAGTGACCTCATTTGGACACAATGTGAGCCTTGTGTACAATGTTACAACCAAAGTTTGCCACTTTTTGACCCTCAAAAATCATCATCTTACAAACCTATTCCATGTGGGTCCCCTCTTTGTTACTCTGACTTGGCTACTAGTACTTGTGACTCTAATGGTGTGTGTACTTATTCCTACTCCTATGGGGATAATTCCTACACCGATGGGGTCCTCGCCACTGAGACCGTCACCTTCTCCTCCCACGACACCTCGTTTCCTGAGCTGGTGGTCGGGTGTGGACACGACAATGGTGGTAACTTCATCGCAGATGGGTCCGGCCTAATTGGACTAGGAGGAGGTCCACTTTCACTAGCATCACAAATAAAACCTACTATTGGCGGGAAATTCTCATACTGCTTAACTCCGTTTTTTCAAACTAGTTTAGTTGGTAAAATCAGTTTTGGACCAGAGGCTAAAGTCTCTGGTTCAGGTGTAGTTTCGACCCCACTAGTTAAGAAAAATCCACCCACATTCTATTTTCTCACCCTAGAAAGCGTTAGTGTTGGAAACACTCACTTTAGTTACAAAACATTTAACTCTTCAATCACATTATCTAAGTATGCACAAGAAGGTAACATCATAATTGACTCAGGAACTACACTAACACTGCTGCCTCAAGAATTCTACCAGCAAATCGAGGCCGAATTGAAGAAAAAGATCAAAGCTCAGCTAGTTAATGACCCTAATGGAGTCATGTCATTATGTTATAGGACACAAGATGAAATTGATGCACCCATTATAACGGTCCGTTTCGCCGGTGCTGAACTCAAGCTACCATCTACAAACACATTTGTTAGACTACAAAGAGATATGGTGTGTTTTGCTATGGCACCAGCAACTGAAGTGGCAATATTTGGGAATTTGGCACAAATGGATTTTCATGTAGGGTATGATCTTGAAGAGGGGAAAGTCTCATTTAAAGCTACAAATTGTTCTAAGCTTGCATGATTAAGTCATGTTTGAATATGCATTGTCTTGTGGAACTTAGTTTGATGATGTATTCCACTTTTCTAATTTCTTTTGATCAATAATAAGGTTATGCAAGTTTTGAATATGTTTATTTGGTGCAACATGGTGATTAATGCATTGTAGAGAAAATAATCTTATTGCTTGTTCTTAATTCTTGCCATAAAAAAACCAACGCCTATATGTTTGTAATAGTCGTGAGCCACTTGAATTGATTAAACAAAAGTAAACCAAAAATTAGTTTAACGTTAGTCATAACAATATAACATTAGGCATAACATGATATGTGTGATGTGTCATATTTATTAAGTCATAACGTTTAGGAAAAAAATATATGAAGTAATCACTTTTTTAAAAGGTCAATTTTCATCAATTTCTAACCATAAGAAACCAAGACTTTCTTCATATTTTGACACGAAATTTACTACATCCACTAATTTTATTTTGTTGATTGCTAGAGAGACATAAGGACGGATGAGAAAAATTCTAAGTCACTGTAGTATGTCTTCATCTCTCCGCACCCTAATATTTCATTGCTCTCACCAATGTTTTGAATTCATAAATGAGATATCATTCCTAAACTAAATAATATCGATGAGAGCTAACATTTTGATGAAATGAGAACTTGTCCGGTTATCTATCGATGATACAACTTACTGACAATACTATAACCTACGGTCAAAACGAGATCAAATACGAGCCTATTTTTTTTTGTCATGTTGCCAATCCGTTACTCAACAAAGGTGAATACTTCAAAAACAACTTTGAGTTGATTCAATAGTTTTCCAAAATCTCAAACACTTCTCTTTCTTCTTTAAACCAAACTTCAAACAACTACAATTCTCCAGAATCAACAACAATGGAAGCTGAAACCCTAGACACTTCCCTAATTTCTTCAACGCAATTATCTTCTTCATGGCCTATAATTCGAAGCTCTCTCAATGACGTCATCACTTGCGAATCTTCGATTTCCGCCGTTGATTCACCTACTGATTCCGATCACACGGCTCTTCTCTCCCGTCAACCTCCTCTAATTCTGCGCCGTCCCTCACCTGATTCTTCTCCTTGCGAAATCACAAGTATGATTTAAGTATTTATTTTTATTTTTTGGTAATTAACTTAGAAATGATGAAGTTATGCGAATTCAATGAGTTGCTGAATAATTTAATTGTTATTAAGTGTTTTTATGTGAAAGATTGCAATAATTTTGATAGTTTTATATGCTTAATTGTTTTTTTGGATTGTTTGATTGATTTTCATGTATTTGTTTTTGATACTTTAATTAGCAGCGTTTTATATATTTCGTTAATGTTGATTTAGGAGCTTCAATTGTCACCTTAACTTCTTGAAAGAATCATGAATATTGTGAGAAAGTCGAAGTTAATAACAGTTATTGAGTAGAATAGTATGTGAGAAAAAACCGCGGTAGTGATTGATTGATTATTGTAATCAAACTAGTATGAGTATATGAGGAGGAGTTGATTTTTTGAGATAAAAGAGGTTTGATGGACTGTTACTCTCAATTTCAACGAAAATGAAGGCGAAATGTGTGTAGACTGGTCAACTAATAGACTCTTTCAGTGTTCTTTCTGGTTTGAGGTTGGAGGAGATGACTAGGTTGCACACTTGCACCGTTGCACGCCTCCTAGGCGCGCCATATGAGGGATTTTGGTTTTTTATAAGTGATTGGTTTCGGCGATTTTTGTTCTGATTCTTTTACGGCTGGCCTTTGCCCTCTTAATAGTGCACGGCCGTTTTTCAAACGTATTTGCATGAGTTGATAAATTCCTTGATGTGAGTTAGTGAATTGTTTTTCAAATGTGGGCTTGTTAGGCAGTATTTTCGGTCTTGTGGAGTTTAGTAAATGATGTGTTGAGTTGTTACGATCATGTGTAATTTCACGCTTGAAATAAGTTAAGGTAATTGTGAAAGAAAAAGGGTAATGCAAGTAGAGAAATAATGTAATTATTAGGTAGCCTATTTTTTGCTAGAACATCTTTGTTTACACCTTTGAACGTCTTTCTTCATGTGATCAAATACATGTGGGCTGGGGCTGAGCATTTTTTGTAACCATATTCAAGACTCTATTAGTTTTCACAATGATCGATTTGAGCACAGTGAAGTGTCATTATTTGTTCCTGTATTCGCTGTTAGCTGTCTTACACAGTCCTCATATTCTCTCACATTATTCTTTATATCGTTTTTGCATTGGGCTAACTTTTCCTTTCTTCAGTTCTTTTCACACAGCAACATGAAGTTAGGCAGGTTTATATTCGAAGTACTGCTAGAGTTTATGAGATATACTATGCAGCTGATAAGAAGGGGGACAATGAGTACCTATGTACAGTTCGCTGTGGTGTTGCTGCTAAAAGTGAAGTACACCTGCAAGAGCCCGATGGTGTAGAGTTGTTGTCAACAAGTTCTAGTAGCTCCAATAGAAGTTCTTCAGTAGAGTTTTTCAGATCTGAAAGTGCATGCAGTGCCAATGAAGATGGCTGGGTGGATGTGAAAGTGCAGAATCCTTCTTTGCTTAATGCTGGCGATAATTGTCTAGCAAATAAAGATGAGAACTCCATGGGACGGGGTAATCAGGTAGGATGTATGAATATGATTGTAAATCTGTTAAACTGGTGGGTCGAGTTGGGTCTGGGTTGAGTCAAGGTTTGGTTGTAAATTTGGTCATTTGCTTGATGCGTTGTTTTCTAGTGATCTCAGTGTAGTGGTTTCAGATCAACTATCACAACTAGTTAGTAGTTTCTTTAGATGATCTGTTACACCCCATTCTGTATTAGTCCCTATCTTTCACATTCTTTACTTCTCTAAACTGCATCAAATCACTAAAAGTACTTAAGCCACTTGATTGACTTAATTATCTTGGTGTCTTGGTTGATACACTATCGTAGCTGAGGTGGGTATAGTAAGTTGCTAGCAAATAATAAATTCAGAACCTTTTTCATGCTTAGTTTTGCAGAAGACTTTTAGTTGGGTCAGTTGTTGCCTGCTTATCAGCTTATTGTATCACATTTTCCCTTGTATCAGGTTTCACCCATCTGCTGCTCCTATTACGGTCTTTTTAAAGCCCTTATACTTTGCTAGCAAAATGTATGTGCAATTTGAATACAGTGCTGGTGGAGTTTATAGGTGTCTGTCAAAATTGAAAACATACTACACTCTCAAAATTGAATACATACAAAGATAAATATAGGTTCCTTTTTGAGCTACTATGACTAATTGTTTCAATTGGTGAAATTTTCAGGATTTTTATGAAGCTACCGCAGAGATTTCTGATGCTGATCCAGTCTTGTCTGTAACTCTTCGTTTACTGTCTATTCAGAGTGGAGATTACATTTACATAGATGAAATCTATGTGTTTGCTGATCCTGTGGTATCTCCTGATATCAATCCTTCCACCAGTACGCAGGGAGCCTCATCTGAAAGTGCTACAATGTCTTTGCTCATTCCAACACTTCTGAATTTGTCTAAACTTCGAAGGAATGAAAAGCAAGAACAACTGGATTCTATTGTTGGAGGAAGGAAACACCAAGATGCTGAACAGAAATCAAGTAGTGCAGTTGTAATGCCAAATACTTATCATTCAGAAAGTATTCAGGACACCATGCTTAATGATGCATCTGTTCCCATGTCTGAACCAGATGGAAAGCCTGCACAAAGTCGAGATGCTGAAACCAATTCTTATTCTACAAGTGAAAAGAATGATGTTTCTGGTAGTCGCATTGAGAAAACTCTTGATGAGCTTGTTTCTCGAATTGCGAAAATTGAACAATTCTGTTTGAGGTTTGAAGAAACTATGTTAAAGCCAATTAGCAACATGGAAGCTAGGCTTGAAAGGATAGAAAAACAATTGGACTCATCAAAGTCCATGGCAGTACACACTAGAATTTCCGCTCCTGAATTTTCTTGCATCAAGTCTGAATCCAATTCCCTTTCCACCGGTGAAAATGAATCTCCTAGTACCTCAAATTCCAAATCAATCAAGAAGAATCGAAGTGATCCTCAGGATATGTCCATTTCATCTTCAGATACAAATTCACTTGTCCCTGTTCCAACCAGTGATTTAATTTCATCTGCCACTAATCAGATAATTCCTAGTCTGGTTGTCACTGCACCGGACTTTTCATATGATGATGATGAGGGAGAAGCTGACACCTTTGAAGAAGTAAAGAACTCCCCAAAATGTAGCCTGAAGAAACCATTGTCAATTGATGATGCTTTAGCTTTTGCACTTTCTGGCTTTTTATCTTCGGCCTCCATTGATACTGAGATGGTTGAAGAAGTTGCTGATATCTCCTGTAAAGAAGGGAGTGCAAACCCTTGTCCATCAGCGTTATTCCAATCTGATGATCACATTGTCCCTTCTGCCTATAATAATGGAGGTACTAGATCTAGCAAGGATACTCTAGGAACAGAACAAAAATCATTTAACGACATGGAGGAAGCAACTACATCTGTTGAACATAACCTTCTATCAGAAAGAGAGGATAAGGAAAACCTCTTTGGCGATTCTGTTTCTAATGCAGTTGAACTTGACCTAGTGGCAACAAATATTAGTGATTCAAGAATGGATGTCAGCACTAGAGCAGCTGATTATGACTCAAATCAAACATTTGGTTTTGGTTCCTCTGATTCTTCTGACAATGATACTTCTGTTCCTGTATTAGATGTACCTGCAGATAACATTGACTCCTTTTCTGGTGAAGAGACCACAGAAGAGTGTCCTGCAGTACTGCTGAACATTCTCAATTTACAAAGCCCTGCTGTTTTGGATTTTGAAATACCCATACTGGATGTGAAATTCTCATCACAAAAGAGTTTCTCGGCTAAGTCTTCTCTTGACGCCCTACTAGTGGATGTTCCTGAATCACAGAGTGAGACTCCTTGTGTTGAAGAAGACAATGTCACTATATTCAGTCAGCAAGATGATTTAGTTAAGATTGAAAATATGGACTCCACAACTTCTGAAGCTCCTACCAATCAGTCGTTCTGTTTTGATAATGTTGACTGCATGCCTTTCAATATACAGGAAGAAGAACTGCAGGACCCCTGTAAATGTAGCATCCAAGATGCAGGTGCAAGTCTTATATGATGATAATGTTTCACGGAACACACATTTTGTTTTGTAAATGTTTTTTACCATTAAAACTTACTAAATGAAAATTCTTTTCATCTCTTCTGGTTTGCTTTCATTTCCCCCAATTGGATGTATATTGAGATTCTATTTTCACCTTTTCAAAGAGCAAACTGTGAGACTAGTGAATAATTGTATGGAGCATTGAATAATTATCCTGAGGTTCAGTAGTTAGTGTGAACTGTGAAGATGGCGCAACCAATCACCTAGGGAGCAGTTTTTTTTTTTTTCCTTCTATTTTCTACCTGATGTTGTTGCAGTTTCCAAGAACTTGCCATGTCCTTGTTCCTCCATCCTAGAGGATATCTTTCTTGCCAATGTAATCTTGTAATTAGCTGTTTCAGAATCCTAACATATAGCTATATAAGAGTTTTTGTAGTTGTAAATTCCATCTATGTGTGTCTTTGTACCTTCTGCAATGACCATTCCTTATACATTACGATTGGTGATGTTTTGACAATTACCACTCTTTGGTATATCCTGAGAATGGAGTAGAATGTTGGATCAACACTTCTCATTTTTCGTGAGCAATGCAAACCTTCTGTTGTGAGAAAGCTGAAACACTAGGGTATTTTGGAGTTTTCTACAGGTACCTCTGCTGATGCATAAGACCCTCTAATTTTTAAGTTAATTGCTCTTATATTTTGAGTTTTTAGGTAGATTTATTCTTTTGTGGAATTTATGCAATAGATGATGTTACTAATTCTGCTACATCATATCTTGTATGTCTTCCAGGTTATAAATCAATCTTATTGGATAAGACAAGCATGTACATTCCCTTGATCTTCATGTAAGCAAGGAGTAGCAATTTAGCGTGGCTCTAAAACAACTGAGCGGAACTTTGAAGCTTGCTGTTGCACTAAGTGTAAGTCTACTTTATTTCTATTCATGATGAACCATGAATGCATCTAGATATGTTAGTATGCTGAAAGAATATTGTGTGCTTTATGTTGCCTTAACATGTAGTAGTTTGATTGAATATGTTTCTGATGAGTGTATTTTGTTCTGGTATACACCTTTTGATTATTATCATGTTGCCTTGGCATTTAATGGTGTAATCAAATTAAATTAGCATTGTCCTTTGTGTGTGTGTGTGTGTGAGAGAAAGAGAGAGAGGAACCTATTGAAATGAGAATCCTTAACCATCAAAGAGAACAAAAGGGTTGCTGAGGTTTCTTAGTTTTGGTGGTTGTTTGGGTTACATCTGTGGAGTTCCCACTGTCCCGATCTTAGGCTTAATGATTGAATCATGCTCGTTTGCCTGTGTCACTCAGTCTCCAATTGAACAATTTAGTGGGAAAAAATAATTTCTGGGTCATGAAAGATAACAATTTGGAGGCCCATATGAGCTGCGACTTAGCCTAAGCTTCTTAGATATATACATAGTAAGATATATGTGATGTCAGATCTATAGATGCGTAGTTACATAGAGAAATTTGCGGTCCTGCATTTACTGATGAATACACAAACCAATATTGAAAGGACAATGAAAAATGTTTCTGTGTCTAAAAATGTCTAGTTCAAAGCGGGTCAATGTGGCCACAAACTTCACTTTGTCATATCATTTTCTAGCAAACAAGACTGGCTTAATGATTGTAGCGCCAATAATTTGTGCAGATTAACTACACGTGAAGTCCGTAATATTGACCATATTACATCCACTAGAATTTGTGCTTAGAATTAAAGGGGATAAGTTCATTTTCAACTTATCCATTGCACTCTTGTATGCGAAGTTGAATGACTGCCATTCTGACCCCTTTAAACCCTTTGGCATTGTCGCCTTCCCTTTGTGCTGACACATGTCAGTACACGTAAAAAGCAAAGTTTTATTGATGTGATTGCGAGGCTAAATTATTCTGATTATTTTGTAGAACCTTTATGTCTCTGTTGCCCACTTTTTTTTATTTACGATGCAGCTAGTACAAATATAACTCCACATGTAAAGAATATATATGATAACTTAGGACGAAGATTCTTCATTGTGCAATTATTGCTCAGTTTCCCAGCTTTGTCTGGGTGCAATTGTATCATGTGCTGGTGCATATTCCTGCAAATGTACCAGTAAATTAGAAGACTTCATATTTTCCGCTATGAAACAATCTGATCTGCTAGTTCATATCAGTTAATCTTTCTGGAAATTTTCTTTGACGAAAGAAGTTGTACCTCCATCTTTGTCAGCAGCTCTTCAGCTGAATCTGCTACAATCACTATGTCTCTTGCTGTCTTTTCTAAGAAACCCTCTTCAACTCCTTTATCAAATAACGTAAGCAAGCTGTTGAAGTATCCGCCTACATTCAAAAAGCCAACCTTTTTTTCTCCATTGGAAAAACTCGTGTCAAAACAATTATGAAGGGACTAAATTTAGACGATATAAGAGCGACAAGAGATTTCCTTACTGGTTTTTCATGAATTCCTAACTGCGACCAAGTAATCATTTCTAACACTTCCTCCATTGTTCCATAACCACCTATAAAAATGCAGAATTTTTGGTGTACATTGAAATAAAGCTATAAAGCAAAAAATTGTTTACTTGTATGTTAAATTAACAACGTACCAGGAAGAGCAATAAAAGCGTCAGCATGCTTTTCCATCTCTGATTTCCTCTCATGCATTCCTGCTACTATCTTCACTTCACCATGTGTTTCTCCCACTATCTAAGCTAGAAGGAAAGATTATTAGTAGATATTAATCTTTTTAAGTAAAAAAGCTATGTAGAGAATGATATATGTGCTACCTCAATAGGAAGAAGTGGTCGAGGGATTACACTGCAAAACGCAAACATCAACTCACTCACCAAATTAAACCAGAGCTTAATTTTTTTTTAATTTTACTGAGCATTCATAGTTTCTTCTTTTAATTCAACTATGTTTAACTAGCTAACTATAGCAATACAAATGCTTAGTTGCATACCCGAGAACATGCCGTCCACCTTGAAACACGGTCTTAGATATGGTTCCCATCAAACCTATACTTCCTCCTCCATAAACCAAATCAATATTCCTTTCTACCTGCAGAAACATAACATTTTACATTCAAAGGATCTGCACATCAAAATGAAAAGAGCCCTAGAAAAAACACTTGTGTATGAGAAATTACCAGCTGTTTTCCAAGCTCAAGAGCTGCTTCGTCAAATACGGGTTTGTGTCCAGCTCTACTACCACAGTATACACATATCCTCTTAATTTTCTTATTAGTCTCGCTCCTTGATGAATTTACTTCCATGTTTCAAGTTGTGGCAGGTTTAAGAAGCAAGAACAATATCTATTTGCTAAAACAGAATGAAACTTGTGAGTTTCTATGAGAAAATGTAAATGGATGAAAATATATTCTGTATTCACCCTTTGTCTACTCAATGTTTCTTCCACCTTCTTTTCCTGAACATATATTTCATGTGCCAGTAAACCAAGTTAATTGTTACTTGCTAAGTAGTTTGCTACTTATAGAGTTGGTAACCATGCAACATGGCAAGCCAACACCAAGCTTTACGTTGGATGTTGACTACTAAAATAATCCTAGTATTAGGTTCATAGGTGGTCCACATAGGAAACAAAGAGACTTATATACAGTGTTCATCTTTTGGTGGAATTCTGTAGCATATAATTTTGATTTTGTTTTGCTTTTGCTTAGTCAATGATGTTGTTCACTCTCTATAATTTGTGGCCATTGTTGATGTTCTCTTTAAATGTTTATTTTTTATGGTTAATATTGTGCTTTCCTTGATATCTCCATGTAATATTATTAGAAGAGAATATCTTCTAATTAGTTCAAATGCCATGGTTACAAATTTGTGTAATGAGGAGTGGTGAGCTAAGAAACATAGTTACTTTATTTTGGTACATGATATTCTATATATACAGGGTACCTCTCTCCCTTACCAAATTGGATTTTGCATATCTATTGCATCTCCACCCATTTCCCTATCTTTTTACTAGTATATATTATTGAATATTTGCAAAAACAATTTTACATTAGCTACTTTAAATTTTTTGATATAATTTTGAAACTTTCTTAAAATTCCTTTTTTCGAAAATTATGTTGCAATACTTTAATGTACTTTTGTATTTTTTTTTTAAAAAACTAACATATTTTGTGTCGGTCTTTAGACATAAAAACCGTTTTCTGGTTTTGTTTTCGTATTAGTTGTATTAAGCGGGAAGAGTAGTTGCTTTTTCTTCACGAAAACAATACCTTGTTTACTAGCCACCTTGTTTCCCTTTAAGGCTGAAAGCTAAGCAAACTGATATAAATCTGGAGTCTGGACCTCACAATGCAGAAAATATCAAAGTTGGTTATTCTACAGTTTTGTCATATTCAGAATCTAAGATAGACAAGCATCAGCTTTTCTGATAGTAGTGGATTAAAAATGTATCGATTTCTATCATTCATGCCTTTTAATGAATCTTCACATTGTAGTGGAATACATTATGCACCAGTTGATGGGTTCAATTATTTTAGGTGAGTTCTAATCAAGGTATCTACGCTCTGTCGCGCGCTCTTTTGATGAGAGATTGGTTGTTCAATTTTTTCTTGAAGCAATCTGTTCATACTAGAATAGCTAGAATATATATGGTTGAGACTTGAGAGTCTTTACTATTAACTTTTAGTTGATATGAAGATCTCATTGTACTTTGAACTTTAAACCAAAGCCTATTTAAACAAATAAACATGAATATTTTAGAACTTGTGGAACCAAAGTAACACTCATGGTTTTGGAGATCCTAGCTATAGGTTTTTGCAAGTGCAATTAGTCCTCTCTTCCTCTCTTTTTCTTCATTAGAAATGTCTATTGTTAAAGCAAGTTTGTCTGGATTTTGGTTGCTCTTTGTGGAGCACATTTTGAAAATGTGCTTGCTTTGCTTTACTATGATCTTCCAAATTCCAAATTCAAAATTTAATTATCTATAGTGTCACATAATGGCATCTTTTGGTGTTTGATTAATTTGTATTTTATGATACTAAGTTCTTGTGTGTTGTGACTCACTTACTACCTAATAGCATAACTTCAATTGTTACTTGTACTGTGATAATTGTGTCTACTACTTCGTAGTACACAATCACATATCCAAGTATCTTACTTGATTTAATAAGAAATTTCTATGATTTTCGGTGTCTTCATCCATATTGAAATGTGGATAATCCAACACGAGTACTTATGATATGAAGGGTTTAAGTGATAGAGTTTTGTTTCCAAATTAAAACGATGTTCTCCGACAAAGAGAATGTACCGAAACAATTGAGGCCTCCTTGGCTCCTTGCGAAGGTGCTATACCTATTTAAGATTCTTAGCAAGACCAGTTCCTAGTAGGGTCCTGGTCTTTTTTATTTTATGCATCAATTTATTCATCTTGTTTTGTGCTATTGAGTTGTTTCCTTGTGAATGTCATGTTGAAAAGACTCAATTAGGTAGAGACTCAAGTGTTTTGGTCACTAATATAGGCTCTAGACTTGAACGTACTTCCAATGATGTATCATGAAACCATGTAAACTACTGAACTCTCCCTCCTGGATTCCCTCTCTCAAATAATAACATTTGAACCTAATTTTTTAAGGATTCTTTTATACTTTAATTGCTCTTGATTTTGTACTTATTCTAGCACTAGTCACTAGTGTGATCAAATCATGTCCCTTCCCCAAAATTGTTCTTTAAATGTAAAATGTGCAAAAATATGGAGAGAAAAACCCTCCTGAAAATTAGGTGCTCTCGGGAATAAGATAGAGATTCTAAAAATAGGGTCTCATACTAAAGACGGGATTAAGCCATCCTCCCTCCCCTCTTTTGTCTCTTCTATTCAAACGTAGTGTTAGTCAATGATGCATTTTTTCTCCTCGGTCATTATTGAGCTTTATAAATATTTTCTATCTTTCTCTGTCGAATTAACCCTTTTCACTAAGTAGTTTATTATGTGATTAAGTGGAAGTCTCGATGATACGCAATCTTTGCATTCTTTGTTCATTTTATTTTTTTTGGTGCGAATGAACTACAAAGACATTACATTTTACATTTCGGAAGGAATAATTTTATACTTATTGTTTACAAGCCCTAAATTTATGACAATATGGCATGAGTTATAATTACCAAATGTCACTATAATTTAGTCTCTTCATGCAGTGCATGATGAAGGTTCTTTGAATCAACTTCTGATTTGATATTCTTCCTGTGAAACAGAAGCAACTCTCCACCCAACAAAAAGGAAGAACAAATAAGACTGTTGGTTGGTTTGTCTGCATCACAACTTGTAAGTATTATTTTTTTCCTTCACCTTTCATTTTCATTGGCCTTATTTAAATGCATATCTCCTTTGTTTCTTGGATAAATGACTACCTTATTGTATGTAATTTTGTATTGCAATTATTTTTGTTGGAATATATTACAGAAGACATCTTGATAATTTCATTGATAGCTACTTAGCATTGTATGAATTTATTTTTCTTGTGATGAGAGAAACAAGGCCCATTTCAAGTTTGGGCCAATATAATTTGGAAACTTGGGCCAAAACCTGATTGATTGCCCCACTGTTACAGTGTTGCATTCAGTACAGAATTTTCCTATTTGTCTTTTGCCTGTGAAGTTTTAGAGTGGTAGAGATACTGAATGTACTTGAGTACTTCTATGTAACATCAGCAATTTCAATCAATTATGAACACATACACATAAATATGTACACAAATATAAATACTATGATCCATAGTGGGACTATACTTCTTGATTTCATTAATTCAAAGTTTGATGAAAGCATTTTGGTGAAACCTTTCCTCTATGAATTAGTTCAACATTTTTGCAATCAGCCATAACAGGTTCCTTCCCTATTTTCACCAGGTGTACATTCTGCAACACAATTCTTCTGCATTGATGGTGTTTGCTGCAATCGAATTTTATGGCTTCATCCGTATGACTTGTTCCTTTTATGTTTTTGTAGACCACATCGCTTACACGAACTGCTGAATTCTGCATATTATTTGGCAACATGAATTGAGCATGATTTAATATATGATGGACTTAGTTAGAAACTGTGTGTGTGTATGGGTGGCATAGTCAATGATGGATCATGGATATGTGGTCCTAAGGATAAGCTCCATGGCACAACCAATACTCATGTTTCGGCCATGCCGGCCTCTAGGCCATGTTTGATGTTCCACGTTCGTTTTTACCATTCTAATAGTGTTCGGTTGTGTGCTAGTTATCATGTTCAAGCTAGTCTGGCAAAGTATCACTACGTGAAAAGTAAAATATATATGGTGAATATTATTTCTGTTTTGACAAATTCTATGTAAATACAAGATGTATTTGTATATTACCATTTCGACGCAAGGGGTTTTCTGATCACAATAATTCTGATCAATAATTATTGGATTGCTAACATTATGCATCTTAATATTTTGAAATATGACATTTTTTGCATAGCCTTGTCCTCCCTGCAACAAATATATACGAATCAAAATCATTTATGTAATCACATTCAAAACTATATGCTACTACAAGTGGAAAAAGGTTTCAAGTCAAACAAACATGAAAATGGAAAAATGCATTACAAATTTGTGGAAGACCTAACTAATGGAGAAAAAAAGAGCTAACTTTTACCTGCCAAGTCTTTATCCTAACTCCATTAAGGGTTCCATAAAGTCTTGCTTTGTTTACAAACACATTTGAAACATGTGCCTTAGAATTTCCTTTGCCAAGGCTTCCAATACTAAAAGTAAAATTTACATTGAAATTAGAAGGAAAGCAAAAAGTAGTGAAGAAAATAAAAGTCAAAAAATATCAAAATCATGAAAATTAGATGTATGTAATTGAGGTTGTTAAGAGTTGAGTTTGAACCTGATACCATGGCCTGGCCCACATGTTATATCTGACACTTGAACAAATTTTGATCCACTTACTATTGAGATGCAGTCATCACCTTAATTAAAAGCATGAAATTAACTTATTTGTTAGTATAATACATTATGTATGATTTTTTGTGAGAAAGTTACCAACTGTCTATATATGCTCACATGTTGATAATAGTTACTATATTTGCGCTTCATTTTTCTATGATTTGTTCAAATATCAATTCCTTTTTCAACTACCTACATAATTCATCTAAAACTTGATAAAAGAGTGTATATCAGTGTATATATACACAACAACCAGTTTAATGTTTTTCCAAGCATTTTCATCGGTTGCATGATTAACATGGTGCAAATTTGAAGTTTCGATGTGTTAAGATGGATTAGCTGCGCTAGAGTTACCTGTTCTAATAAGAGATCGTTTTATTTGAATGTTTCGGGTTTCAGTGACATGAATTCCATCTGTATTAGGGCTATTTCCCGGTGCCAGTACGAATATATTTGAAGCTCGAACAACAGCACACTTCTGAAATGTCAAGTGCATTTGTTGTGCATTGGTTATCTTTAATCCATCTACTATGAAGTTCTTGCACCCAAGAAAAGTTACAGCCTTTAACACAATTAAACCAAGTATTAGTTTTAAATTCCTTTAACTTTAATCACCTTAGCTTACAATTATGGTATGATAATATTATGTCATGGAGGAAAATAATTTTGGAACTTATGAAATATGATCATACCGTAGGCGCATGTTGACAAGGCTGCAATAACAAGGAAACCAAAGAAGATATCAAAAAATGAATTAATCTCATAAAACTAAAAATCAAAGAAAATACAATTTCTTATAACATTACCTTGGATGCATTTATCTTACAAGAATTCTGCCACCATTTATGTCCCTTGCCATCAATTGTGCCTGAGCCTCCACCAAGAACCTTGAAGTTATGTAAATTTTCGAATTGTAGCCAATGTAGTCGATCCCTGTAATGTGTGAATCTTGTAGACGCCTCAATTTTTCCTTTTATCTATATAACATAGCCCAAAAACACGCTCTACTTGATCAAAGTAACATAAAATAATTTTGACACTCGTCTAAATAATGAGTCCGCTAATAAAAAGAATACGACAATATGAATACCTTTATCACGAGGTTCGAGTGACATGGTCCAGTGAACTTGATTGGTCTGACCTTGTATTTCTTGTGTTGAGGCACTAACAAAACCTTCGCACCCTTGGTAGAACAAGCCACCTTCCAAGCTTTCCTAAAAGCCTTTTTCCAAGGAAATATTAAACCCTTAGTATTTGAGATATATAGTTGTATTATTAGTAAGTTGTAGGATTAGTAGATGAACTAGAATACCTTAGTATGATCTCTCCTTCTTTCTGCCTTTACAAAATGATCAACATTGACAATTCTTGAAGGTGAAGATGAAGGGGCATGGGCTCGATGATGAGCTCGCCTCGAATACCTAGCACGGTCCATGATCACCCTATCATAGTTGACGCGATTTCTTGAATCAATACCATAATAATTTCCTAGATCATTGTTAGTAGAATCATCATCATGTTCATCAGGGAAAGGGTAACTAGAAAGACAAGGTTCAAAAAATGAAGAAATCATCAAAATGGTAAGAACAAGTATGAGAAAATGGGAGTTTAGAGACATTATAATTGTTAGTTTTTGTTTGTGTATGTTTTTACACTTTTAGAGGGACAAAAAAAACAAGCAAGTCAATAAGACAAACAATATCTTTTACAAATTGGGCTTCTTTTGTTTTTCTTAGAAAAAGAGTTAGTAAAAGTATTTATAAAGGGAGAAATTGAGATTGCTTAATAGTTTAAAAGAAGAAGAATTGAAATGGGGTGAAATTATGATCAAATATGCTTGCAAATGATTTGAGTTTGATTCATAAGAAGAAATGAAATGGTAAGGAAGAGAATGAGACGGAAGAATAAGTTGATGGGTTTTTACAATAGTTAGTTAGACTCCCATTACTATTAACCCTTTCTTTCTTTTTCTCTCTAATTGCAAATTGCTTGTTTACCAACTATATAGTCACTTCTCATATGTCATGCACCTCATCTAATCTAAGTAACTACTAAAACTAAGATCTTCTCTGTTATGTAAACAAACCAAATTGATACCAAATCATATTTCCTTACTTAACTTGTTAATCGACAAAATTGCAACTACCTTTTTTTTAGTGCAAATGAGATTCGAATATATTTTAATTTATATAGTGTTACTTGCCTAGATTAGCTCATCGTACCAAATTTTTTTGGGATGAAAGTAGAGGATATCATCCCACGTGTTTTCATTATGTAATCTTGAAATAATGTGAAATGATTGAAATACAAGTGAACAATTAGCAAAATCGATTATATAAATGGAGAATTAATATGTTGGAATTGAGCGCAAAGAGCTAGCTAGGTGTTCCCAAAAGCTCTACTTGTGAAAAATTTAGGTGGAATTTTCTAACCCTAGATGAATATCTTCAATAAGGATATTGAAAGAAAATGTGGAGTACATTGTTCTTCACTTCTTTGTAATATTGTGGTCCCTTTCATTTTGAACAAAACAAAGTCATTTAACAAAAGCAAAGGCTAGTTGAATTATAAAAGGCATTAAGGGCAAGTTTGGTGCTATAATTTAATAATTATATATCATATACATCCAATTATCCTAATGAGGGATATATATATATATATACTATATATATACATGAATACAATTAAAAATATAATAACATAACCTAGGAAATAAAAAATACTCATTATAGTAAATTAGCTAAAACGTAAGTATCTTAATTTTTTATTATATTTTTTTCTTTCGCCAGAACTAGAATCTCAATTGATGATATATATACTTAATTAATATTTGTATATATATACATGGAGTATTATTTGAATTCTTGCCTCAAATGACTAAATGAGGTAAATTGGTTAGTGATTTATATTCTTAGGCCTTGTTTGGCCCTCAAGCACAAGGAATTTTCAATTCAAGAGGGAAATACAATCATTCAATTGCCATTATATTTTTGTGTGATGCATTCCTACAATAGTAATTTGTAACTTGTAGTGTGTAACATTGTACTAACAGAATTTTGCCCATACTTTTATCCAATCAAAATGTAGGGAGCTGAGCAAATTACCAATTTTGAAACTACATTGCATATTTTCTTTTCCTACAATGTTTCACCTTAATTTGAAAATTGGTCAATTGAGTGAGATAACCTCCAATTTTTAGGCATCTACAATGAGTGTAAAACATGAGAATGCAATACTAATTCATGCGTGCTCTCAATAGAGATACTATTAATGCCGAATGCTTTGGTTCGAAAAATAAATTTAAACTTTTATAATACCATTCTCGCTCTCTTAGTTGCAATATATAAAGAAGGGAAGAAGTAGCTAGCTTTCCTATTGGACTCATGATCCAATAGTCAAAATTTTAACCTATATGTCGGGTTCAAACTTTGGTAATATAACTAAAATAAAACTAGTAACTATAACTCTACGAGTAATAAAGTATTTAAATCTCTATATTTAATAAGGAAGTCCATAAAATTCCACATTTAGAATCTACATTATATAATTCCATACAAAAATCAACCATTTGCTGTGTATTGTGCTTCAGTAATTTTTTATAGGATGGCACTCTTCAGAATCACAAATGCAATAATGTGTCTATGACTTAAGCTATAGTCTAAAACCACAATTTTATTTTATTTTTTATATTTTGGTGCAAACAGTCTAAAACCACAATTAATGTCTACCTTTAATTTATTGGCAGCTAGTCTAAATCATCAAATAAGCATCCTTTCTCGAATATATATTACTCCTCGTTTGATTGTTATAGAAATTGAATTCACAAATGTATTTAAAAAATATAGGAATTTAATACCTCTATACAAATCGTGGGAATTGTTTAACTTATTTGGTTATCATATAGAAATTGTAAAATCCTAGGATTTTGATTATTATGTTTTGTTTGATATGTATACAATATACAATTCCCTTGTATTCTAACAAATTAGAGCAAAAGGGAACAATTTTAAGAGATAATAATGTAATTTTATTTGTACTTGTACGCAGGAATTTACAATCACCAAGATTCTAGAATTCATGCATTATGAGGATTGAGCGCAAACAAACAACTCACACTATTAACAAATCATGAGATTTGGCAATTTATGTGGGATTCTAAAATTTTGAGGAATTGAGGGCAACTACATGAACATACACTCAAGACTATAAGTCTGAATGTATATTATTCTTAATTAGTTCAAATTGCATTGCAATTTGCTTTGAATCATATGCATTAATTTACTTTTTTTTTTTTTTTTTTTGAGGGGAATGCATTAATTTACTTACTTCGTAGTCCTTTTTCCATTATTTCGGAACAATCATTGCCAAATTTGTGAATGAGATTTAGCTTCTTAAAATACTTATATTCATACACTTTAAAGATACTTATTAGTTATTATTAGGTGCCCTTGATTTTACTTGTTTCAGAAAAATCAAATTCAAATACACCCTTAATTCATCATCCATGCAATTGTTGCAAGACTTCAACATATGCATATTATTTTAGATAGGTTAACTTAACGTGCTACCTACTCAAGTAAGTGTTCGAACAAACTTTTCAATTCTCATTAAAGCATTCATCGTCTCCCTAAGGAGGAAAAACAATTGTTTCTCGAACGGAAAAAAAATCTAGCATAATATGGTCCTAACTTTGAAATTTTTCTTTTAAAGAATATCGAAAGCCTTTAAATTTAAGGACTATTTTTTTATTTACCACGTATCCATGTTGTTTAATCAGATAACTTGCTTAAACCTTAATTCCCTTTAGTTATTATGCACAGTAGTACAACACACATTATTAATTAAACGACCAATAACTAGGCTATTAATTAGCTTTGCAACCAAAATAAAATATAATAATAAGTAATTTATTAGCTAGTCTAATATTACTACTTACTACAAAGAAAATCATAATAGACTATGTCTGATCCTTTATTTGTTGTAAGGGTCAATAATTAACGTCATGACCAAGATTAAAACTTAAATCCTTGAATATATTTTTCAAAATTTTAACTAACTAATTATTCGTCATAACAAGAAGTTAAGTGGCATGGCCAACTAATATTAATTACTACGTGGTTATTTAAGGTGAATCGGCATGCATCAATTAATACATGTGGAGTAAATGTAGTGGCAAAAGTGAGACCACAAAGTTACAAACCAAAACGTGAAGAATGAAAAGGGTAGGTTGAAGTTAGCATAGTTGATAGGTAAAACTAGAATTGAAGTTTGGTGGCAAGAAAAAAAGGAGGGTTAAAGAATAAATATGTGGGTGAAAATGCAATTTATTAGATAATGTCATTTGCGTGGTCCTTTAAGCTATTTTGTAGCACAAGCGCCACCTAATTTCGTTAGTGCGTCACTAATTTGCCAAACCACTAACTGTAATTGCGTCACTTATAGCCACTCGACGCAATTTGGTATATGGATTACTTCTTAACATTTTTCTATGTATAGTTGTGTACCATAGAAACGGTAACATTTCGGAAACGGCAAAGTGCGAACTTCAAAAAAAATAATGAATGAATATTTCATACACTCGGTGTACAATAAAGTTATTGTACAACGATCAACATAAACCAATTTTTTGGTAATTAGAATTAATTTTTTTATAACTTTAAAATCATTGAAATTTTATTAAATATTTTAAACAAAAAACTTTTTTATACTCCGTATGATATAATGAGGTATATTAATTCATTAAAATTGTCTTTTTTAGCATTAGAAAGTAAGTAGGTGCATGATAACTTGAGTTGATTTTAAGGTAACTAGAACTCAAAAAAATATAACTCGAACCCAATAAAGTATAACTTGAGTTGATGTCATAGTAACTAGAGCACAAAAAAATGTAACTTTAAACTCGTTGTACAATAATTATTATACACCGGGTTTATATAAAACTTTATTGAGGGTCAGGTATAAGAAAATAAATAATTTTAAAAAATGTAAATAAAAACAAAAATATCTTACATATACAATACATGGGAGAGGTACAGAGCGAAAATAAAACAAAGTTTGGGACAATCCATTCGAAGTTAAAAACAAAGGTTAATCCACAATTTCGGAGGTTTTGGAGTCATGGAAAAAGTTTCTAAATACATGGCCTGGTGCCCTTAGGATCAAAAAGGACTCTCATACAA
Organism: Suaeda aralocaspica; assembly: GCA_016808085.1. Classification (NCBI taxonomy): domain Eukaryota; kingdom Viridiplantae; phylum Streptophyta; class Magnoliopsida; order Caryophyllales; family Amaranthaceae; genus Suaeda; species Suaeda aralocaspica. Next base: position 1,770,280 of record PYUH01000062.1, on the reverse strand, counting down.
CTTTTCGAAATTCAAACAGTTATACAAGGTCTCAGAATGATAGGATAACAAAAAAGGCTAATATGTCCTTTTTCGAGAATTATCTAAAGATGAAATTAAAGGCTAGAAATAATTATCGGTCACCCCAAAGGTCCACGGTTACCGAGAGCAAGTGGGTGGAGAAAACAATACAAGAGGGAAAATAGTGGTTTACGCTCCAAAATTGCTGAAACACAATAAAATGACTTTCTCTCTCCTCCACGTGTGCCCTAAATCCCCAATTCAATTTTCCGATGCTTTCTCTCTTCGGCGACGGATATCGGCTGTCGGAAAATTTCCGGCGTGTTTCATCCACCTTTTCCGGCATCATCATTTCCGCGTCGTCTCAATTCTCAATCAGTAATTATTTACTACATTTCTTATTTATTCATTTTCTAATGCAATTATCAAATTCTTGCTCAACTAATCATATTTTATTAGATTATTCAATGAATTGATAGTGAGATGATTACTTCTAATTAAATTTGTTAATGTTATTAATCGTGGATTGAAATTGTTGTTAATTGACCAGTGGTAATTAAGTCATTGTTTATTTATTTTTTGTTATTGATTGATTAGTGACGATAATTAATCATTGTTTATTTAGTTTTTATTTTTATTTTTTTGTTGTTACTAATTTGAGTGGTGCTTTGCCAACTAATCTCACAAAAAATCCTTATTAATGTGACTTTAGTTGGGGTTAAATGGTTTTTAATTTCAATTTGTTTAAAAAGGCAATTTGACTTTATCTTCAACGAAGAATATTGTGTATTCAAGGATATTTTGGAAAATGTAGTCAATTTGATCTTGTTTGATTTGTCTCGCTTTGTTAGCTTATCAATGTATGGTCTTTACAAATGCATAATTAAAGATTAATGGATTAAAGAGTGTTTTGATTTGCGTGAAAAGTAGATTGTTGCAACTAAATAAACGGAAGTCAAAAGTACTACTTGAGACTATAGTACAAACAATGCTCGTACTTGGGACTAGTGCTATTGCATTTTCCTACTCTTAACCATGTCCTTTTGTACTCTTTAGACAAAGTTACGCTCAAGTGATGAATGATTAGTAGGGGTATTGTAGTAATATTATTTAGACGGTACACACCTTATATAATAGATTTCAAATCAATGTATTCCTACTCTCATGAATTAGTTGTGGTTTGAAATGGCTATATCAATCACTAAGTGTATCATCAATACAAATTTCTCACCAAATTACAATATTAACAACCACCAATATTTTGGAGGGAGGATGAAGGAGAAAAAGGTAAGAAGCAAAGAGAATAAATTGACATGGAAAGCGAAAATTGAAATAAACCAGGGAATTGTCGAAGTCAACCCTAACCCCAATGTAGGGTTTGCTTCCAAAGCAATTGATTGGTTGGAAAAGCTCATTGTGAAGTTGATGTATGATTCTTCACAACCTCGTCATTACCTTTGTGGTAACTTTGCTCCTGTTGTTGATGAGATTCCTCCTTGCCAAGACTTACTTGTTCATGGACATCTCCCTGTATTGCCTCTTTTCTCCCCTTGATTTTATTATTAAGTTGTGATCATTTGTTGAGGATTCTTGTGTTGGACAAAGCAATTTGCTTGCTTTTACTCTTAGGAATTGGGCGTTTTTTCATAGATGCTTCCGAACAAAATGATAGTATAATTTAATTAGTGTTTAACGATACAATCAAGGCTTACAGTTAAAAAGGACATGGAGGTGTTTTAAGAGGTTTACCTTGGTGAATCCAAATGTAAACAGTCAATATCATCCTCATGTGGATTTTTTTGTTTAGTTTAGCTCTTTTAGGATTTATCATTATTACCAACGTTTTCTTATATTTATAGTACAAAATTTCATATTATCTCTGTTCCCTATATGTGTTCAGTAAATAACCAGTGTATGCTATTTTCTACAATACTGACCAATAAAGACATTGTCACTGCAGGAATGCTTGAATGGTGAGTTTGTTAAGGTTGGTCCCAATCCTAAGTTTGCTCCAGTGGCGGGTTATCATTGGTAAGTGTTTATTTATTTATTTTTGTAAATACTTGTAAGTAGGTGATTCAAATGGATGGTAATCATTAAGATTATTCTTTTTGCAGGTTTGATGGAGATGGGTATGTTATATTCCTTATATCGGTTCTGCTTGGAATTATCAACATCAGAACAACTATCTTATTTTATTGCTTTGCTACTGTGATATGTTTACATGACTGCATGTCCTTTTAGTTTTGGTTCATCTTCCTCTTAGCTCTGTTAGGCAACCACTAAAGAATAATTGAGGTAAAATCTGAAGAGAGGAAGGATCTTCGTAAATTAGACTTATGTAGTTCTGCATACTTTGTGGTTTTCTTTGAATGAGTTTGTGATAGATTGTTGGAGGTATATAAGTGTCAAGATTTGTAACCATATTCGTATAATTTTTTAATTTTCCTAGTAAACTTGTTGGAGCAAAGGCCATGATGGAGTGGAATTTTAATTGAGATAGAAAACTGCTTGTATAGGGTAATGTCTGGATGTCGTGTGTCATTTGATGTATAACCAAGTTGTGGATTGACATTGGTACATCATTGAGAACACATGTCATTATTTGCTATTTTATATGGGTTTAAGTAGTTCTTGGTGTACTGTCATCATGTCGTGTACTTGTGTGTACAGAGCTTCTTAATATTCTTATGGAGTCACTTCCTGGATTTATCTATTTATGATACAGGGAATTTGGGATGATGTTATATGCTGTTGTGTTGTGTTCCAGTTTCTTTTGGCTAAAATGAAAATTATTTCTTTTCCAGCATGATTCATGGAATACGAATTAAAGACGGGAAAGCAACATATGTCTCCCGATATGTTAGAACATCAAGGCTGAAACAAGAAGAGTTTTTTGGAGGTGCAAAATTTTTTAAGGTAGGTAATTGGGACTGATTTTTTTAATATTTTTTAAAATGTAACTGATTTTTTTGGTATGCTAAGGGTAAGTTGTTCCCTCTATCTTCTCTCCTGGTTAGTGATTACTCAGAACATCAGCAGGTTCTCTGAAGATTTGGCTCACATACATGTTTCCGCCAGGAAAGTTTTGTTAAAAACATCCTTCTGAATTATGATCCAATACGATGACGTTGACATCTGTTAAAATTTGGTGTTTACAAATTACATTGTAAAAACTTTTTCAACAGTTGTAGACTAGTAGTTTTGTGAGGGATATATGCATGTTGATAATTTAATCCTGAGAATAGATTTCAAGAATGCAGAAAGTTTTGAATTTAATGCCCTTTTACATTAAAACTTCAATTTAGATCTTAATGTGTACTGGACCAGAATTTCCAGAATTCATGTTAAGTAAAGCAAGAACAATGATGGAAGTTTGTGATTTGATTGAATGGTTTGCCAAAAACTTATGAGGATAGGATGGCTTTAGGCCATGACTCTCCACTAGAAACTTGAGGTTGCAAATCTCAAAAGACACTACAACTTTCACATGACTTCCTCCAACACTACTTCCTAACCTGATAACAGCTACAATGCAATCCCCAAGAGAAACTAATAAAGAGATAAATAAAGTAACATTTGGCTTGTTTAACTATTTATAGCTTAAACATGATCTTAATCAATTTGCTTGTCTTCTTCTCCTTTGTTTCCATTGTCTTCCGAAACTAGTAATTTGACGTGATTGCCTTTTGTTGTGATTCTTTCTTGTTCCTGGTAAAGACCAACAGCGGGTCTCTTGGGGTGGGTTCATTACATAATTTTTCTCATATTTTTTTACAGATTGGAGATCTTAAAGGGTTGTTTGGTTTACTTACCGTCAGCTTGCAACTGCTGAGAGCTAAACTAAAAGTGCTAGATATGTCATATGGATATGGGACAGGTTTTCTTCATATCATTCAGTATATGAACTTATATTACCGTTATTTGAATGAGAAAGTTACGGTTAAACATCAGTCCATTACACTTTAGTAAACTGATTTTATGAAAAAGAAATATTTAAGAAGGAAGCTTGAATATTGATTAATAATGATAAAACAATGATAGGTTAATAGCTTAAGGCTATTAATCTCTCGATAACTTTAGGTTATCACTCTCCAACAGTGGCTTTAGACCATAACTCTCTCAAGGTTTCCATTATACTAAATTCTGCCTCTCTTTTCCGTTTCCCCCTCTCCTTTATGCTAAAGCCAAAGACTATAATTGAATAATACTAGATTATCAATATTGCCCTTCCCTAAGTTAGTCTATTACAGCTATGCTTTTTCTAGGGAAGCTCAATTTTTGATTGGTTTGAAGGAAAGTCTACTTTTGTAATGGCTCTGAGTTTTTGTGTGTTATTAATATTTGGACAATTCTTTTAACTATTCTTTCTTTTTACAGCTAATACTGCTCTTATATATCACCATGGAAAGCTTCTGGCACTTTCAGAGATGGATAAACCATGTAAGCTGTGCTATTTTGTTCAACAGCCATTTTTATTCCAAGTACCAAATTGAGTGTTGCTGGATGCTGATCTTCTTGAATGTCATGTCATAAAAAGACATTTCATTACCTTGATGATTCATATAGCTCAGATAATGACTTTTAAGGTTAAGATTTTTCTTGAATGTTATGGACTTATGGAGTTAAATTTTTTTTTACCTAACTTCACAGTGTTGCTTTTTGTGAAACTCAAACTTCTAATGCCCTTTCTTACTAAATATTAGAATTGGCTTCTTATATCTAACAATAAAAGCAAAGAGAATAGCCTGGTAAGGATCCCTGGGCTTTAGCAGATTAGAGAGTGGGTTGGAGACTTGGTGGGAGGAGGAAGGCTATTTTTGATGTATTTAGCCCTGGCAATAATTTGAAATTTCATTTGATACTGTGGTTTTATATCTGCAACTTCTCATTTGACAAGTCTATCTTCAAATAAAAAGCTTGGAAACACCATAAGTTTCCTGATGCAGTTGCAGAACATGGTTGATTAAAGTATTTGTACTTTTACATTTTATATGGTGTGGAGTTTGAGTTGCTCCACATGGAAGTTGGATTCCTTTCTTCATGTGGCTTGAAGAGATCTTTTACCATTGTAATGCAGAGAGTTTTGACTTTTAGTTCAAAGCAGTAGTGAAATTTTCTTCACATTTTTCACTCTTTGAGCTCAACGTGTGTCACCTATTTGAGTCCTCCTTACATTTTTTTTTTTTTAAGTCTTAGGGGTAAACTTTAATATCTAATTTACATCTATAGCTCCCCTGATCCTTATACTCGTTGCTATATACCCGTATACATGTTGACAGACTCTATGCTAGAATTCTACGACCTATGAGAAGGCTTTTGATAACTAATTACTTTATTGTTACCAGTTATATGTGGCTAAGCTGTACTTCTGTTTGATCCAGATGCTCTTCGTGTTTTCGAAGATGGAGACCTCCAGACCCTTGGGTTGCTTGACTATGATAAAAGATTGACCCACTCCTTTACAGCTCATCCAAAGATTGACCCATTCACAGGTGAGATTTTTAGATTTCTCTTACACATGCCCACATTGATCTAAAATATGCCTTTTGCACCTTCACTGATCAAGCTCTTGGTGCAGGGGAGATGTTTACTTTTGGCTACTCTCTAAGTCCACCATTCGTCACTTATAGAGTAATATCAAAAGATGGTTTCATGCATGACCCTGTACCAATAACTATTCCAGCTCCTATTTTGATGCATGATTTTGCCATTACTGAGAATTATGCTATTATCATGGATCTTCCTATATACTTTAGACCTAAGGTATGGTAACTTCACTCACCAATAGAAGTAATTAGCCCTCTTCATTGCAGTGGAGTATATTTGAACAACCTTCTTCTCTATTTACTCCACCGAGGCTTTTTTTTTTTTTTGTTTTTCGTTTTTTTTTTTTTTTTTTTTTTTTTTTTTTTTTATAAATGCAACATTTGTGATTGAATGATTGAGCCCATAGAGTCCCTGGGTATTTAAACATGTTTATTTGGAGAGTATACTTCATAGATTCTGTTGATTAAAAAAATGTCTAGCTGTTGTGGCCCTATAGTAGATGTCAAACATCTTTTCACTATCTTGCTGCTGTACTTCATTCC
>PYUH01000062.1:1721687-1754214 GCA_016808085.1 Suaeda aralocaspica | reverse complement strand
ATAACTTACTGTATTTAAAAAAAGGATCAATTATAAAGCACACTGCACTCATGTTCCAGAGTAGACACTTATTTTAATATGTGTCTGATAACATAGGTTTCAGACCAATATGTTATGGCATGTATATAGTATGGTGAAATTTTGATAATTGTATATAGTGTGCCTATCTTATTTGTCGTACTTCTTCTATAACTAACTGCGCTAACTTGACGTGCACATAAACGACATGAATATGAGTTGAAAATGATTTTATGGGAAGTAATTAGATATATACCCCTACTAATAACTACAACAACAGCTGTCATTATCGTCGTTAGCGTTAACAATCTAGCAAGTAGCAACGATAATGTTACTACTCTAATACAATATTGATCCACACATCCACTCGCCATCAATTTGGATAATCTATATTGGTAAATAGCAAACCATGATATGCCAAATTCTTAGTTGCACCCGGAGCACCTAGAGCGTGTAAGACACGCGCGACAGTTTAAATTTTTTTTTTTGTTCTGAACTACCAGTGCTTAGGTAAAATGAACATTAGTGTTTTTGTTCTGACACTTTAATGTTTTTTAACTGAACATTAAGGTTGTTCTTATGTAAAAACATTCATGTTTTTTGTTTTGAACATTAATTTTTTTAATCACTGAACATTGTTTCAGTGCTTAGGTAAATGAATATTTTTATGTTTTATTTGACGTTTATGTTTTTGAACTGAACATTGTGTAGTTACCTTGAACAATGATGTTTTTTTGATCATATAGTTTTTTGGTGACTTGAATGTTGTTATTTGAACTATATTGTTTTAAAGATTGAACTTTATGTTATTATTTTGATATTATATTTGAATTTATACTATAGATCCAAAAGAGCTCGTGTACCATCTACCCACTTCATTTTTTCTGAATGCTCAGAATTATGAAAAAGTTCAGAAATATGATTACATAATTACAAGAGAAATACTGTTTGTTATACAAATCAATGCTCTTCTCATCATTGTTCACTTTTCATTCAACAATTCAATTCATCAACTTCATTTACAATCATTTGGATTGATCATCTGCAAAATTGAAAACATTAAAATTAATAAGCTGAATACTAACTCATTGAACACAATTAGAAAAACATAACTGACAACAATCATTTTTTTAGAATTTCAAAGTTTTATGAAAAAGTTCAGAAATAAGATTATACCAATTACTAGAGAAAACTGAACAACAATTCCATTTTTTCTGAATGTTCAGAATTTTTATGAAGAAGTTCGAAAAAAAGATTACATCAATTACAAGAGAAATCGAACAACAATTCAATTTTGCTAATGTCAGAATTTTATGAAAAAGTTCAGAACAACATATTAATATAGAAATTTAATTTCTGAACATTAATTCATTTTTCTCTGAACCATTATGAATCTTCATCAGCATATATGCAGAATTTAGTTTACTTATGAAAAAGTTTAGAAATTGATTACACATACAAGAGAAATTGACAACAATTAATTTTGCTAATGTTCAGCATTTTTATGAAAAGTTCACATTTAATATGAATTTAATTTCTGAACATTAATTCATTTTTTTCTTAAACATTTAATCTTCATCAGCATATACTGCACGAAATTTTCAAAACAATAATTTCTGAACTCTAATTGAACTTTTTGAACATTTCAATGAAATTATGAAAATTTGACGAAAATTATAGCTTACAATTTCTTGTAAAATCTTCATTGATTACTCTTCTGTAGATCTTCGTATATTTTTTTGTTTTTTTTGATTTGTATTTCTTTGATTTTCTGTTGAATCTGCCATGATTGACATTCTAGGGTTTGAAATTAGAAGAAAATTGTTTTGATTTTGGAGAGAAAGAAGAGAGAGAATCAAGAGAATGAAGGATGATCTTAAAAAAAAAAAAAACACGCAAACAAACTACTTGTATTTACTCGCAGTTTTGGTCTGCAATTTTTAGCAACTGCAAAACGCAAGCGTATGAACCCGCACACTTCCTCCTAGGTGCTTCGGGTGAGTACATCCCAATTAATGATATATGAGACTCTCTCCAACCAATCCAAGAGCAATCTTAATTTATCAGATAGGCATAGGAATGTGCAATTTTGGCGTCCTTGTCATTGATATGTTACCCTGTCAACTTAAGTTGCGGAAGCGAATTAAAGAAGCTATTCCAGCACCTTCGTCCCATAAAAAAAAGTGAAGTTTATGGTTAAAAATATAGTTTCCGGTGAACTGTTATGTCTAACACGATACGATACGATACAATGCGACACTCAAGAGCAAAGACGTATAAAGAAGGGTGTCAGGGCAACCTAACATAGCATGAAAGGGCATGCTACAAATAGAGTCGATTGTTGTTTAGACACACAGTCTGAATTTTTGAAATTTTTATTAATTGTTATTTATATCGAAAAAGTATTATTTAAACCCCATAAATTTACCTTTAGTAAATTACTACTAAGAAAAATAGAAAAAGTTGCCGAAACCAAAAATAACATATCAAAACAACTACGAACTCAACAAGTAACCCAATGTATTTTATTTGTTATTAGTCTCTTCTACGTTTCTTCTACCAATTTTTTGTGTAGGAAAATTTTTGGCAGATATCTTGGACAACCAAATGAGATTTTGTACAGGATTGTATTATTAATATAATACCCCATAAAAATCAATTACAAAATCAAGAAATCAGAACATTTGAGTAAACAATATGCGTAGTAATATTTGATCGTATCTCCTCTCTGTTTTCAACGTGGGTTTTTTTTTTTTAATTATCAATAATTCATACTGTCATAGTATTCATGAACTCAAAACAGAGTACGCTAAACCATAATATGAGCTAATGAGCAAATTTATTAGGTCTTAGAGGGGGGCCAAGTATCGTGCGTGGAGAGACGACTGAGAGACTGAGCGCCTGAGCTAACCAAGTAGGGTGAAGTGAAGAGGTTGAGCGAGTTGGTGCAGATTGGAGACTTGAGATTCATGTTTTGAAGACGAAAGGCTGTAGTAGAGAGTGGAGAGGAAAGGGAGAACAAACAGAGTGGTGGTTAAGTTTTGATTGGGTTTGAAGAGGTTAAGGAAACAAGGTTAGATTTTATTTATTTATTTTAATTTATTTTTGTTAACATTATTAATAATATACAAAAACTTATTTAAGACGGTCTTATTATTTATAATATTATATATGACTTCTCGTGGGCTATGTAATACATAAAAAAAATATATATATATATATAAAGTATATAATTTTAATTTATATTAAAAATAATAGTTATAAAATCATGGTAATATCAAAGGAGATGTTTAATGATAAAGCTTTTTTAATTTAAAAAATCATAGATACTTCCTAACTTCAAAATATTCTTTTTTGAATACTCCGTATTAATAACAATGAAAAAAAAATGAAAATTTGAGTTGATTTTTTTTTTTTTTTTTTGAATCAAAAAGGCTCCATGAATTTTAGAATTTGTATGCAATACTTAGATTGTAATTATAGACCTAATAAAAAGTATTTTGTATTACATGCAGTAGTTTGTTGTTGTTGTTGTCGGCGTTGTTTCTTTCTTTCAATAATCATATTAGTCACATTTGTTGCAACAAAAATGAATAAAAGTTTATATAACTATACTTTAATAACTTTATACTTGTATTTCATACTTAGTAATTAACCACTCGCTATAATTTTTACTAACATTACTTTATGTATGTTTTGTCTTTTTTTTTTTGGATATTTGTATCATCTTTAGAAATTTCAGATTGGATTGGATATCCGAATTTTCGGATCGGACAAGTTGATGCATTATGAACAGCCCCCCACAAGCATACTTGGCTACGTGTCACAAAAGTGACCTAAGAGGATCAATCAAAAACAATACATTATCTCCGACACCCACAAAAAACAATTATCTCAAACTCAAAATCCAAACTCCACTTAAACATTTTCGATCACCCAAAAAACAAAAAACAGAGGAAACAGAGAAAATGGGTGTAAAAGAAGAAGGGAAGAAACACAACAATGACAAACAAACTGAAAAACATGGAATTGTTGAAGTTAGCCCAAAACCCAATAAAGGTTTTACTTCAAAAGCAATTGATTTGTTGGAAAAAGTGATTGTGAAATTAATGTATGATTCTTCACAACCTCAACATTGGCTTTCTGGGAATTTTGCACCTGTTGCTGATGAAACTCCTCCTTGTCATGAATTAACTGTTCATGGTCATCTTCCTGTAATTTCCCTCTTTTCTCATTTTAATTATTGTTTCAATTTTTTGTTGTTTTGATTTAAGTTGTTTGATTATTATGATCATGTAATTTGGTTTTGGGTTTTTTTGGGTTTTATGATTATTGATTAATGAAGTTGGTTTTATTAATTGGGTGTCTATTTTTTTGTGAATTTTTGTTTGGTTTCATGCATCAATAATTGGGTATGCCTTTTCGGCCAATGATTTCCGCACTCCTATTATTATTTCGGCACTCCATGTGGAGAGTGAGGGGATAGCTTAGTTGGTTAAAGCTTATCTCCCGACTCTAGGAGATCAATTTTCATTCCCGCCTCTACCAAAAAAAAAAAATCAATTTAAGATTGGAGGGGAGTGCCGATATCAAATGTTACATGTTTTTTATTCTTTCAATGTCTTAGTGCCTTATTTTGGAATAAAAGGGTGATTCTAGCTTTAATACTTTAATTCTAGCTTTTTCAAGGATTTGTAAAGGCTAAAAGAGGAAAATGAAATGAAGTTATCTCAAGAGATTGCCTTGTTGATTGAATGTTGATAATTGAATATACATTCTGATTTTTCTGTTTGGTTAGTTCTTTTAGGAATTAGGAAAGCTGCCTACTTTTTTAAAAATTTTATACCAAATGTAAAAGTTATCCTTTCCAAAATCTTTCATATTTAGAAAATAACTTAATTATATTATGTATGCTTTCTATTACATGCAATTGATTGATAAAGACATTATCATTGTAGGAATGTTTGAATGGGGAGTTTGTTAGGGTTGGACCCAATCCTAAGTTTACTCCTGTGGCTGGGTATCACTGGTAAGTGATAACTAGTCTTTTGTGTTTGTTATTTATAGCTTATAAGTTGTTTATTCGAATCGGAAAAGTAAACATATGCCTTATCTACTCATTGTGCTAATGCTTACAGTAATTTTTTGCAGGTTTGATGGAGATGGGTATGCTCTATACAACCTTTTCCCTATTAGCTGCTGAATTTGGATTTTCGGACACCAGATAAACTATCCTATTGCAATGTTTAGCTAGTTAGCTACTGTGGAATGTTAAATGGTTACATAAAAAAAATTCAGTTCATCTTACTCTAATAAGCAAGCGCTTAGAAATACTAGGAAATCATTTTTGTGTTGATACATTGATCATTGTGCTGTTGGTTCAAGACATAAAGACACCAAAAATTTGAATTTTTTATTGATGTTCAAATTCTCTCTTTCTCTTGTTCCTCGAGCATCTGCATTTGATATATTTGTGGTTCCAAAGTCCTACCTATTGGTGTTAGACATCCAAATTCGTAAGCAGTAGTTTTTTAGCTCCCAAAAATATATATCATCAATCATTTTCGTACTTTTTATTAAGTGGAGATGCCCGAGTGGAGGAAAGGAGTGTTAAAATCACTGTCTAAATTGGTTCTTTTCTGTTCCTGTGTTTCTATATAGTTGCAGTAATATGCACTAGTTATAAGAAAGTTTGACGTGAACGAATAGCTATAATTTGCAATTTCATGTAGACTATCCATTTTTATATTGATCTATTGTTGTGTTTGTGGAGCTTAATATCCAATATGGAGTCACTTCTTAGATTAGCTCTTTGAAGTAGGAATGATGAAACATCCGTCATTTGTTGCTATATTATGTACCAACTGCTTTTGCTAACAAAAAAATGTTGTTTTTCAGGATGATTCATGGCATGCACATCAAAAATGGGAAAGCAACATATGTCTCTCGCTATGTTAGAACATCAAGGATGAAACAAGAAGAGTTTTTTGAGGGGGCAAAATTTATGAAGGTATGATATAGAAACTGATACAAGTGATGAAAGGTCTGTTGCATACAATAAATTTGAAACTATCGGTGAAAAGTGACTGGACCCATTACAAGAATTTTGTAACTCTCCTACTTTGGATGCTTTAGTCGACACACAAGTGTATCCTTGTAGATGTTTTGAACCCTGAGACTAGATTTGAAAACTGTGGAAGCAATGACAACATACTTTGAACACTCTAATCATTATCATAATGAAGATCGGCTATATAATGCCTTTTTTTTTTCTCTGAACAAATAAGAATTGTAACACCAACCTTACGTTTCTCTTCTCATATCTTTTGTAGATTGGAGATCTTAAAGGACTGTTTGGATTGTTTTCAGTCTACGTGCAAATGCTGAGAGCTAAATTGAAAGTAGTAGATATGTCGTATGGACATGGAACAGGTTTTTCTTTCCTACATTCAGTTATTTAAAATCCTAATCTCTCTAGTAGTCTTGCATGAAAGTCCTGACACAATAATAGGGAAAAAGTTGTGGCTTGGTTACCTGCATATCGTTTTTTAGGGAAAAAGTTGTGGTTTGATTGACTCAAAGGATGATATACCTTTTTCTTGATCCGTGTTTATGTGTGATTCTTATTAAATTATGAACTTCTTTCTGAAACTTTCCTTTTCCAGCTAATACTGCTCTCATATTTCACGATGGAAAGCTGCTGGCACTTTCTGAGGGCGATAAACCATGTAAGTAGTGCGAGTATTATTTGTTCAAAAGTACCAAATTGAGTGTTGGTTTAACTTGTTGCTGACCTTGTATGTCATGTTTCATTAAAAACAACATGGTCATCCTGAATTCTATGTGTTTGAGCTCATTATCATAATGATTTATAAACCTAAGGTTATGACTATGCAAAATTGAGGCTCATCTCTTTCATGTGATGGGTGTAAAAATTTAGAAAATACACTACATTTCATCACCATAGATTGTTATATTAATTAGAATTGCAGAAGCTGTTACATCTTAAATTGTAGAAGGAAGTTTACACACTTAACTGGAAGTATAGATAGAGGATTTTACTGCGCTGCTCCATCCTTGGCTTAACTATGACAAGCTCAATGTGGTGGCTCCAACAATCATCCCAAATTAGAAAGTTCTCCCTCTTTTTTTGGTAGCCAGTGGAGGGAGGGAGAATAACTTTTTATTGTATATGGTTCTAGCTATGGTTTGAAATATCATTTGACCCTATATTATGATTGAATCGTGGTTTGATATCTCATTTCTCTTGGATATATGTTTAAATAAATGGCACAAGAAACATCACTAGTTTTCCAATAAGATGTACATCATGGCCACATGCGTGCTTAGAGTATTTTTGCAATTGTGCATTAATGCTATATAAGAAGAGATATATGAGTTGCAAGAAGTTGGATGCTTTCTATATGTGCGTTGAGGAGACTTATACCATTCATTTCCACCGAAGATAGAGACCTATGAGTTCTATATGGAGGCTTTTGATGGTTTTTCGTTAAGTTATTGTCGATTAATGTGACCCTAAGTTGGACTTCCTTTTTTTCTCTCTTTTTTTTTTTTTTTATCCAGATGTTGTTCGTGTTTTGGAAGATGGGGATCTGCAGACCCTTGGATTGCTCGACTATGATAAGAGGTTGGCCCATAACTTCACAGCTCATCCAAAGGTTGACCCATTCACAGGTGACTTTGATATTTATTTCTTGCATGAGTGCACTCATCAATTAAAAACCTACCTTTTTGTAGTTTAATGACTGATTAAGCTGTTGCTGCAGGGGAGATGTTTACTTTTGGCTACTCTCAAAGTCCACCATATATAACTTACAGAGTAATATCAAAGGATGGGTTCATGCATGATCCCGTACCAATAACAATACCAGCGCCTATTATGATGCATGATTTTGCCATCACGGAGAATTATGCTATTATCATGGATCTTCCTCTATACTTTAGACCGAAGGTAACTTCCTTTTCTTCTCTTCTTCTTTGAGATTATTTCTCATGTAACTTTGTTAATAGAGGTGTGCGAGGGGTGGGGTTAAACTTGTATGTTTGGAGGGCTTACTACATAACCTAGATTGGAAAATGTCTTAAGTCTACTGTTTTGTGGCCCTATAGTAGATTAGCAAATATTGAACATCTTTTTGGTTTTCACAATCTTACTGCTGTACCTCAATCATTGTACTTCTCTTTGCTTTCCCCCTCCCTCCTCATTTCTAACTAGTTCTTCCGTGCCTAACGTTGATGCTGTAATATTCTAACATTCAGGATATGGTGAAGGAAAAGAAAATAATTTTCACTTTTGACGCTACAAAAAAGGCTCGCTTTGGTGTACTACCACGATATGCAAAGAATGAGAGTTTAATCAAATGGTTTGAGCTACCAAATTGCTTCATTTTCCATAACGGTTTGTCCTCATTATTCATAAGGTTTTTTTTTTTTTGTGTTTGGCTACATACAGTCATGCATATTGAACTTTATTTCTTTGGCTGTAGTTTTGGTTTGAGTATTGTAAGATCTTTAGCAGTGGTCGACTTTGTAACTTTGTAAGAAAAGTGTCCAAACTCCAAACAAAAATTGCGTATTTTTAATGGGCATTATTATAAATTTACATATATTTCTACAGCCAATGCATGGGAAGAAGGAGATGAGGTTGTGTTGATCACTTGCCGCATTGAGAATCCAGATTTGGATATGGTTGGTGGAGCTGCTGAAGATATGGTTGACAGTTTTAAGAATGAATTGTAAGGGAACTTCAATACTTTGACCTAATGGAATTCCTCTTTCCATATTTTTTTCGTTTTTTTCATATTAATTTTTGGTAACAGATATGAAATGAGATTCAACATGAAAACTGGTCTTGCTTCTCAAAAAAAATTGTCACCATCTGCTGTGGATTTCCCTAGAGTTAACGAGAACTACACTAGCAGGTATTGGTTCTTGCAGTTGCATAAGTTAGTTCATCTGTTTATATACCATTTAATAGGAATCATACTCATCTCAATCCTATGCCGGTGAACACAGAAAACAAAGATACGTGTATTGTACCAGTTTGGGCAGCATTGCAAAAGTAAAAGGGATAGTTAAATTTGACTTGCATGCCGAGCCGGATTCCAGCCAAACAAAGCTTGAAGTTGGAGGAGCTGTCCAAGGTATCTTTGACCTAGGTCCTGGAAGGTTTGGATCAGAGGCCATCTTTGTTCCTCGCGAACAAGGTACCACCAGTGAAGAGGATGATGGATATCTAATCTTCTTTGTGCATGACGAAAACACTGGGTAACTCCTTTATTCTGCTCTAGAAGAAATGGTATCTTATTAGTTAATATTGTCAGCAAATAACAAGCTGCTTTTCGTAGGTAGTTTGTGTTTGTGTTTACTGACCATTATGAGATGTATCTCATATGGAATACTATTCTTATTTCTGCTAGATTTGGACACATTGCATTATCTACATCTCATATGAGCATATGGCCTTAAAGATTGGAGTCACAACTGTTAATGGAGTTTGTGCTTTTTGTTTGCAGTAAATCATTTGTGAATGTAATTGATGCGAAAACAATGTCGGCTGATCCTGTTGCTGTTGTTGAATTGCCTAATAGAGTTCCATATGGGTTTCATGCTTTCTTTGTAACACAGGTGAGTAAAATTTTCCTTAAACGTCTATAATTGAAGATTGAAGCATCATTGTTATTTTAACTTTTTAGTATGTCGCCTTTTAAGCAGTGAGCTGTCCATTCATTGTTTATAACAGTGTAATTTTGACTTTTGAGTCTTGTACGGTTAAGCAGAGACTTGATGAGAGGTATCGAAACTACCCATGAGAGTTTTGCAGCATCAGAAAAGTGCTTTAGTGTTTTTGAGTGATTCAGATTAGATAGGAAAATTAAATCTGGATATGATCTCAATTCACTTGCTGCTTTCTTGTTGTGAAGTAGAAGCTAGGATTTATCAAGGATTTTCTCTTGAGACCATGTATAGAAGTAGTTTACTATCTGATAGTATAGCGCATTCAGGACCTCCACAGGTGTATTACTGATAGTGCTCTGCTTATGTTATGTGGGCAGGAACAATTAAAACAACAGGTTGCTATGGATTTTATTTTGAGACCATGTATAGAAGTAGTTTACTCTCTGATAATTTAGCGCATTCTGGACCACCATAGGTGTATTACTGATAGTGCTGTGCTTATGTTATGTGCGCAGGAACAATTAAAACAACAGGTTGCTTTTTAGTCGGAACTGCAAATTTACAGCCGCTGGATCGAAAAGTGAAAATGAACAAGAAAAACATTTGTACAACATGAAAGTATATTGCAAGTTGTAACTTGAGCATTTGATTATGATTTTTTTTGTATTTTTGGTGCAATTTAATATGAAAATTATGGTGTATAGTATGAAGTAATATAGATCGATCAACGTTTGTCCAACATTGGCAAATACATTATTATGATAACGATAAAGAGATAAATTTGGAAAGTTCCACATTAATAATCCGGTTGATAGATGGTTACAAGTAGGTTGCACTCATCGGGAACGGCTGGATTTTAACTTTATGGTCTCAATTTTAATATAAGGTCTTAATTTAAAAAAAAAAAAATTACAAAAGTCTTTGTTCACAGCTTCTGATATAAAAGAAAAGGTCTTTACTAGCAAAAAATCCTTTTCTAAAACATAGTGTGATAATATAATAATTTTTAGAGGGGATAATTTTTAAAGAGCAAGAAACATTGCTCGAAAATCCTTGGGTAATGTCGTTGTGGGGTCAATTTGGTTTTATACGTAGCAAAAAAAAAATAGTCATATAAAATCTCGGATAATTCCTTTCGACTTTCAATATAACCCGAGCTATTAATTTTTTAAAATTAGAACTCCATTAATTTACGCTCCTAATTCATTAATTTGTCAAACCACTCCCTGCCATATATATAATATATTAAAAGGCGTCGTTGTTAACAAAGACATTTGAAACAAAATGTGAAAGTTTAACCATCAATCCACGATAAATTTGATGTTTAATATTTCAAAGTAATCGATAATAAAGCTTGTAATCATATGGTATGAGCTTTTGATTTGTATCGTTTATTCACTTGCACCAAAATTATGACATTGTTATTTTTGCCCAAGTCTTTTATAATTGTTTTGCTTTTTTAATTAGTAACTTATTTACAACTCATGCAATCTAATTTCGCACTAAACAAAAAAACATATTAGGAAAAACAAACAAAAGCATATTTGATAACGATGTAGCATGAGTACTTCTAATGAATTGTCGTTCTCGAACTCGATTCGTCCCTGTATTGGGGATGATTCCGATTCTTCATGTTATAGTTTACCGTACTCATTACAATATTTTTCAGAGTGGTTGTTTTCAGTTCCCGTATCCGTATTCGTTTTCAACCTCGTTTCCGACTTTGTACAACCTAGTTTGATAGTTGTGGCCGACCCGGGCATTGCCCGGGCCAAAATTCTAGTTACGCTCCAAAAGTTGCTGATTGTGAAAATTAATTTACTCTCCAAAATTGCTAAACCCCAAAAATCGGCCGAGTTTCTCTCTCCTCCACGTATTGCTCACCGATGCTTTCTCTCTCTTCCGGCGTCGGCGATCGGCGATTTTCCGGCGTATTTTATTCACCTTTTCCGGCAAGCGACAACTTGCCGTCTCTGTTCTCAAGTACTATTTTCACCATTTTTTTTTTATCTTTAAACTTTCAAAGATGCAATTATCAAACTCGTAATCAATTATTCAATTACTTAATCATATGTTCTCTAATAATCAAATTAAAAATTTTCGTTGTTTGTCAATGTCTTGGATTGTGGAATCAAATTTTTAATCGACTACTTGTCTTGTAATTTCATCAATTTGTGTTTTCTTCGACGATTCAGTTTTTTTTTTGTTACTATTGTTATTGTAGTTAGAATTACTTATCTGTGGAATGTTGTTATATCTCCAAAAGAAGAACATTGAGTAAATTTAGGATTTTGTTATTTTTAGTTTGTGTGTATGATATACTGTGATATTTAACAATTGCCAGCGAAACATTTTCATTTTCGATCACAATGAAAGATAGGATTTGAGGATGAAATCTGAACCACAAAAACTAAAGGAAAGAGATAAAACAAAAACAAAAAAAACAAAACAAAGTAAATATGCACATGATAAACGTGAACATTTCAGGCGTAGGGTACCAAATTTGTCGAAGTACTGATTGACTCAATCGTAAATAATTGATACTAAGGGACCTGCTTACTTCGGCTTAATTTCAGTTTTATTCAATTTAGCTCCATTCAGTTTAATTCCTAATTTTCTTATTTCGTAAGTAGTTCAGTTTAGTTTTAATCAGTTCAGTTGTTTTCAGTAGACGTAAACAAGCTCTATGTATTATATATTGACTTTTCAATGGAATGGATATTGATTTTTTTTTTTTTTTTTTTTTTTTTTTTTGGATTTTTCAAAAATATAATCATAGCACAAATTCTTGGATGCTCTACACTTAGTTCTATCATACTATCAATGTGTTGTTTTACCGCCGGTCTACACTTTGTTAAATTTTCGAAGTGGTAGGTGTTTTTATAAAAAAACATCATGTTTTTAAGGGGTTTCTAACAAAATTTTCCATTATTTATAGATAATTTTACAGTTGCATAATTAAAGATAATATAAATATGTAAAAATGTGTGTCGACCAATGTGAGAAATGAATTGTTGCAACTTGAAAGATGAAGATAGTAGCTCTGTATTTGGAATAATGCTTATAATTGGGAATATTGGACTAGTGCTATCAATTTTTCTTACTTTAATTATGTGTTTTACATAGTAGCCCTTAATTGACAAAATTACGCTTACCCGGTATAAATCGATAAACGATTAGTAGGGTTACTGTAAAGTTTTATTATGCGAACACCACACACCTTATATAATTGATTTTCAAATCAATGTACTCCCACACTCATGAATTGGTTGTGGTTGAAATGTTTGTATCAATTACTAAGTGTATCATCAATTCAAATTTCCCACCATATTACAATACTAAACACCAATATGTTGGAGGGAGGGTGAAGGAGAAGAAGGTAAGAAGCAAAGAAAATAAATTGGCATGGAAATCAAACATGGAAAACCAAGGAATTGTTGAAGTCAACCCTAGCCCCAATGTAGGGTTTTCTTCCAAAGCAATTGATTGGTTGGAAAAACTCATTGTGAAGTTGATTTATGATTCTTCACAACCTCATCATTACCTTTGTGGTAAATTTGCTCCTGTTGTTGATGAAACTCCTCCTTGCCAAGACTTACTTGTTCATGGACATCTCCCTGTATTGTCTTATTTCTCCCCTCGAATATATTTCAAAGTTGTGATCATTTGTTTAAGTTTCTTGTGTTGGACAAAGCAATGTGGTTGCTCATACTCTAAGGAATTGGGTGTTTTCCGTAGATGCTTCCAAACAAGAAGATATTATACTTTTAATGGTGTTTAAGGTGACAATCAAGGCTTAGAGTAAAAAAGGACCAAGGATAATATACTTTTAATAGTGTTTAAGGATACTTTTTATACCTGTGGAGGTTGATCATTTGATGTTTTGTGCAATACTGACCAATGAAGACATTGTCACTGCAGGAATGCTTGAATGGGGAGTTTTTTAGGGTTGGTCCCAATCCTAAGTTTGCTCCTGTGGCTGGATATCATATGTGAGTGTTAACTAGCATGTTTTTTAAAGTTGCAAGTAAATGATTCAAGTGGAAGGTAATCATTAAGATTATTCTTTTTGCAGGTTTGATGGAGATGGGTATGTCATATTCATTCTATAGGTGCTGCTTGGAATTTGCAACATCAGAAAAACTATCTTATTTTATTGTTTGGTTTCATCTTCCTCTTACCTCTTTTAGGCAACCACTAAAGAATAATTGAGGTAAAATCTGAAGAGAGGAAGGATCTTCGTAAATTAGACTTATGTAGTTCTGCATGCTTTGCGGTTTTCTTTGAATGAATTCGTGATAAATTTTTGGAGGTATATAAGTGTCAAGATTTGTAACCATATTCCTAAAGATATTTAATTTGCCATGTAAACTTGTTGGAGCAGAGGCCATGATAGAGTGGAACTTAAATTGAGAGAGAAACTGCTTTTATCGAGTAATGTATGGATGTTTTATGTCATGTGATGTGCAACAAAGTTGTGGGTTGACATTGATACATCATTGAGAACACATGGCATTATTTGCTATTCTATATGGATTGGAATAGTTTTTTACTTTTTTTATGTACTGTCGCCATGTTGTGTGTACAGAGCTTCTTAATATTCATATGGAGTCACTCCCTGTATTTATCTATTTATCATACAGGTAATTTGGTTCGATGTTGTTTGCTGTTGTCTTATGTTTCTTTTGGTTAAAATGAAAAATTTTCCTTTTCTAGGATGATTCATGGAGTACGCATCAAAGACGGAAAAGCAACATATGTCTCCCGATATGTTAGAACATCAAAGCTAAAACAAGAAGAGTTTTTTGGAGGTGCAAAATTTATGAAGGTAAACAATTAGGGACTGAAATTATTTTTTTTAAAAATGTATCTGATTTTGAGTATGCTGAGGATAAGTTGTTTTCTCTGTCTTCTCTCCTGGTGAGTGGTTACTCAGAACATCAGCAGATTGCTTGAAGATTTTGCTCACGTTCCATTTTCCACCAGGAAAGTTTTGTTGAAAGCATCCTTTGGAATTACGATCACATCTGATACAATTGGGTGTTTATAAATTACTATGAAAAAACTTTTTCAACAGTAGTAGGCTAGTAGCTTTGTGAGGGATATTAAAGTTATTAGGCAGTTTAAGCTCTTAAAAGCTCTCCTGTTTTTTATTTTAAACCACACACTAGTCTATCCATGCATGTTGATAATTATTCCTGAGAATCGATTTCAAAAATTCAGAAAGTTTTGAATTCTCTATTCGTTATTATAATGCAGACCTGCAATTCAATGCCCTTTTTTCTTGCTGAATGCATAAAAACTTTAATTTGGACCTTAATGTCTCCTCATATAATTTACAGGTCGGAGATCTTAAAGGATTGTTTGGTTTACTCACAGTCAGCTTGCAAATGCTTAGAGCTAAACTAAAAGTGCTAGATATGTCGTATGGATATGTAACAGGTTTTCTTCATATCATTCAGTATTTGAACTTAATAGTTTCTCTAGCAGTCTGGCCAGAAAGTTCTCCCACAAGGCCACAAAGTAGGGAAAACATTAAACAATTGTTGCTTGGCTAACTGCAAGTCTGCAACAAGTATTTTGGTCACTATGCTATTGCTGAGGAAGCTTAATTTTTGATTGAGTTGAAGGAAAATCTACTTCTATAATGGCTCTGCGTTTTTGTGTATTTCTTATTAATTTTTGGACATTGCTTTTGGCGATTCTCTCTTTTACCAGCTAATACTGCTCTTGTATATCACCATGGAAAGCTTCTGGCACTTTCAGAGTCAGATAAACCATGTAAGCTGTGTTACTTTGTTCAACAGACATTTTCATTCCAAGTACCAAATTGAGTGTTGCTGGATGCTGATCTTGAATGTCATGTCACAAAAGGACATATCATTACCATGTTGATTTATATAACTTTTAAGGTTAAGAATTATCTCATATTTATAATTTTTTTACCTAACTTTAAAGTATGTTGTTGTATGAAAGTTGAACTTCTAATGCCCTTTCTTACTAAATTTTAGAATTTGCTGAATATATGGAATAATAAAAGCAAAGAGAGTGTCCTGGCAAGGATCCTTGGGCTTTAGCAGATTAGAGAGTGGGGTTGGTGACTTGGAGGGAGAGGGAAGGCTGTTTTTGATGTATTTGGCCCTAGTAATAATTTGAAATATCATCTGAATTATGGTTGAACTGTGGCTTCATATCTGCAGCTTCTCATTTGATATGACTATCTTCAAATTTCCTGATGCAGTTGCGGAACATGGTTTCTTAAAGTATTTATACTTTAACTTTATGTATGGAGTGAGGTTTGAGTTGGTTTACAGGAAAGTTGGATTTCTTTCTTCATGTGGCTTAAAGAGATCTTTTACCACTGTACTGCAGATAGTTTTTACTTTTAGGCCAAAGCAGTAGTGAAATTTACTTCACATTTTTCACTATTTGAGCTCAACGTGTATCACCTATTACAGTCCTCCTTACAATTTGGTTTTTAAGTCTTAGAGTAAACTTGAAAACCTATTTTACGTCTGGAGCTCCCTTGATCCTTATTCTCGTTGTTATATACTTGTATACATGTTGACAGACTCTATGGTAGAATTCGACGTCCTAAGTGAAGGCTTCTGACTGTTTATTACTTTATAGATACAGTTATATGTGGCTTTAACTTATACTTCTGTTTGACCCAGATGCTCTTCGTGTTTTGGAAGATTGACTATGATAAAAGATTGACCCACTCACAGGTGAGATTTTTATTTTTCTTACACATGCCCACATTGATCTAATCTTTGCCATTTGTACCTTCACTGATCAAGCTCTTGGTGCAGGGGAGATGTTTACTTTTGGCTACTCTGTTCGTCCACCATACATCACTTATAGAGTAATATCAAAAGATGGTTTCATGCATGACCCTGTACCAATAACTATTCCAGCTCCTATTATGGTGCATGATTTTGCCATTACTGAGAATTATGCTATTATCATGGATATTCCTATATACTTTAGTTCTAAGGTATAGTAACTCCATCCACTGATCGACCAATAGAAGTACATTGCACTGGAATATGTTTGAATAACCTTCTTTTTCTCTATTTACTGCATCGGGGTTTTTTTTTTTAATGTAACATTTGTGATAGAATGTTTGAGCCCATAGAGGCCCTGGGGATTTATACATATTTATTTGGTGATTATACTTCATAGTTTCTGTTGGTAAAAAAAAAAAAGGTCTAGCTGTTTGTGGGCCCTATAGAAGATGACATCTTTTCACAATCTTGCAGCTGTACCTCATTCCATATACTTCTTTTTTCTGTTCCTCCCATGTTATGTTTGATGGTATCATTCAGGAAATGGTGATGGAAAAAAAAAATGATTATGACTTTTGACTCCACAAAAAAGGCTCGCTTTGGTGTACTACCACGATATGCAAATGATGAGAGTTCAATCAAATGGTTTGAGCTGCCAAATTGCTTTATGGTGTGTCCTAGTTACCTTGTATATCCTATGGTCACAAAATTTTCTGAATTTGGTTTCACTTGTATAGAGTGAACAATATTCCATGATTTGTAGCCTGAGTTTGATGAATATTGTTTGAATTTTAGCAGAGGTTGATTTCATATTAATCTATGCCAAACAATTGAATTTTTGTGTTGAGCATTAATATAATACTTAACAGCCAATGCATGGGAAGAAGGAGATGATATTGTTTTGATCACTTGCCGCATTGAGAACCCAGATTTGATAATGATCACTGGAGTTGCTAGAGATATGGCTGACATGAGCTGTAAGGAAACTCACTGTCTAAAGGGAATTAGGGGCCGTTTGGTTGGAGAAGGGGAAAGAGAATCACTTTAGGAATGGAAATGAAGGAGAATGGAGAGATAATCCCTTAGATTTAGGAAGTTATTTGTTTTTAAGAAAAATGGGAATGAGGCCTTCACCCTCACCAACAACCACCCAACCTAGTCCCTACCACATCAAATTTTCCGGCCGCAACCCCCTTCCCCTTTCCTGCAGCACCTCTTCCCTCGCCGGCAGCCCTCCTCCCTTACCCCCTTCTCAAAAACTACCACCCACCCTCCATCACCACCCAAATTCCCCTCCAATATCTGCGAAAACTCTCCTCCCCTACTCGCCCCTCCTCCCTCACCCCTTGCCACCCAACAAACTACCCACCACCCTATCCGAAAACCCTAGAAATCAAAATTAAAAAAACTAGGGTTTTCGTGGGTGGTGAGGGGTAAGGAAGGAGGGGCGAGTAGGGGAGGAGGTTTTTTGGAGGGGGTTTTGGGTGGTGATTGAGGATAAGTGTATGTAGGTGGTGGTTTTTGGACGGAAGATGAGGAAAGGGAATGGAAAAGATAAGAGGGGGGAAGGGGGAGAGAGAGAGAGAGATAGATTATGGAAAAGTGTTAGAAAGGGGAGGAGAATGGGAATGGCAAAAATAGCTAAACAAACACTATCAAAGGGAATGGGAGCAGTTGATTCCCATTCCCTTTGATTACTCCCCCCAACCAAACGGCCCCTTAGTTCGTCTTTTTACACTCTACTTTTTTTAAATACATTTTTGTTAACAGGTATGAAATGAGGTTCGACATGAAAACTGGTCGTGCTTTTCAAAGGAAACTTTCACCACCTGTTGTGGATTTCCCTAGAATAAATGAGAAATACACTGGCAGGTATGTGGGTCTTGCAGTTCCATAGAATAGGTATATTCTGTTATACACCGATTGGTTGGAATTCATTCTCATGCCGGTAAGCACAGGAGACAAAGATTTGTGTATGGCCTCACTTTTGGCAGGATTGAGGGAATAGTTAAATTTGACTTGCATGCTAAGCCAGCTTCCAGCAAAACAAAGCTTGAGGTTGGAGGAATTGTGCAAGCTATCTTTGGCCTAGGTCCCGGAAGGTTTGGATCAGAAGCCATCTTTGTTCCTCGTCAACACGGTACCACCAATGAAGAGGATGATGGATATCTAATCTTCTTTGTGCATGATGAAAGCAGCGGGTAACTCTATTATCCAGCAGTGTACTTTATGTTATCTTAGATGTGTAATCTCACCATTAATTTTTAATCTGGTGGGATACTTTGGCACTCTCTGAAAATACTACCACTCCGTTAGTCACCTTTGTGTGGTCCATTTCCCCTTTTCAGCTATATTTCAGTTTAGCATAACCGCCAATTAATTTGATGGTGAGTGAGTCATAAGTAACTCGCTTAGACACTCAAAACTTTAATTCCGATCCACGATTTGCCCTTGTTACTCCTTTTGCGCAAAAAAAATAAAAAGGCCATTTGTTTTCGTTATCGCAAATTCGCAATAAATTACCAAACCATTGACTGCCATTACCCAATTTACGCTCAAAATTACTAAACCCCAATAAGGTTATTTTTCTCTCTCCTCCACATGTTCCCCAAATCCCTGCTTTCTATTTCTTCCGGCGTCAATTGTCGACGATCGGCGATTTTCCGGCGTGTTTCGTTCACCTTTTCCGGCAGGCGACAGTTTCGCTTCTCACTACTCTGTTAGTAATTTTTTTTACTCTCTCTTTTTTTTTTTAATTTAAATTTCAATGATGCAATTATCAAATTCCTATTCAATTAATCATATGTTTTTGTTAGTTAGATGATTGATACTAATGAAATTTATCAATGTGTTTGGATTATGAACTGAAATTGTTTATCGGCTACTATTAATTTAAGCAAATTTTGTTTTTCTGCTGTTGATTGATTGATTGTTAGTCACCATTTTTTCGATGATTAAGGTTTTATTTTATTTTTTACTAATTTGATTGTGATTCGTAAATGACCTAGATAAGCAAATTCTGTGGCTGTGCAATGTTTTAAGGATAAATAATTTTTTGTATTAAAGGTTATGACGTTATGTGTATGATATTCTTTGATATTCGTAAGCGAATCATTTTCATGTCGATCATGATAGAGGAGAGAATCCGAAAACGAAATTAGGACCAATAAAAATGAAGGAAAGAAGAAGAAAATAAAAAAAAGCACTGTACACATGATAAACATTGATCAGATATTACTTACCAAGAAAAAGAAAAACAATGATTAGATATTCAGCCATTTAGGTATAGGGGGATCAAATTTGTCAAAATACATATCGGCATAATCATAAATAATTGATACTGCCTATGTGTTTTTTAGTTCTAATAATTGAATGTTTGTACTATTTGTGTTACTGGCTTTAATTCTTTCATGAGAAAAATTATTCGATATGAATCTCTTTTGATGTGTCTTTATTGTGAAAAATTTGTCAAAAGTCGCCTTAAAAGTGTCAGGTGCTTAAAATAAACAATTACGACTTCGGAAATCTAGTAAAACTACCCATAGTTTGTTAATTTTTGTAAATCATTACTTAGTGCCGATTTCTAGCCAAATTGTTGTCGAGTGAGCCTCACTGTTTACATCCCCTCAAACTCTGTTGTGTTTTATCTGGTGTGGTCATCAAGTTAAAATACACCAAAAAGCATCAAAACTCAAAATTTACCCGTCCTCTAACAATTATCAATGTTGACAAACTTCTATAACTAATTTATCTATAATCTCACCACAAAAACCATTAATTCACAATCTTCTGATTGCCAGAGTAGGTCAACGTTATGTCAAAATTTATTTTTATTCCCCACTTTTCTTTTCTCTTTTGGGAAGGTGATATTAGGAGCAATATCAACAACATTATCACTTGCATGGCACTTAAATCCAACATTTTCTTAATCATTCCACAACATTCTAATTTCACAAGATCTTTGATTGGCCAGCGGATGGGGTGCTTAATGAGTTGAGGGGTGGTTAATGAGTTGAGTAGCTCGCGAGCAGCTCGAGTTCGACTCGGTCAAAGATCGGTCAAAACTCGACTCGAGTTAGGTGGAGCGTGCTTGAATGAGCTCGAAACTCGATAAAATACTATTATTTTGCAATCTATCTAGTGTTACCCTAGCAAAGGGAGCATGATTGACAATTATTTTCTATTAATTTGTCTTTAAAAATGTTAAATACTTTAACATTGAATAAAGTAAAGTGTCCAACTATAAAGGAAAAAAATTTGTAAAGAAAAAAAAAATAATCATTATAAAATTAGAAGTTGAGATAAGCCAATATTTTTAATGAGCCGTTCGTGAACAACTCGACTCGGCACGGCTCGAAACTTAACAAACACGAGTCGAGCAACCCCTAGCTCGTGATCGACTCGCTCGATAAGCACCCTTAAGCTGCAACATTAGGGGGAATTGTAGCATTGATTTTTGTGTTAAATGTTTTGGAAATTACTCAAAAGATAAAATCTTCTTCACAAACTCGGGTGATTTACCATGTTCAAACTGATATTCCTTTCATTCTTGAGTTCTAGGTTTATTTATTTATATTTTCCATTTTTTTAGGGTTTTGATTTTGGTTTCTAGTGATTTTAATGTGTTTATTAGGGTTTTCGATGGAATGGATATCGTTTTTTTTTTTTGTTTTTGTTTTTTTTTTTTTTGTTTTTCTAACAAATTTGGTGGATTTTGCAATAATCACAGCGTACATTCTTGGATGCTCTATTTTTTATTGTATCATGTGTTGTTTTAGCGCCATTTTACACTTGTTTTGTTCCTTTACTTTGCTGGATATTATCTAAAACTCTAGATTTATCCAATTCATTAGAGTTTAAGTTATAATCCAAATAATTAAATAGGGTGGAATGTAGTTAGTCTAATGGACTTAATTTGAGGGCACAAAGATATAGGGCTTAATGTGGTGGGAGTGCAAAGAGTGGGGTCCACTCAATAGAAATTTGGCCAGAAATTGAAACGGGCAACGATTTACAAAGATTAAAAAATTACTGATTGTTTTATGTTTTATTAAATTTTCGAAGTTGTAGGTGTATGTTTTTAAAAACGTAACACTTTAAAGGGTTTTTTGACAAATTTTTCCATTATTTATATATAATTTTACAAATGCATTATTGTTAATAAATGGATAAAAATGTGCGTCGGCCAATGTGAGAAGTGAATTGTTGCAACTTAATAATGGAGATAGTAGTTGAGTCAGTTTTTGGAACAATGCTCATAGTTGCGGCTAATGGGCTAGTGTTATCAAATTTTCCTACTTTTGTTTTTGTGTTTCATGAAGTAGCACTTAATTAACATCTGTACATTACCCTGTAAAAACTGATGAATGATTAGCAGGGGTAGTGTAGTTTTCTTATGTGAACACCACACACCTTATATTGATTTCAAATCAGTTTACTCCCACACTCATTAATTAGTTGTGGTTGAAATGTTTGTATCAATCACTAAGCATGTCTTCAATATTGGATTCCCACTACACTACATTATTACCAATCGCCAGTATATTAAATGGAGAGTGAAAGAGAAAAAGGTAAGAAGCAAAGAGTGTAAATTGACATGGAAATCAAAAAATGAAATAAGCCATGGAATTGTTGAAGTAAATTCTAACCCCAGTGAAGGGTTTGCTTCCAAAGCAATTGGTTGGTTGGAAAAACTCAGTGCGAAGTTGATGTATGATTCTTCACAACCTCATCATTACCTTTCTGGCAACTTTGCTCCTGTTGTTGATGAAACTCCTCCTTGCCAAGTCTTACTTGTTCATGGACATCTCCCTGTATTGTCTCGTTTCTCCTCTTGATTTACTTCATTTCTTTGAAATTTTTATATCTTCACTTTTGTTGTTTATGTGTCATGGTTATGATTAAGTTAATGGGTATACAAGGATAATGCAAATCTTTCTGAAACAGGTGTAATGTTTAATGATAAATACTGGGTTTTTTATTAATTGGTATTCAGTTGTTATTGAACTTTTGCTTGTATTCATGCGTTGGATAAATTGGGGTATGGATTGTTACCGCTCTTGGTGGGTAACAGCGAGTTACAAATCAACTTTTTATGATCATTGCAGGAATGTTTGAATGGGGAATTTTTCAGGGTTGGACCCAATCCTAAGTTTATTCCTTCGGCTGGCTATCATTGGTAAGTGGCAGCTACTCTTTTGTGTGGTTCATATATTGGTGAATGAAATGGAAGAAGACGGTGGACAACCAATCTACTAATTGTGTTGATAACTACTTCAATTTTGCTGCAGTTTTGATGGAGATGGGTATGTTTGGTACAGCTTTAACAATTATTATAGCTGCTGATTTGGATTTTCAGTTTATCTTCCTCTATTAGGCAACTACTAAAGGAATACTTGTAAAAAAATAGAAAGAGAGAAAGTGCGAAAGGGTCTGCATAATTATATTTTTGTATACTATGCGGTAAACTTAAGTTTTTTAAACAAGTGGCTGGGCTAGTAGGCATTAACCATAGTAACCTGTAGAACACTCCTTTAATTCTTTTCTCTTAAGTCTTAACAAGTGGGAATGCTTATTTAAAGCAAAGGAATGGTTATATCATGCTCTATATTTGGCTATTTTTTGTTTCTTTGCTTTTCCATAGTGATTGTAATTTGGCATTAGTTATTAGAAAGATGGGCATGAATGCGTTGTCACCTTGCTATTACTCTCTATTTTATCTAGATTATGAGTCTTCATTTTGACTTATTGTCATGTCTACACAGCTGCATTACAGATGGATTTGTTTTATGGATTCATCTACTATCTTCCTTCCAATTTAAATGCAACGATTTGACATAAAGTGTGAGTGATGCAAGTCAAATCGTTGCATTTAATTTGAAACGGATGTAGATTGTAGCTATGATGTCTAATACCTTTATTATGTTCTAATTACTAAAATATGTACTTTTTTCAGGATGATTCATGGAATGCATGTCAAAGATGGGAAAGCAACGTATGTCTCGCGTTATGTTAGAACATCAAGGGTGAAACAAGAAAAGTATTTTAGAGGGTCAATGTGTATAAAGGTAAGCGAAGGACTGAACTGATTGTGAGTATACGAAGGATGAGTTGTTTTTTTCATCTGTCTCTTTCAAGTATTTGAGTAAATGTTACCCAAAACTTTAGCAAACAAAAAGGTTACAGTATAAAATAGTTTTGGTCCTTTCCACCTGAAAGTGTTGTTGAAAACTTGCTTATGAGCTATGATCCAGTAGGATTAAATATGTTTGCTGTTAACATTGGGTTTTTAAAAAGTTGCACTTAATTTTTTTTTGTTAACACTTAATCTTAATGGTATAGTCATGGATGTTGAAGTTACATTGTTTTTCAAGTTCTTATTGCCTTTACTAGTTTAATAGTTATTGTTGTCTAGAATTTGTTTTTATTTAGTGCTATAGAAGTTGTGCTCCATCTTAGAACAATTACGTCTCCTGGTTTTGATGCGCCCAAAAATTTCAGTAATGGTTCAAAACTTCAAACTACACACCATTTTGTTAATGCATGTTGATATTTTAACCCTAAGACTAGGTTTTAATACTAAAAAAGCAATGAAAAAAAGTTTCGAATCCTATATTTTTACTAAAACAATGATATATTATTTCCTTTTTTTTTTCTCATTGAATAAATAAAAACCTAACGTAAATCTTACTTATGCAGCTTGGAAACCTTAAAGGGTTGTTTGGAATATTTGCAATTTGCTTGCAGATGCTCAAAGTTAAACTGAAAGTACTAGATACGTCGTATGGAAATGGAACAGGTTTTTTCCCTATGCTTTAGTTACTTTGAATCTTAATGTTTCTGGCAGTCTGGCCAGAAGTTCTTCTACAATGTAGTAAAAACAATTGTTGTTTGGCTACTAGCAACATTTTGCCTACTGCGCTTTTGCCAGGAAGTTCAATGCATTTGTGATTCAAAGGTAGATCTACTATTAGATCTATTTTATGCCTATTTCTATTCAAACCTTGGGAACTTTTTGATATATTCTTTTTTCCAGCTAATACCACTCTTATATATCACCATGGAAAGCTTCTGGCACTTTCAGAGATAGATAAACCATGTAAGTTGTGTATTTTCATATTATAGCCCCAATTTGAGTTTTTGTTTAACTTGATGGACCTTGAATATCACGAGCCATAAAATAACACGGCCATACTGAATCTTTTGATCATATGGGCACCTTGTGAAATTTTCACCATGCGGGCACCCTCAAACCTCGAAAAACTATGTATAGCCTTTGTTTTTGGCTTGTGGCCGGGCTCTGTCTTATTTTTGCCCTGTTTTTTTTTACCACGTGTTTTGGGTCACCACAAGACTCCCCATGATTAATTTCTTCCTCTTAAAACTTGTCATCATCTCTCTTTCTGAAATATTTTGGAAGAAGGGAGCAATAACCTTTTCCCTCTTTTGAGACGTTCTTATGGCCTTTTCAACCTCGATTGGGTTTTTATTTTGATCATACGGGCACCTAGTAAAATTTTTGGCAATTTTTTTTTTCGGGACTCCGGAACCTTGAAAAGCTGTAAATTAGCTTTTGATTTTGGCCCGACCCGGCCTTCTTATCACCTTTTTTTTTTTTTTTTTATGGTCAGAACTCCCCATGATTAATTTCAGCCTATAAAATCTTGTCATCATCAATTTCCTCGAGGTCGTATTTTCTTTTCGTCTTGTATTTTTTACCACATGTTCTAGGTCACCTTATGACTCCCCATGATTAGTTTCGGTTTTTAAAAACTTGTTATCATCCCTCTTTCCGAGATATTTCGGAAGAAGGTAACAAGATTCTTTTCGCACTTCAACTATTTAAACCATATGGGCACCTTAAAATTGTTGCTATTTTTTTCTAGGACCCTAGAACTTCGAAAAGTTGTGAATTATTGCCTTTGTTGTTTTTGGCCTTTTGGAGGTTGCCGCGGGCTCCGTTTTCTTTTCGCCCTTTTTTACATGTTCAAGGTCACTCGTGGGACGTTCTTATGCCCTTTTCAACTCGATTGGCCGTATTTTTCCTTCGGAAGGCTATAAAATTTTGACAATCCGTAAAATTTTTGGCATTTTTTTCCTTGACCGGGAACCTTAAAGTTGAATTATAGCCTTCGGAGGGGCCGCCGCGGTTCCGTCTTATATCATCCTCTTTTTTTTTATCACGTGCTATGGGCCATCTCAGGACTCTTTATGATCGTTTTCGGCCTCTGAAATCTTGTTATTATATTTCTTATGGACTTTTTTCGAACAAACAAAAAAACAAAGTCATGCGGGACCGTTCAAAAA
Source organism: Suaeda aralocaspica (assembly GCA_016808085.1). Taxonomy (NCBI): domain Eukaryota; kingdom Viridiplantae; phylum Streptophyta; class Magnoliopsida; order Caryophyllales; family Amaranthaceae; genus Suaeda; species Suaeda aralocaspica. Next base: position 1,728,403 of record PYUH01000062.1, on the reverse strand, counting down.
ATTTGTTGCCATCCCTCTTATGGACTTTTCACCCTAAATCGCCCGGTGTGGGTTTTAATTTTAACCATTCAGGCACAGGGCACCCGTATATTTTTTGACAACTTTTTATTTTTTTGGGATCCGGAACCTCAATTAAAGTGAATTGTAGTCTTCGTTTGAGGCCTCCATAGGGGCTGCCTCGGGCTCAATGTTATTTTCGCCCTATTTTTCTACCTCTTGTTATGGGCCATCACAGGACTCTTGATGATCGTTTTCGGTCTCTACAAACTTGTTATAATCCCTCTCATGGACTTTTCTGGTTAAGGGATAATAGGTGGTTCTGGGACCCTCTAAAAACTTGCTCTCTTATGGCCTGTGAACCTTAAATCGCCTTTTTTGGCTCAATTATGACCATACGGGTACCCCGTAAAATATTAGGCAACTTTCTTTTTTTCCGGGTCCTCGGAACTCAAAAAATAGTGGATTATAGTGTTCGCTTGTGGCCTCAGGGTGCCCCAAGCTCTTTATTATTTTCGTCTTGTTTTTTTTTTCCACGTGCTATGGGCTATCACAAGACTCTATGATCATTTTTGGCCATTAAAAGTTTGTTATGATCCCTCTTACGGACTTTTTGGTTTAACTGAATAATAGGTTCTTTTGAGACCCGAGAGTCCGAGACTCTCCTAACACTTGTTATCATCCTTCTTACGGTTTTTTCACTCTAAATCGTGTGATCTTGACTCATATTTTGACCATACGGGTACCCCGAAAGTTTTTTAACAACTCTTTTTCTAGGACCTTGGAACCTAAAAAAAACAGTGATTTATAGCCTTTGTTTGAGACCTTCGTAAGGGCTACCCCACCCATCGTCTTATTTTTACCTTATATTTTAACACGTGCTATGGGCTTTCACAAGATTCCTCACAATTGTTTTTGGCCTCTAAAAATTCGTTATTATCCCTTTTATGGACTTTTCGAAAGAATAGAAATATATGTTCATGTGGGACCCTCCAAAAACTTGTTATTATCCCTCTTGTGGTCTTGGTGTGGGTTCTTGTTCTGACTATACAGACTGCTCGTTTAATTTTTGGCAACTTTTTTCTAGGACCTCACAACGTTAAAAACCAGTGAATTTTAGCCTTCATTTTACCTCGATAGGTTATTTTGGGTCACCACAAGATTTAAGTTTTGGCCTCTAAAAACTTGTTATCAACCCTCTTTTTGATATTTTTTGGAAGAAGGGAACAATAGTTTTTTTAGTCCTTTTGCCTTTTCGCTCTGCCGGAATGTTCTTATGGAATTTTTAGCTCTGATCGGCTGCATGTTGACCATACGAGCACCTCGTTAATTTTTTGGCAATTTTTTTTTTCTGGGACCCTTAAGCCTCTAAAAACTGTCAATTATAGTCTTTGTCTTTGTCTGTGGCCTGTGGAAGGCTCTGTCTTCTTTTCACCTTGTTTTTTTACTGTTTGTTTCGGGTCACCATAAGACTCCCCATGATGGGTTCTTCTTTTGAAAACTTTTTATCATATCTCTTTCTAAGATATTTCAAAATAAGGAAACAATAGTCTTTTCGCTTTTTAGGGACTTTATGGTCTTTTCAACTTCGACTGGCTGCTTGGGGCTCCTATTTTGACCATACGGACACCCTGTATATATTTTGTCATTTTATTTTTTGAAGGCCCCGAAACCTCGAAAAAATGTGAATTATAGTCTTTGTTTTTTGTTTGCGGAGGGTTGTCCTGGGCTCCGTCTTCTTGTCGCCCTATATTTTTTTATCATGTGTTCTTTATCGCCATGGGATTCTCCATGATCGGTTTTGGACTCTAAAAACTTTTTTATATCCCTCATGAGATATTTTGGATGAAGGGAAAAACAATTTTTTGGCTCTCCTGAGACGTTCTTATTGCCTTTTCAACTCCGATTGGTTGATGAGGGTTCCTATTTTGACCATACGGGCACCATTTAAATTTTTTGGTAATTATAGCTTAATTGTTTTTGGTCTCTGAAGGACTGTCCCATTTACCACGTTTTCTGGGTCACCACAAGACTCTCCGTGATCGGTTTTAGCCTCTAAAAACTTGTTATCATCTCTTTTTCTTAGGGTTTCGAAAGAAGGGAACAATAGCCTTTTCATTCTCTCGGGAAGTTTTTATGGCCTTTTCTACCCGAACTGGCTGATGAGGGTTTCTATTTTGACCATACGAGTACCCCGAAAAATTTTTGGCGATTTTTTTTTTCGGGACCCTGGAACCTCGCATAACTGTGAATTATATCCTGTTTTTAGCCTTTGGAGGGTGTCTTGGGCTCCGTGTTTTTTTTTTACCACGTGGTTTACCTTATGACTCCTCAATTCCCCATGATCGGTTTTGGCCTTTAAAAATTGGCCTTTTCTAGGTATAAAATGAAGGTTATAAGTAACCGTTTTCGAAGGTTTCAAGGTCCCGAAAAAAAAAATAGTCAAAAATTTTACAAGGTGCCGCTATGGTTAAAATAAGGTCTTTGGACTACTTGTCGGGGTTCAAAAGGCCATAAGTAGGTCTCACAGGAGCAAAAAAGATTATTGTGCCCTTCTTCTAAAAAAAGTTAACTAGTCTTTAAAGGGTGCAATCGAGTATGGGGCATCTTGTGGAGTTGTGGTCACCTAAAACACTTGAGGGCGAAAAATAAAAGGTGAAAAAGAAGACTATAAATCACACTTCTTGGGAGTTTGGGGTTTTGAAAAGTAATTGCTGAATGTTTTACGTGGTTCCCCTTAGGTCTAAAAATGGCACCTTGTCCAGGTTTGAAAGGTCTGGAAGGTCTTAAGATGTCACTGGAAAGCTAATAAGACTAGTGTGGCCTTTTTAAAAATCCTCTAAAAGGAAATATAACAAGTTTTTCGAGACCAAAAGTGGACGTGGGTCGCTGCAAGGTTACCAAAAGAAAGTGGGTGAAATTTGGGTAGAAAACGAGATGGAGCTCTTAAAAGTCATCCGAAACCAAAAACGAAGACATTTTGGGGGGTTATGGGGTCCCAAAGTAGTTGAAAATGGCTAGAAAGCTAATAATACGGTGTCGAAAGAGAAAAAAAGATCCTTTACGGGTTTCCGGTAAAATGTACGTAGTAAGTTGAGAACGTGAGCAGGGTCGTGGCCTTGTGGGAGGATCGTCTAATGATTTATAATTAAAGACTAATCAATCTATTGGCGAATTTAGGGGCCCTTGCATGCTAAATTGTAGGAGCGATTAAGTGAAACAGTAGAATCTTTTAAGTATTGTCTCTGATTATCTTGACATTTTGGAGATTAAATAGAGTTATATTTTTCTTTTAACTGTGGAAAACTGAGGAAAATGTGGGCATAAAATAGAGAAGAATGGAGGGAGAAGATTTATGCAAGGGATTGTTGTGTGATTCTTCTTATAGATTCATGTCTAGCCAGCCCCAAATTATTTTTGGACTAGACTTTGTTTGTTGTTGTTGATGTGGAGAGTTGTTGGAGTTGCTTCATAGGGAAGTTGGAATGCCTTTCCTCTTGTTGCTGGACATCTATCTAGAAGCTTTTGGTAGTGTTTCTTGAGAGATTAATTGTATATGGCTCAAACTGCTAATTCCGTTTGATTCAGATGTTCTTCGGGTTTTGGAAGATGGGGATCTGCAAACCCTTGGGTTGCTCGACTATAATAAAAGGTTGACCCACTCCTTTACAGCTCATCCAAAGGTTGATCCATTAACAGGTGAGTCTTGTTATTTTTCTGCCATGTCTGGACGTATTATTGTAAAATTCGCCCCTTTTTTTGTTAAAATTATCAAGCTTTTGCTGCAGGGGAAATGTTTACTTTTGGCTACTCTCAGAGTCCACCTTATATCACTTACAGAGTGGTATCAAAGGATAGTTTTATGCATGGCCCCGTACCAATAACAATTCCAGCGCCTATTATGATGCATGATTTTGCCATTACAGAGAATTATGCCATTATCATGGATCTTCCTTTATACTTTAGACCTAAGGTATTGTTAATTCCACCAAAAGAAGCAATCAGCCTTCGACAATTTTATGGAATTCGTTTGAATTTTTATTAGTATTATAGTCCTATTCATCGATATTAACAGAAAACCGGGGGATTTAGCATGTTTGTTTGGAGGTATACAGTCTACTGCATACTCTTTGCTGAAAAATTGATAAGGTCTACTGTTTGTGGCTGTATAGTAGATGCGTAACATATTTTCACAACCTTGCTGCTGTACCTTATTCTGTGAACTTCCTTTTGTCCCTCCTCCCCTTTTTTTCAAGCAGTTGTTTCCTTTGCAATGTCTTATTGATATTATAGTTCTCTAACTTTCAGGAAATGGTGAAGGAGAAGAAAACAATATTCAATTTTGACTCCACAAAAAAGGCTCGTTTTGGTGTCCTACCAAGATATGCAACGAATGAGAGTTTAATCAAATGGTTTGAGCTGCCAAACTGCTTTATATTTCATAATGGTGTGCCTTCCGACTGTTTCTCGTATTCATAAGTTTTAAATGCATCTTACTCCCTCTATTTCAAAAAAATTTGTTACATTTTGCTAATAAATTAAGATAATTGATAGTGAGCATGTTTCTTTTATTTGATTGAATAAAATACCACGAGATTTAAGTATTTGGAAAACACAAAGCACTTGTTTTGTTTTTATTTCAAAAGTAATTATCGATCACCTTTTTGCTAATTTTTCTAACAATTTAAAATGGTCTAAAAAGATAGATAGAAAAGGAAAGCTTCTTTATGTGACCAACATTTTAGAATGCCATAAAAGAAAAACTTAACTAGGAGGATTACTTATTTATTGATTTCAATTCCACTACATGTAATTTGGGTTGAATACTGTCAGATCATTAACCGATGTTGACTTTTTATTAAGTACGAGTATATTATTTTTATGTCAAGAAAAAAAGCTTTTTTTTTTTTTTAATGAGCCTTTATATTTTGTTATTCTCTTGTTAACAGCCAATGCATGGGAAGGAGATGAGGTTGTTTTGATCACTTGTCGCATTGAGAATGTTGATTTGGATGTGCTTGGTGGAGCTGTTAAAGATGTATCTGAAAGCTTTTCAGATAATCTGTGAGGAAACTTTAATGCTTGGACATAATTATTTCTCTTTCATATATTAAGTTAATAACCGTATATTTTGGTAACAGGTATGAAATGAGATTCAACATTAAAACTGGTCTTGCTTCTCAAAGAAAACTATCGGCATCTGCTGTGGATTTCCCAAGAATTAATGAAAACTACACTGGCAGGTATTTGGGTCTTGTAGTTCCACCGGTAAGTACACCCCTATATACACTAGTTTGGATCCATTCTCATCTCAATTTTCATATTGATTAGCACAGAAGACAAAGATATGTATATGGTGCAATATGGGGAGCATTGCAAAATAAAAGGGATAGTCAAATTTGACTTGCATGCTGAGCCAGATATCAACAAAACAGAGTTTGAAGTTGGTGGAACTGTACAAGGTATCTTTGACCTTGGTCCTGAAAGGTTTGGATCTGAGGCATCTTTGTTCCTTGTAAAAAGGTACCGCCAGTGAAGAGGATGATGGATTTCTAATCTTCTTTGTGCATGACGAAAACACTGGGTAACTCTTTTACCTTGCAACTTATTAATACATGATGTGTTATCTTAGCATTGTTAACGAAAGAGGTCACATTGCTGTGTTGCTGACCATTGATAAGTTCCATCTGATATGGAGTACCATTCTTGCTTCCAAGACTTGAACACATTATCTACTGTATATACCTTGTGATATAATGCTTGGAATTAGCGGAATGGTAGCTAATGGACTTTGCACTGTTGTTTTTCAGTAAATCTTCAGTGAATGTAATAGATGCAAAAACAATGTCTGCTGATCCTGTTGCGGTTGTTGAGTTGCCTAACAGAGTTTCCTATGGGTTTCATGCTCTCTTTGTGACAGAGGTTAGTAAAACTTTACTTGCTGTCATTATTAAAAGCTAGTGACTGCAGATTGTGTAGGGTTTCTCCTTGTTTATGAGTGTTGTTTCGGATTGTATATGCTTAAGCAACAACTTTTTGAGAGATTTCCCATGTGAAAAAGGAAAAGGTTTCTCCCCTGGTGTGTTTAAAAAACGGATATACTTAATGAGACTTTGAAGGAAACAAGTGTCTTATCAGTTTTTTCAGCCTGATTGTGTGAATTTTTACTCTTGTTGGGAGCCATCAGGCTGATTTAGTGATGATTATGGAAACTTAGCAAAACATGCTAGACTTTTACATCAAAGTTATCTATACTATATAAAGTAAAATTCAAACAATTCAATAAATTAAAGCCTTAGTACCATAATGGGGTCGGCGACGTGAACCAAAATCATCATTCCGTGTGGTCATCCACACAAATTTTCCTCCTCCATCCCGTGATCTGAAACCTGTTTTTAAGTAAATCCAAAAGTTTCATGTCTTTTCTAACACCCTCAACCAAGTCTTTTCGGTCACCCCTACCTCATTCGAGATTTCCCTTATCCCCCTCGTCACACTAGAGCTCCCAACTGAGGTCTCCGTCTCACATGTCCGAACCAACGCAGGGTCGCGAACGATTTTCCCAACTTTCCCGCGGATGACTTCATTTCTGATTCTATCCTTTAGGTGTTCCACATCCATCTCTATCCGCATCTTCATAACCCCTACCTTTTGAACGTGCTCCTTATAAGCCCAACTTTCGGTACCATAGAGCAACGCCGGTCTTACAGCAGTCTTGT
>PYUH01000062.1:1710529-1721662 GCA_016808085.1 Suaeda aralocaspica | reverse complement strand
AAATGGTCTAAAAAGATAGATAGAAAAGGAAAGCTTCTTTATGTGACCAACATTTTGAAGTGCCATAAAAGAAAACTTAACTAGGAGGATTACTTATTTATTGATTTCAATTCCACTACATGTAATTTGTGTTGAATACTGTCAGATCATTAACCGATGTTGACTTTTATTAAGTAGAGTATATATTTTTAGTCAAGAAAAAAAGCTTTTTTTTTTTTTTAATGAGCCTTTATATTTTGTTATTCTCTTGTTAACAGCCAATGCATGGGAGGAGATGAGGTTGTTTTGATCATGTCGCATTGAGAATGTTGATTTGGATGTGCTTGGTGGAGCTGTTAAAGATGTATCTGAAAGCTTTTCAGATAATCTTGTTGTTGTTAACAGCCAATGCATGGGAAGGAGATGAGGTTGTTTTGATCACTTGTCGCATTGAGAATGTTGATTTGGATGTGCTTGGTGGAGCTGTTAAAGATGTATCTGAAAGCTTTTCAGATAATCTGTGAGGAAACTTTAATGCTTGGACATAATTATTTCTCTTTCATATATTAAGTTAATAACCGTATATTTTGGTAACAGGTATGAAATGAGATTCAACATTAAAACTGGTCTTGCTTCTCAAAGAAAACTATCGGCATCTGCTGTGGATTTCCCAAGAATTAATGAAAACTACACTGGCAGGTATTTGGGTCTTGTAGTTCCACCGGTAAGTACACCCCTATATACACTAGTTTGGATCCATTCTCATCTCAATTTTCATATTGATTAGCACAGAAGACAAAGATATGTATATGGTGCAATTATGGGGAGCATTGCAAAAATAAAAGGGATAGTCAAATTTGACTTGCATGCTGAGCCAGATATCAACAAAACAGAGTTTGAAGTTGGTGGAACTGTACAAGGTATCTTTGACCTTGGTCCTGAAAGGTTTGGATCTGAGGCTATCTTTGTTCCTTGTAAAAAAGGTACCGCCAGTGAAGAGGATGATGGATTTCTAATCTTCTTTGTGCATGACGAAAACACTGGGTAACTCTTTTACCTTGCAACTTATTAATACATGATGTGTTATCTTAGCATTGTTAACGAAAGAGGTCACATTGCTGTGTTGCTGACCATTTGATAAGTTCCATCTGATATGGAGTACCATTCTTGCTTCTACAAGACTTGAACACATTATCTACTGTATATACCTTGTGATATAATGCTTGGAATTAGCGGAATGGTAGCTAATGGACTTTGCACTGTTGTTTTTCAGTAAATCTTCAGTGAATGTAATAGATGCAAAAACAATGTCTGCTGATCCTGTTGCGGTTGTTGAGTTGCCTAACAGAGTTTCCTATGGGTTTCATGCTCTCTTTGTGACAGAGGTTAGTAAAACTTTACTTGCTGTCATTATTTAAAAGCTAGTGACTGCAGATTGTGTAGGGTTTCTCCTTGTTTATGAGTGTTGTTTCGGATTGTATATGCTTAAGCAACAACTTTTTGAGAGATTTCCCATGTGAAAAAGGAAAAGGTTCTCCCCTGGTGTTGTTAAAAAACGGATATACTTTAATGAGACTTTGAAGGAAACAAGTGTCTTATCAGTTTTTTCAGCCTGATTGTGTGAATTTTTACTCTTGGTTGGGAGCCATCAGGCTGATTTAGTGATGATTATTAGGAAACTTAGCAAAACATGCTAGACTTTTAACATCAAAGTTATCTTATACTATTAAAGTAGAAAATTCAAACAATTCAATAAATTAAAGCCTTAGTACCATAATTGGGGTCGGCGACGTGAACCAAAATCAATCATTCCGTGTGGTCATCCACACAAATTTTCCTCCTCCATCCCTGTGATCTGAAACCTTGTTTTTAAGTAAATCCAAAAGTTTCATGTCTTTTCTAACACCTTCAACCAAGTCATTTTCGGTCACCCCTACCTCATTCGAGATTTCCCTTATCCCACTCGTCACACTAGAGCTCCCAACTGAGGTCTCCGTCTCACATGTCCGAACCAACGCAGGGTCGCGAACGATTTTCCCAACTTTCCCGCGGATGACTTCATTTCTGATTCTATCCTTTAGTGTGTTCCACATCCATCTCAATATCCGCATCTTCATAACCCCTACCTTTTGAACGTGCTCCTTATAAGCCCAACTTTCGGTACCATAGAGCAACGCCGGTCTTACAGCAGTCTTGTAGAATTTCCCCTTCAACACCAAAGGAATGTCAAAATCTTTGCAGACAATTTTCTGAATCTTTGCAGAGCAAATTTTTACTTGTAACAATGTAACTTATGGAGAGATGCATTTGTTTTTCCTATCAATGATGATTAGAATACCCGATGTTTCATACTTCATACCTTCTGGTGACAGAATTCCTGAATTCAGGAAGGGAGATAGGTGTCCCTGAGAATGGTTTTGTGTTTTTTGTTTATAAAATTAAGTGATGCCATCGTTTAGGATACGGTTTCGTAAGTCTATTTGATGGATTTTGAAATTTCCTTCCTGCCTGCAGTGTGAGATAGTTTCAGTGGTGTTCTTCTTACAGCAAAAATCCTGTGTAAAGTGTTGACGGATCCTTTTTCTAGTGAACAATAAAGAAATTTTGGCAATAAGAATGATGCAACAGTTTATTGCGAAAAACACTTTCTTAGGATGTTTAATCACAATGCACTTTCTTAGGATATTTAGTGATCTGAAGCAAGGTTAGAAAGAAAGGATTAACTCAATTTCTGTTTTACTATAGTGATATAATTACTATAGTGATATAATTGTTCATTTCTGATAATTTTATTTTCTTATGTTATGTGCACAGGAACAACTACAAGAACAGATTGCTTTTTAAATCCCATTGCAGCCTTGCAGACACTGGATCAACAGGAAAAATGGTTACAGTTTGCAATGAACATTCTTGTACAATTATGTTGTAAAATTACTCAGCTGCAGAAACCATACATGTATATGTAACTTAGGACCTATTTCAGCCTTGCAGACAAAACTCGATACAACCGGAACCTCGCAAACAGCAAAAATTGAAATGTGTTGCATACAGCCATACACTAATGTTTATTCTTTGTGGATAAATTTCTCATTCAATAATAAAGTTTTTTCAAAAAATACAATTCCATATTGATATTCCTAAAGTTGTTGAGGGGATGTACTCCTAGTCTCTGAACTTCAATGAGTCTAGTGCTGAACTTCATATTAACGCTACATTACCCTTCAAAAGACAAAAACACTCAAAATAATTTAAAAAGCAAGCAAGATTAGTACAATAAGTAGTCTACAACATCTTACTAATAATCACACAAGATTTATGCAACTTGTAAACCCATCTAGCTTATACATGTAGTTTTTGGCATTCGCAAGTTGAAGCCTACAAAACTAGACTAAGCTATTTTACACTGCGAATTATCACATCTACACAACCTACAAGAGGCACCCCACTAACCAATGTTGTTCGACATTTCCTTAAGTCAAAAAACAGAGAGATCCACACATGCGAAAATAAATAGCAATCCTTTAAAGTTTACAAGATAAGTTGAGTAGATTATACACAAACATAGGTTGATTTTGAAAGGAATAACAATAGTAGGTCAGCATACATACTCCTACCCTGTGTTTCCTTCTCCATCCCGACCACGGTAACCTCGTAGACCAGAGCCAAGAATGAGTTGCCTGGGACTCCAAATACTTGAAGGATGGTCCACCTTAAATGACTAGTCATACTGCTCCCATAACCTGCATTGAGACAGATATCTAGACAGTAAGTCATGCATGAAAGGTAATGCTTTAGATCTTGTATTATTAACCATTTGTGTGCCCATATTATAACCTAGTCAGCAGAAGATTCAACTAATGCATTCCACAATAGCCTCTTTACACCAAAACTTATAGTTAACGTGTAAAAGACCATTCAGGAATCATGATCTATATAAATACTGATTATGTAGATTCAATAGAACATAAATATCTACAGACTATGAATTGAAGAACTGTTGATCTTTCAAGGATTAAAGTATTACCAGACAAGAAGGTGGAAGACGTCCCTTCAAGCATAAAGCGAGTCCTACTTAACAGAAACAGCACCGTTCATTTTCAATCCTCCTTGACCATAGTTGTCTCTTTTCTCATTTGGACCAGAAAATGAATGGTATGCTGATGAAAGGCCATGTACGTTGGTGTTGCCACTAGGATGTGAGTCCACTTTGTGCATGTCTGAGACCATTAACCCTCTTGCTTCGTGCTGATTAGCAATATAGGGTGTAGAATAGTGTTCAGAACGTGCTGAACCAGCAGAATACATTTGAAGGTTTGTAGCAGAACTTGAAGAAGTATCATTACTACTTCCATCAGTCTTCTTCGTATTGAGAAAACGACCACCAGCACCTCTTGCCCTCCTCAAAGCATGTAAGTGGCGAGATTCGTGAAGATAAGGCTGCAGAAAGAAGCTCCGAAAAGATTAAATACATGTCTCAGAGTCAAACAAATGAAAGAAGAAAAACACCCAAAAAAAAAAATAGTAACCAGATAAATTATGCTGCGGTTGCAAAGCAAATGCAAAGATACAACAGTCAAGGTTCCAATGATTTAGTAGACAGAAGAGTGACAAAAATAAAGGCACAAAAACTGAAAAACACATCTGTGATCCACATGAAAAACATTCTCTAGTCTCTCTACTACTGAAATAACAGAAATTGAAACAGTAGTAGCTGCAATGCTAGTGTTACATATATACAGGGAAGATATAATTCTGATTTACGCATTGAATACCCTTTCCTTGGTTCTTTTACTTTCCAATTCTTTCAATCAAAGCAAAAGCAACACTAAGAGCTGCAAGACCGTATTGCTACCAATGTTAAATAGTTAAGGGACAGCGAATATGAATTTAACTGAAACAGCTAATAAGAAAAAAGTGAAAGAGAAATATATCAACACAGCAATATGAAAAACTTGTCTCGGTTCTTTTACTTTCCAAGACTTGACATCTATCACGTGATAGAGAGAATATAATCAAAATTACTATCTCAAATCTCTCAATATCCGACACATCAACAACAGGAAACCATATCCAGGAACAAATGAAAAAACGATACGTTGAAAGGAATATGAAAGAATAGATTGGTATACACATACACACAGATTAGGAGGAACAACTGATGACGAAGAATTCACTCAAGGAATAGGACTATTCACACAATCACAAAGATTTTCCAAATGTCCACGAGAGTGACCCATTTCCACATGAGAAGAAACACAAGTACTTAATCAAGTTGCTATATCATATTATGCAAAGAGTTATTGGCAAAATGGACTCCTAGAAGAAGAAAATTTCACGTGGAAATTTGACTAATTAGCTCACAAACACCCAGTTAGCAACAGCTGAAGTAAAAGAAAAATAAGCCTACTCCCAGCTCCATGCTCCAACAAAGAAAGTGAAAGAACGGGGCAAAGTCATCATTTGTTAGAAAGAAAGTTTCAAGGATAACAATAAGAGTAAAAGCACATATACCTTTCTAGCTTTAATAACTTTCTTTTCCAACTCTGCCTTAGCACGTGATTGTCTGCGCCTTAAAATACCATGATATTGCTTGGCGTTTACATAAACAGGCTCTTCCTCCATAGCAAGAGGTAGAGGAGCTAGAGGCATTCTACTCTGGTGCAATCCATACAATTGAGGGTTCACCTAAGACCATACAAGTGAAAAGGAGAACTGTTTTACTGAGCAGAATCCCAATATTATCTGAAGAAACACTTCAAAAATTGAAGCAGCCTGGCTTCCCTATTATTTTACATGTATTTAATACTTGTATTTTGTTACTCAGTATTTAAGAAAGTTACTATTATTCTTTTCAGAAAAGAAACAAAAGGTATAAGAATATGAGAATACCCTTTTATTATCTTTTTACTTGACCTTAAGAAAAGGGGAAAATGGAACAAAAATAAACTATTGCTCTTCACTATGCTCGTCACAAGAATCCAATATAGATGCTCAAAGCAGAGAAAACATCCATAATGATGGAAACTCCAATCAAAAAGGGGAATTTGAAATGAAATAAAGATCATAAAATCCCAGCAACTATAATCTATGTACCAATAGCCTCGACTCCAATCGCACCCAACTCAAAATAAGGCTCTTCGAATTTCGGAAACAGGGCAAAGATCAGTGTCACAGAATCAAACATATGTATCAAACACACCTGCTGTGCTTGTGCATAAGCCATAATTCCTCCATAAGTTGGATCCTGGAGCGGGTATGGCGTCAAAACCTGCAAAATACAAAGGATATTCATTATAGCAACATAAAGTATGAAGCAAAATCTCCATTTAACACTATTTAACCATATATCTCTGCCACAACCATCTACTCTATCAAGTTGGAAACAGAACAAACAGGCCAATCAATAAAATTTGAAAGGGAGACGAGGAAGATTTTTCATTCTTAGTTCTTACAATCGAGTGTCCAGCAAGATCTATTTGAGAGTTCGACTGATCACCATGATTTTTTGGCATAGATGTTGGTACTTGTTTAAGCGGCTGCTGCGCTTGTGCATTATCCCTATCTGCTTCTTACAGAAATATTATTACATGTAAGCAAATCACAATAGCTACAGAAAAAGGAAGTTGTAAACATACAACCATTCAAAAAAAAAAAAGCTCATATAACTTATGACGGCATCTTGCATCAGAGTACATGAATCTCATATAATTTCAAGCAACTCCATATACACAACACCCACTCCTTGAAAGGAAGTGAAAAGGTGAAGGAGTCCTCAACAACCTTCCGCGAACCGCCCGTACACCCTTATATTATAGAAATTATACACAGATTTCTAAGTGATGATGATTGATTAATTATGTGATAGGTCGCTTTAAAATATATTAATACACAACAAAAATGACTTAGAGCCTTGATTAAACCATCCTCGCGTCAACGGCGACATAGTAATAAACTAATAAACCTCATCAATCATAATACCACAGCAATACACCCTTAAAAACAAGGCGAAACAGACACTATTTCTCACAGCACAGATAGGGAAACAATTCATGTTTTGTTAGAACAAAAGTGATAATCAACTGAAGATATGATGTTGTCACTTTATAATACAGTAATACACAACAAAACATGACTTTGTACATACTTATATCCTTAATCAAGCCATCATATTGTCAAAATGGAATGATAATAATCATCATAAGATCACAATTCACACAACACACTTTCAAAAGCCAAGCTAAACAGACAGTGTATTCTCACTGCACGTATAGCAAAAGCAATCCATACCCAATTGATGATGAGACAATGTAGATTGGATCTCACCAGAACCACTAGCTCCAGTGTCCTGCATCCCCCCATTGATGTGCATTGAAAACGCGCCAGCCAAGGCCGAATCATTAACCTGTTCCCCACTAGACGTTCCACCAGACGAATCATTTGAAGCTGAATTAGGGGAAACACCATTATCATTCAAACCGCGCCACCAAGGCTGTCCAAACAACATGTTCTGAGGCTTAGCCTCGAATCGATCCTCGAAATTCCCACCTTTACTAGGCATCTTTTCCCAACTTAGTTCAGTCTATATGAAGTACTAATTTCAAGATCTGCAAATTCTTTGATCAACTAGTAACTCAAAATAATAATATCCTGCAAAAGTCAAGGCAATTTCATATATTAATTCTTAAAGATAGTAGCTTTTTATTTTTAAAAAGAAAAAAAAAAGGTAGCAAAAGGTAAATTGGATGTGCATCACACTAATTTATTGGGAATTCAACTACAGTATAAACTTTAACATGATTCTTCTTTAATGGATAACGTAAGATGACATTACTCAAGAACACCATAATAATTCCAATTAATAAAACCCTCAAACAAAAAAGTTTAAACTATTGAGCCCTTAACACTAATTCAATTAAATTCCACATTCAAATAACAAAAAAAATAATAATAAATAACTAATAACAAAAAATTAATAGAAAAAAAATTAAAGGCTCATATAATACCCCCAACAAAAAATTTAAAAAAAAAAATTAAAAACCCACAATTTTTTCGTGACAACCCATAATAACTTTTAAACAAAACTCAGAAAAAACACAATTATAAAATAATAATAATAATAATAAAAGTAAAATTACTTCCTTACTATTACCTTACTAAATCACTCCAAAAAATTACATATTTTCAATTAATAACATACAAATTATGACTTTCCATTATCACTAAACACTGCAAATCAATTAAAAACAATACTAAACATAAAAAAGATTACAACTTTATCAAAAATAAAAGCCTTAAAAACAAAATTGGATCAAAACCCACAAAAAAGAAGAAGTAATTCAATCAAAAAACAACTAAAAAAACAAAATAACAATCAAATGAATTAAAAATGGGAGAAGAAAAGAGAGCTTACAAAGTGATAAACTGAATATTAATTAAGTGAAAAGCAGAAAAAAACAGAGTAAATACTATAAAAAAAAGGGAAAATTCAGAAGAAGGTTAATTTTGAGGGGAAGTGAAAATCCTGCATCCTTAAGAGAGACAGCACCACCTACAACATCGGAGAAGAAGGAAGAGAGAGAAAAATGAGACTTAGATATTTCTTTCTTTCTTTTTTTTTTAATTTTCTCTATTTATTTTATTTTTTTGTCACTCTAGTTAGAAAAAGGGGGTTAATTAAAAAAATTAAGTGAGGATTAGAGAGAAAAATAATTGAGGGTGTTTTGATTTGGTTTGTACGCAAGAGTGGTTCTTGTCTTTGCTGTCCCTATTTAGGAAATTTCTGTCTTGTTGCAATTGATTAATTAAGTACTTTTACTTCATTATACTCCCTTGACCTTTACTATACTTATTTGGTTCTTTACGGTACTCTTTTCGTCGTTAATATTTTTTATTGTGTATATAATAATATGCTACACTGAAACAAAATGATAAGTTAGAGTTTCGTATATGGCAAAAGTTAATGAGCACCTGGATGCATTTGATAGTATAGCTAAAAGTGGAAATTTTAGTTTTGATTAAACATTTGTTATAAGTGATTATGTGTTATTTTGTCATGAATTCTCAAACTAATGTCATTTAAGAAAATAATTTCTTACTTGACACATGAAGGCGCTTTTTAGCAAGATCATTATGCAGTTTTAGAATATTCAACAACTTCATATATTGAAGGTCAGAGTTATGCGTTATCGCCATCATTTATAATCATAATAAAAGCCTTAATTAACAAAAGATGAGGTTGTATGCATGAGACGACCCTTAAATTGTATAATAATAACATAAATCTTTCTTCTTCATTCACTAATTAAAGACTTTGAAATATAAATAGAGATTTATTTTTGTAAAAGTGCAAGAAATTGAATACATACATATCTTCTTATGTACATATATATTGATAATTATCATAGGTGTGCTAGAAAAATGTTGCATTTGCTAACTATGTAAGTACGGAACCGAAAATATATATGCAGAAACGAAAACGTTTTGGTACATGAGAAACTATGAGTTCCTAAAAACAATGAAATGGAAAAATGTATCAAATTTTTTTGAAAATAAAAGGCTTTTTTGTTTTTAGTATTTTATATTTTTTTAATTTTTAAATTTTAATACATTATCTTTTTTTAATTTTAATAGTAGTACCTTATTTTCCTAAAATCCCAAATTTTGGTACCATTTAATAGATTCTGTCAAACGAACTATTTCATGGGGCCTAAACGACTGTAATTTTTATTTCTTCATTTGTCTCTCTTCGAAATCTAAGTGAGTCCTCAAAGAAAAAGCAGATGCAACTAGTTTAGAGCTTAATTAGTTAGTTATTAGGTTGTTTTGGATTTTTTTGTCAGAGAAAGATTATTTATCAATTTGTGTTTGGAACATGGAAGTTGTTTCCTCCGTCATTTAAACACCTTGTTTCTTCCACTACTAAAACAAATGGAACAAACCAAACAATAGAATCTAATAGAAAATTGAAGGTTGAATAGGGCTTTAAAACAGCAAAAGAATTCTTAGGGCTAACGAATTGCGAAATTCCCAAATCAATAGCAAAAAAAACTCAACTTAATAAAAAAAATATCCTAACTTTAGCAATTAGTCAATGAAATTAAAATGCATACCAAAGGACCTAACAAAAAGAAAAAGGGATTAATTCCAAGTAAAAATTTAAGATTTATTTGAGTTGAATGGAGTTATATAGAGATACATTTGGATTTCGAAGAGGAAGAAGTGAAGATATAAAAATATACTCATATGTAGGCCCCACCAAAAGGTTCAATTGACGAAATCTATTAATTGGTACCAAAATTTGGGATTTCAGAAAATAAAAGGTATTAAAAATTAAAGAAAAAAAACATAAGGAGCTAAAATTCAATAACTAAAAAATATAAGGTACTAGAAAACAAAAAAGGCAAAACAAAAACAAAAAATATATTTTACACATCAAAACATATAATTTTATATACGTTATTACAAATAAGAAAATAAATTTTGAATAAAACATGAACTACGCTTCAATATTAAATCTATCGCTACATATATTAACTTAAGTGTTGAGAATAAAGAAAGTGACTAACATAACTTGTGTTTATGATCTACAAACAATAGAGAAAGTCTTACAAAAACATCATAATCTCAACATACAATAGTTGTCAATGAAGAGTTCACAGTAGGAGTGTTTATTTTATTTTAAATATTTTTGTGTTAGGGCTCAATACTTTGACATGTTAAATGGGACCTTTACATTGCTTATGTATATATGTGCCCTTAATTCGTAAATTCTCTAACGATGGAAGTTAACAATTATTTTTTGTCTAAAATCTAGTATGGAGAGTCATGTAATCATCTTCTTTTTTTCAACATGCTATGGACCACAATAGAACTCCCGACAGCCGGTTCCGGCCCCTAAAGAGTAAAAGAACTGTAATGATTCCTCTTATGACCATTTCCAGAGAACGGAAAATAGTCTCTTTTGGGAACTGTCTAAAACTCTGTTACTATCTTTGTTAAGGCCTTTTCACCCAAAGTCATCTGGTCAGGGGTAATATTTTGACCATATGGGCATCGCGAATAATTTAAGTAGTTTTTTTCCCGGGATCCTGGAACCCCAAAAAGCTAGTGGATAAAAGCCTTTGATTGTGGCCTTCGCGGGGGGGGGGGGGGGGG
>PYUH01000062.1:1683667-1709284 GCA_016808085.1 Suaeda aralocaspica | reverse complement strand
GTTGTTTTTTCCCCTCATTTTTTTACCACGTGCTATGGAACACCATAGGACTCCCCACAATTGGTTTCGGCCGCTAAAGACGTATTCTTATCACTTTTATGGCCTTTCTTAGAGAAGAGAAAAACAACCTATTCCGGGAACCGTCTAAAACCTTGTTATCATCTCTCTTAAGGATTTTTTTTACCTCAAATCGTTTGGTCGGGGTCCATATTTTTTCATAAGGGCACCCTCGGAAACTTTTGGTGGTTTTTTTCCAGGGTCCCGAAACCCCCAAAAAACAATGGATAATGGCTTTTGATTGTGGCCTCCGGAGGGGCGGTCTCGCACCCTCACATTTTTAGCCTTATTTTTTTACCGTGCACAATGGATGACTACAGGACTCCCCACAGCCAGTTTCAACCCCTAAAGATCTGTAATCATCTCTGTAACGGCCTTTTCCGGAGAAGGGAAAAACTGCCTCTTTCTGGAGTCGTATGAAACCTCGTTATCATCTCTCTTAAGGCCTTTTCACCCTAATATCCTAGTCCGAGTTCATATTTTGACTATACAGGCACCCTGGAAAAATTTTGGTAGTTTTTTTTCCAAGAACCCAGAATCCCAAAAAACAGTGGTTAATAGCCTTTAATAGTCACCTCCAAAGGAGACGTCCCAGGCCCCGTCGTATTTTAGCCTTGTTTTTTTTTTTTTTTTTTATCACGTACTATGGACTACCATAGGTTTCCCAACGACCGGTTTCGGCCCCTAAAGACGTAATCGTCCCACTTAAGGCCTTTTCTAGGAGAAGGGAAAAACAACTTCTTTTGGGAACGATCTCAAACCTTGTTATCATCTCTTTTAAGGTATTTTCACCCCGAATCGCCTGGTCAAGGTTCATATTTTGATCACACAGGTAACCTAATTTTTTTATTTCGGAATCTCGGAACCCTAAAAAACATCAGATAATAGCCTTTGGTTATGGCCTCCAGAGGGGTCGTTCCGGGCCCCATCATATTCGCGGCTCATATTTTTACCATGTTCCATGGACCACGACTCCTCGCGACCCATTTCGGACCCTAAAGACTTGTGATCATCCCTCTTATTTCCTTTTGCATAGAAGGGAAAAACAACCTATATTGGGAACTCGTTTAAAACCTTGTTGTCATCTCTCCTAAAGCCTTTTCACCCTGAATCGCCTAGTCAGGGATCATATTTTCACCATACGGGTACATCGGAAAACTTTTGCCAGTTTATTTCCTAGAACCCAAAACCCCAAAAAACAGTGAGATTCGATGTAGTGACTTGAAAAAAATTATCTGATATTTGCTGATGACTTGATGTTGTTCTACCATGGTGATGTAAAGTCTCTATAGCTCATTCAAGATGCTTTACAGGTTTTTTTCTCTAACTCTGGGTTGGTTTTTTTTCCACGTGTTATGGACCACCACAGGACTCCCCACGACCGATTTCGGCCCTTGAAGACATTTTCTTGTGGCTTATTCCAGAGAAGGGAAAACATTTTCTTCTAAGAACCATCTAAAACCTTGTTATCATTTCTCTTATGGCCTTTTCACGCCAAATCGCCTGACCAAAGTTAATATTTTGAATACACGGGCACCCAGGGAAATTTTTGGCTTTTTTTATTCCAGGACGCCGGAACCCTAAAAGAAAGTGGTTAATAACCTTTGATTATATCCTACAAAGGGGCTGTCCCGGGCCCCGTCGTGTTTTCACCTTGTTTTTTTTACCACGTGCTATGGACCACCACGACCGATTTCGGCCCCTAGAGACCTGTAATCATCCCTCTTGTGGCCTTTTTCGAGTAAGGGGAAAAGAACTTCTTTTGGGAACAATCTAAAATCTTGTATCATCTCTCTTAAGGAGTTAAGGTCTTTCTACCCCGAATTGCTTGGTCAAGGTTCAGATTTTTACCATACGAGCACCTAGAAAAAATTTTGGTAGTAATTTTTTTTTGGACCTTAGGACCCCTGTAAATAATGAATAATAGCTTATGAGTGTGGCCTTTGGAGGGGCCATCTCAGGCCCCGTCGTTTTTC
Organism: Suaeda aralocaspica; assembly: GCA_016808085.1. Taxonomy (NCBI): domain Eukaryota; kingdom Viridiplantae; phylum Streptophyta; class Magnoliopsida; order Caryophyllales; family Amaranthaceae; genus Suaeda; species Suaeda aralocaspica. The sequence goes on along the minus strand of PYUH01000062.1, from coordinate 1,707,251 downwards.
CAACCCATTTTTTACCACGTGCTATTGACCACCACATGACTCCTCATAACCGTTTTCAACCCTTAAAGACATGTAATCACCCCTCTTACGGGAACCGTCTAAATCCTTGTTATCATCTCCCTTAAGGCCATTTCACCCCGAATCCTCCGGTCAGGGTTCAAATTTTGACCATATGGGCACCATGGAAATTTTTTTGGCAATTTTTTGTGGGACCCCGGAACCCAAAAAAATAGTATTTAATAGCCTTTAATTGTAGCTTCCGGAGGGGTCGTCTCGAGCCGCATTGCTATTTCGCCCTATTTTTTTTACCACTTTCTATGGACCACCATAGGGTTTCCTACGATCGATTTCGGCCCCTAAAGTCCTGTCATATCCCTTTTATGGCCTTTTTCAGAGAAGAGAAAAACATCCGACTCCGAGATCCGTCTTAATCCTTGTTATCATCTCTCTTAAGTCCTTTTCACCCCGAAATCACCTAGTTAGGGTTCATATTTTGACCATACGAGCACCCCTGAAAATTTTTGGCAGTTTTTTCGCAAGACCTCGGAACCTCAAAAAATAGTGGATAATAGCCTTTGATTGTGGCCTTTGGAGGGGCCTTCCGAGGCTTAACGTTTTTTCACCCCTTTTTTTTAACCACGTGCTATAGACCACCAAAGGACTCTCCACGACTGATTTCGGCTCCTATATACATGTAATCATCCCTCTTATGGCCTTTTTCGAAGAAGAAAATAGTTTCTTCTCGGAACCGTCTGAAACCTTACTATAATCTCTTTTATGGTTTTTCACCACGAATATCCTGGTCAGGGTTCATATTTTGACCATATGGGCACCCTGGAAAATTTTTGGCAATTTTTTTTCTGGGACCCATAACCCCAAAAATTGTGGATAATAGTCTTTGATTATGGTCCTCGGAGAGACGTCCAGGGTCCCGTCGTTTTTTCACCCTTTTTTTATCACGTGCTATGAACCACAACACGACTCCCCATGATCGGTTTCGCCGTTTCGACCCCTAAATACCTATAATCATCACTCTTGTAGCTTTTTTCAGAGAAGGGAAAAACAATTTCTTTTGGAAACCATCTAAAATCTTGTTATCATCTCTCTTAAAATCTTTTTAGCTCGAATCGTCTGCTCCGGTTTCATGTTTTTACCATACAGGAACCCCGGAAATTTTTTGCCGTTTTTTTTCTTGGAACCCCAAACCACAAAAACTAGTGGATAATAGCCTTTGATTGTGGCCTCTAGAGGGGCTGTCCCAGGACCCGTCTTTTTTTCATCCCCATTTTTTACCACTTTCTATGGACCAGCACAGGACTCCCTACGATTGGTTTTGGCCCCTAAAGACTTGTAATCATCGCTCTTATGGTCTTTTCTAGAGAAGGGAAAAAGAGCCTCATCTGGGACCGTCTAAAAGCTTGTTATAATCTCTCTTAAGGACTTTTCACCTCGAATCGCCTCCTCAGTATTCATATTTTGACCTTTCAAGAATCCGGGAAAATTTTTGGCCGTTTTTTTCTCGAGACCCCAGAACTCCAAGGATAATCACCTTTAATTATGGCTCCGAAAGGGCCTTCTCGGGCCCCGTGGATTTGTGTCCTATTTTATTTATCACGTGTTATAGAGCACCATAGGACTCCTCACAACCGGTTTTAGCCCCTAAAGCTCTGTAATCATGCCTCTTATGTCCTTTTCCAGAGAAGTGAAAAACAACTTCTTTCGAGAACCGTCTAAAACCTTATTATTATCTCTCTAAGACCTCTTCACACTGAATCGCCAAGTCAGGGTTCATATTTTGACCATATGGGCTCCCCGAAAATTTTTAGGCAGTTTTTTTTCCTGTACCCCAAAACCCTAAAAAACAGTGAATAATAGTCTTTGATTATGGCCTCTGGAGCGGCCTTTCCGGGCCCCATCTTTATTTCACCTCATTTTTTTTACCACATGCTATGGACCACTACAACACTCCCCTCGATCGATTTCGACCCCTAAAGACCTGTAATCATCCCTCATATGACAATTTTTGGAGAAGGGGCAGGAGATCGAAGTCTCAATCCTTGTCATCATCTCTCTTAAAAACTTTTCACTCCAAATCGCCAGGATTCAAATTTTTACTACATGAGCACCCCTAGAAGTTGTTGGCAATTTTTTTTTCCGAGACCTCAAAACCCCAAAAAACAATGGATAATATACTTTGATTGTGGCCTCCGGTGGGCTTCGGGCCCATCGTTTTTAACTTTGTTTTTTTATGACGTGCTATGGACCACCACAGGACTTCCCACGATCGGCTACGACCCCTACAGAACTGTAATCATCCCTCTTATGGCTTTTTTCCGGAAAAGGGAAAAACAACCTCTTCAAACAACCGTCTGAAACCTTGTTATCATTTCTCTTAAGGCCTTTTCACCTTGAATGGCCTGATCATAGTTCATATTTTTACCATGCAGGATTATTCCCATAAAATTTTTGGCAGTTTTTTTTTTCGAGACCTTAGAACCCCGAAAAAATTGTTGTTTATATTCTTTGATTGTATCCTCAGGATAGGCCTTCCCGGGTATCGTCGTTTAAAGGCCGAAACCGAATATGAGGAGTCCTGCGGTGAGCTAGAATATTTGGTAAAAAAAGACAGGACGAAAAGAATACAAAGTTAGGGACAACTTTCCGGATAGAGATGGAATTGCACTGGGTTCAGCTTGGGTGGAGCGGTACTCGCTTCCACTCGATCCCCAATCCATCTGTTATCCGTGTGTGAAAGAGATGGGTCAGGTGGAAGTATTTTGTACATATTATGTGAAAATATAAGGCATATAACATACAAATTTTTTAAACATAATTATTAGTAAAAAATTATCTATAACAATTCATTATATATATAGGTGATAAACGAGTGATAGATCATGTAATGTGTGTAATCACATGTCATCCATCTGCATCCATCACTCGCTTCACCCGTTACCCGATATTTACCTGTTTAAATTGAGTTTTAACTCATTTATTTTAGAAGAATGAAACGGGTAATGGATCACCCATTGGAAATTTCAATCTCTACCTCCGAAGTCCAAAAACAAATATTATAATTCATATTTTTTAGAGGTTCCGAGGTCTCGAAAAAGATTAGCCAAAATCTATTTCGTTTAATAGAACCAAATATTATAATTCACATTATACTTCTGTTTGTATTTACAATATGTATATAACTTTGAAATACAACGTATTGAGTATAATTTAGTTTTTTTTTTAATACTATGTACAAAGTACCATGCTCTTCTTCCCTGTCGTCCTGCATTCTTCATAAAATGGCCATGGAGGTCTTTGCATGTCATTAAAGACGAGGAATATTGCATCCCAAATTTGACAAAATTTAAATCTGAAATGCTCATGGCGTCTACCTCGTTATAGTTATCACAAAAACATATCCATAAACCAAAATTCATAAACATATATTAAAATTTTAGCACCATAATTATAGGTTTTTGTCAAATAAAAGAAGCTATAAGCTAAAAACTTTAGCACTCAACAAATTATAATTTCTCCCGTTATAGTATGCAAATCAAATGATTTCAAGTGTTTTTTTTTTAGTAATTTGTAGCAGTTTTTACTTATGAAGCCTTTTTTATTACTCGCATAGTCGTATATATATCTACTCCTTATTAATTAAGTGTACGTAGTGATTGATGTTATTTGTCATAATATGTTGTTACACAATTAGCGACTTCTACCACGAAAGAAAAAATAATTAATTAGTCCATAATATAATACGTTATAATTGATGGAATGAACCAAAAGACAAAAGGCTTTACATTAGAACTAGTATATATGTAATTGGTAATTAGTAAAAGGTCAACGACAATAAGAATCCAAAATAAATACTAACTTTTTTAAGTCGCTATGGTATGATATCACCCCAAGTTAACTTACTATGATGCATTAAGATTGACTATAACGTTCTACGTTTAGCAACTTATTAGCAAAATATGTCTTTAATTATATAATATAACAATCAAAGTGCGTGTATGATAATAACAATAATTAACAAGTAACTAATATATGAGAAGAAAATAAAAAACAAATTTTGTGATGAATGTATGTACAATGCACAATATAACAATTGGATGTCGTCTTTTTCGTCCTTCACCTCTCTTAAATAAATAAAAGCTTTTCTTGTCAACAACTTCCTACAAGTTTAGTGTTTTTGTGAACAACTACCTACATTCCAAAAAAAATTACACAACTACCTACATGTTTCATTTTTTTTTGTAAAACACTACCATCTAACGTTTTCCATCCAATTTAAACGTCAGTGGGTCCCACCTTTTACCTTTCCCTCCATATAAAATCGTTTTTGCCCCAATTTCAACCATTAGTTTCATTTGCAACGGTCATTTCTTCATCTTCTTCTCTTCCAAAACTGTTGCTATAATAACTTTAAAAATTAAAATAGATTTGGGGCTTTTGGTTTTAAAACCTAATTCAAGGTATGTGTTTGCATAATTAAAAAGTTGTGTGTTTTATATGTTCCCCAAATTTTTAAAACAACAAAAGCATAATCTTCAATGAAAAATAACAAGCTTAAATTAAGAAATTATTTTTTTTCACTTCCACAAGTAAGTAACTCATTTCCACCAACACTACTAACTTTCATTAACAGACCTTTAAGCTTTTGCAAAACGACGACACAAGTTTGGGATTCTTCAATTTAAAAACGCCCGCAAACTACGGTTTAAGCATTCTGATTTGGTTAATTAGGAGTTGAAGTAAGGATTGAATTAAGATTAGGATTTTATGATTGACAAATGAATGAAAAATTGAATGTTTTTTTTTTTTTTTTGGTGTAGGTTCAAAATTGAATGACTTAATTGACAAGAGAAGAGAAGAGAAGAATTCAATCTCTCTTTTATTAATTAAGGGGCATTTAAGTAATTTCATACGATAACCATACGAAATTGGAAGGGAAACATAAAAGGTGAGGCCTACTAACGTTCAATTTGGATGGAAAAAGTTAGTTGGTAGTGTTTCACAAAGAAATTGAAACATGTAGGTAGTTGTTCACAAAAACACTAAACATTCAGGTAGTTATTGACAAAAAAAGCTAAATAAAATAAAATAAATAAATAAAAACTCTTTTGTTCATATTTATATTATTGCAAAGTTCAAACTTTTAGAATAACAATGTAAGAGTCACTCACTACCATTGGCATAATCTTACCAATGCATTGACACATATGATGCTTCTCCTCATAGAAAGGTGATGAATCACTAATTTGCATGTCTCGATTTTAGACTTATAAAAGGGCAACTTTTATATAGTAATTTTCATTAGCATCAATAATGAGTTTTATAAATGATGCTAATATATATATAGACCGGTCATTTGGTGTTAAGGTTGCCAATAAACTACATTTCTTATAATAAGCGTATATTATTATTACTTATTGTCGGTCCCAAAATCACATAGAGGGGGGATGATGACTTATATTTAACAATTGAAATCTCTGAGTCCTCGCTAAAATAATACATGTAGAATGACAATAAGCTAAGGGCATGCAAAATTAGTAACAAAATACCACCTCCTCTACTATTTATAACTATCGTATGTTCTTTAAAAAAAAAAAAAAAAAAAAAAAAAAAATAAAATACAATAATCAATAATGAATAATTAATGACTAAATGATCGATCCCACACTTGTAATAGAAGCAATGTGTGAGCAGTTGCCAAGTAATATGTACTATGAAATAATATTTTACGTAGAAATAATTTTTTATGACTCATTTAATTTTCTTTCAAAAAATTTCATGCAATAATATCCAAGTAAAAGTATAGTAGACTAGTAACCCTAAGTAGTGGAGTTTGGAGTGTTGTAAAAGGGAGATGAGTCGGAGATACTAAACGATGATTGCAATCTTTACTAAAATTGCAAGTACTTCCTAATCAATCAATAGTTGGTTGATCCAACTTTTTTAAAATAATAAAAAAAAAAAAGTGGTTTGCCACGCCACCACGTGTCATGGGAAAAACATGATAGTTTGTGGTGGGTCACACATGCTAGGTACAACGTGCCACGTGTTGACAACTTCCATGGGCCAGCTGTCACATGACTAGAAAGAGTATTAATGAAATAATTAGTGATAGAGTAAAATTTTGTAAAAGAGGGAAGTCCAAGTTAGGAGAGATGGCGTAGTGTCTTGTACAATTAGGTAGCGCAAGTACACTACTATACTAAAACAAGAAGCCTCTCTAGAAAAATGATAATTAGGGCTGTTTAGTAATCAACTTGTTAGAAAGTTTTGACTAGAGGACTACACGTCTTTTCATATTTTAAAGTAGTTTAATTTAAATTGAAGTGAAGTGAAATAGTCATTATTACTCTTCTGATTATATGCTCTTTTGACTATTGAATAAGTTTTTATTATAGAGCAATTAGTGGGTAAGATGATCTCATCATCAACCCAAGTAAAAGTTAAACATCTTTAGTTTGTTGCCAAAACGGAAAAAACATAACAAAATCTAACAACCGGTTTCATTATATTACTTTGTATGTTTTTTTTTTTTTTCAATTTTATTTAATTCATCTCAATTCTTAGTTAACCAGTTACTAACTGTCCAACTATATGAATATTTATATTTTATGATTTCCAATAAATATAGGTCACGCGCATACAAACACGTGCAAAGAAGAAGGACACGTGGCAACCACTTTTACAAATAACAGCTCACATGAAGTAAGAAAGAGAGTTGCCTTTATTTTGGGGAATACTCCAAAAGTGTCCAACAAAACTAGTGGTGAGTACTTAAGTGCATTATTTGAAATAATAATAGGGCAACCTTTTGCTACTTCTCCACACTCACTACATCATCACATGGAGTGAAGAGTTTGAAGACTGACTGTGGGACTATACTCCAGTTCTATTGCTTACTGCATATATAATCAATATTCTCTTTTCTATTTTAGTTTTGTTGTCTCATGGACACCTATTCACCTATCATCTGTTTTGGCACAAAGTTTTAATGGAATGTAAAAACCTTCTAAATAAAGATATTGTTAAATAATTTAATTTGATTAATCTAATTTTTGATTTTGGGCCTGGTTCAACCTTTACAGCCTCACTTAGTCGTTTTTTTTTTCTCTAATTTAAACTTATTTTTGTTAAAGTAAATTTATTTTTACTAAAAATAAGTAAAAATAGAATGAGATAAACATGGCCTTTAATGTGTCTGAAACATATTCCGAGGCAAATCTCTCTATAGTGAAATCCGCACCCACATCTTTCACATACCAACTGATTTCAAAATGCAAAGACATATAAAGAATATTATCAATCTGTGACTACAATTGTTGTATCTTTTAACCTTACAATCTGAAGGCAGAATGGTAATTCATTGTTATACACACAAAGTTCATAATAATCAACAAAGGTACTTTTACCTTGTCTTGATAACAATGTAGAGGGAAAAAGGGAGCGGAGGGGCAGAGTGGAGTCTCATTCTCTCTTTAGAATGATCTCTTCGATTCTAGAAGGAATGAAATTCATCCCCCTCACCCCAACCTCCAACCCCAACCCCACCCCCACCCCAAAACAATAAGCACATCTAGGCTAAACACATATAACTAAGCGATTTGATACAAGTTGAACAGTTTTAAGGTTGCTACATTTCATGTTGCACACATTTAAAAGAAACAATTTCAAAGTGTAAATGAGCAAATCCATTAAAATAATTTTCAAATCTCACTCGCTTGTTTGTGCTAAAATTATGTCGACTAAGCTAATTATCTTTTTCTGTCCAAAAATTTGTTGCAGCTAAAAAACATAGTGAAATAAAAATAACCAATCAGGCATGACTCAATCTTAGTACCAAAACCATTTGGTTATTATATGATGAATTAGTTGTTAATACTTAAACATAAACACATAGTGGACAAAGTAAATTAAGGAATTAAAAAGAGGGGCCACAATAACAATTCACAAACAAATGTTTGGCTGCTTATCACAAAATACATCCGAAAACAATGGAAAGGCCAACGATAATTGATGAATGATGATTGAGACAATCGAAGGTCAAGTAAACATCAGCACTCACAAAAGTCACTAACTTTAGTGTTAACCTTAAGACAAATTTAAGAGGGGACCATATGCAATATGACGTCTATGATGATGATGATGATGATGATTGATGACTACGCCATAAAAATAATGTTACGGAGTACCATATTCACCATTCATATATTCAGGAGATATTATCCCTTTTGCTTTATTAGTGCACTTGCGCAAGCAGCACTTTTAGTCTTTTACAGTTTGAAAACTGGGTTATAACACAGTAAACCCTCATTGTATTACAGCTAATCACCAAGAAAATTACTCGTACATTAATTCTTGTTAAAGATGTTTATAGTACTAGCACAGTTACAGAAAAAGAAAATCTTTGATGATAATATCATACAGGATAAATATCTTACAATATCTACAGTTCACAGCTTAACAGTCATCAAATCTCCAGAAAACATGTACCTTGTAGAATATAAAATGCAGCAACATCACGGGAACATCCCTTCCAGAAACTCATCAAACTTATCATCTTCTTCATGATCATTCCCTGGAGCCAAGGTCCTTTTCCCTGTCAAGGAACTTGAAAAATTAATTTCAAGCAATAAAATGCTAAACTTAAGTACAAGATAAAATTACAGTATATCTGCCTCGAGTTTAAATACGAGTAAAAAATCCAACAAGTGAGCAGTTTTTGAACCTTTTCTCTTTGTATCTCTGCTTCTTTCAATCTCTTCATCTGTAGTATCGGCACTGCTAGACCTTTTTCTGAAATAGATTTATATATACTCAGGAAAAAACTCCAGTAGAGGAAAACATGATATGGAAATGACATGAGTCTGCAAACAGAAGTATATAAAATTATTAATACCTCAGTCTCTTGGTGCTTTCTTTATCCCTACACTCAGACTTCGCTCGACTTCTGTGAATAATATTATCTTCATCATCCACCTCATCGTCACTTTTAGATGCTTTCCTGTTAACAAAGACCAAGTGAGTCAGTAGTCTCAACCTCGGGATAGCTATGTAAGAATTACCAAAACAAAACAAACTGGCATCGATTGAAGCAGATCAAAACCAAAAACCCTTTATTTAACCCCTCTACAATACCTGCTTTTCTTATAATCCTCTCTCTGCTGGCTTTTTTGTCGCTCCCTTTCTTTATTCCTTCTATAGTGAAGCTTGTCTGCACAACTATTTGGGAAGAATTAATTAACGATAATTGAAACAATAATTGGCACATGAAGGATTGTCAATAAGGAACTTAAACAAAGGAGTGGTTATAAAACATCTGGTACAACCCCTTCCATAATTGCATGATTTTCTACCCAAGCTTCACCCACAGCCTAAAATCCATATTAAACTTAGCATCATCAGATGTATTTCTCAGGAAGCAAAGCCATGACATATATTATTGTAGTATGCAAAACAATAAGACAGTATGTTTGATGAACATGTATTAGGCATTCCCCTCGAAAAAGATGAAGTATTAGGCATTAATCAGAAGGCAAAACATGCTTACAATTGCAATGGTTTACATAAATGCGCCCAGATAACACTTCACTACAGTAGCAACGATTGCAGTTCCAGCGAAATGAGTCACAAGTCACAACTTATACAAGAGCAACTAGAAGCACAGGAAAGTAACTCACCTCTCACATGCTACCAGTTTAACAAGAGCTTGCTTGTTTTCCCCGGCCTCAATGTAAGAGAAATTTACCTGCAAGACAAGATAAAGATGTATGGAATAGGTAAGCGATCGCTGCACACTAAAAAGAATACTTTTTAGCTGGACAGAGAATACCTTTTAGCTGGACAATAAATCTAAAAACATTTAGAGACCTACAACTGGGATAAGGGGGCTTGTACAAGTTTTTCTGGATAAAAAAATCACCCACTTAAACCAAGGCCTGACCTAGTGAATTAGATCCCCCTCCAAGAAAAGATAAAAGTCAGTTTTGAAATAAAATTCTTGCACCATATACAATAGTCAAGACCCTTCAAATTAGTAGTACCAATTGGTAAACTATTCTTCCAAACAACAAGAACAACACCTTAATAGCTTAGTCTCGCAATACTGGGGTTGGCTTGAATACCCCTCCACAAATATTATACGTAGTATATTACATATAGCTTCATTGGCATTAGATCACCTTTCCAATAAATATGAACAAGAGACCAGAAATAAATACACTCATGCATAACTCAAGAAAATTAAACCAAAGCACAATAACCAGTCATGAAACTACTAATTGAGCACCAACAAAAACTCATACGGAGTATCAAACAAGCCTTAATAATGCAATTTACATACGAAGTTTATGATCATTTGTACCTCAAACTGTATGCCCTCTCAAAATCCAATAGGTCAAATTTCACAAGTTTAACACTAACCTTTATCTAACATGATTTTGCCCACTATTTTTAATCAGCACTTGCCTCTTGACCACTAATTTACGTGACTCTAGAACATTATTTACTACAGTACCTCCATTTCAATTTTTGAGCAACATTTGCCATGAATGGATGCTACAAATTATTTGAAACAAATGTTTTTTTCCCTTTTAAAGCAGCAGATATCTCTATCTTTCCTCATCACATGCAACTTTATCTCTCTCTAATTAACACTCACCTAAAAAACTTGCGTAGGAATTGGTAAATAACCCATTGTTGCAAATAAATGAAGCCGATGTAGTATTAGGAAAAAGTCACATTTGTGAACAAATCCATGTTGTTCGCTTAATCAAATTATTGATCTTTTGAACGGCAGAAGTAAATCTTTGCCAAAAAGACAAATTCCCCATGGATGATCAATTTCAAAGAACGTAATATAAACTCTAAAACTTGACTTGAGTCAATTGTTCAAGTCCCTTCAAGGTGCAATCAGCTAAACAGCAACATGGCCAACAACAGTGACGTTGAACTCATCAACTTCTCAATGACCACAACTCTTGTAGCCTATCCCTCAAACAGTATCCAAGGTGCAAAAATGCACACGTATTCTCTATAATGAGACAATAGCATATCTGAAAATGCTTCAATATATAATCCCCACACAACAAAATCTAAAATCAAGCAATTGGACAGTCGAGACTTTCAACAATAACAATTGGGCATATTATTACCACCATTTGATGCTAAAATAATATCCATACACAAGCTAAGTGCTTACCTCAAAGCTAGCTAACCCTTCTCTTTCATCACAATGCTTGTTACCACAAATGAACTGCCCTGACAAACAAGAAATCTAGTTATTTCAAAATTATAGAATGTCAGAAAACCCAAAAGAAGTTTATACATCACCCTTCTCCATCAAACAACTTGTTTAAATGTTTATTAGGCAGATTGAGGCACTATTAAACACTGACTTATATAATCGTAAAGATACAGTCGTATATTGCATCAAGATATTCAGAACACAATAAAGCACAATTGAGTCGGTGGGTATATTATATCATCTAAGACTTGATCTATACAATTGCTTAAAAATCGTGAATATACAGAAGAAACCATAGCTCTTTTGATTGATAATTCACATAGTTTAGTCTTTGGAAAAAATTAACGCGTAACCTTAAACTAAGGTGTTAAACTCATAAGAGATGAGGTTTCCATATTTCTAAACTTGGTTAAATGTGATCTATATACATGTTACTACGTAAAACATTACTTAGCAAATCTCAGATGTCAAAAACAATTACTTAGCAAATCTCAGATGTCAAAAACAATTAATAGATGAGGGAATTACAAACCAAGATAAGCTTTTTTGTTTAATAAATTGAATATTGAATTTACGGCTTTTTCACCGTGTACCCCTAGGGTTTTGCAAAATTCACCATGTACCCCTATTGTGCCATAAATTCATGGTGCATCCTTATCCTTTGTTCAAAACTCACCATATGCCCTTACCTCCTACTTCCATTAACTCTCCATTACCTCCATCTTCTTCCTCACACCCAGTTCTCCATCCTCAAAATCCAACTTTTATGTTTCCTCCTAAAGACTATAACCACTCTCTCCTTCATCATTCTCCTCACCCACTATTATTTCTTGGATCAGTTCACGTCAATTACACCAAAAATCCCTACCCCTCCAAAATCACCCCATATTATTCAACCTAAATCCACCATTAAACAAAGAACATATCTAATGTTCTCATACTCAAAGCTGCCATTTTTATCAATAGTGAAAAAAACCATGTAATGAACTGTTTTTTCGTATTGTGATTAGTGTTAGTAGTAAAATGCTAGAATTGATGGAAGTTTAGGATGTATTTAATTGAATGCTTAAAGATGAATACAATGATAAGTATGACTTGAGGCCATAAATCTCACATATGACAAGAGGTAACTCTCTGAGTGTTTTCCTCCCAATTTCTGCCTAAAAAACTACTACTCCTACAGCAGATTACTAATACTACAATTCAAACATCCCCTTTCCATTTTAGGATACTAAGACTACATAAAGTAACTCAACAAACATTCCTTTAAGTGATTACTGATTTCTTTGTCTTTCTCTTCATCAATCTTGTCTTCTTTTCCTTGGATTTCCTCTACTTGGTTGTTACCTTGGGATTCGGTGTTTCTTGTGAAGGGTCTGACCTGTGAGGTCCCTTTTCCTTTTAGTGCATAGACTTTTAGGGGTGAATGATTAGGTGTGTGATCGTCTAAGACAGACCACAACTGGAAATTAGGTGATTGGGGCCAACAAACACTCGCATACTCAGTAAAACCAATTTCATTAACTTTGTAAATTTGCCACCGAAATCGCCACTGTTGAAAAACTCCCCTCCCAGCTCCACAGACCCACTACCACCATCGTATGCTCGTGTCAACCACATCACCTCCTTTCAAAGCTAAGTGGAAACAGAAGCTCCAAATCAGCCGTCAATATCAAGTCCTACAAATTAAATATCCTCCTAATCAAATTCATCTCAATTTCAGAAAAACACACCAATCAATTTCGCTAAATCCAAGTCGAAAAATTTGTCGGTTAACACCTTTAAAACAAGTCATTTTGTGAAGTAGCACCTTTAAAAAAACTTATTGCCAAAGTAAAATCTTTAAAGTCATTTTTATGTAAAATTAACACCTTCCCGGAATCTCGTGGAAATGTCAACAAAAACATGTTTGACTCAGGCGAAAAAGGTGAGTGTGATGCAATTGCTTTTGTTGTGTGTGACGATATATTGTATATTTATTTTATTCTTTTATTTTTTTACTTCTTTTTTCTTTTTCCCTCTTTTCCTTTACTATTCACTCTTTCTTTTTCTTCTCTCTTCATCTGTTAATTTCCTACAACACAATAACACCTCCATTGTCGTCCTTTGTGTTCACTAAATCAATAGGATTAGAGACTAGTAAAATAAACTAACCCATTATTCATGTTCCTCCCATTAAGTTTGTACCAAATTGCATCAATTTTCTTAACCTTGCAGTACCTTTTAATAATGTAAACCAAAATTAAAAATAGCTCAGCTCATACACTCCCTGCTTTATGTCCAAAGACCCCCCCCCCCCCACCCCCACATCATAAATCTCTTCTTCTGATTAATTAACCTACCACCATGTAAACTTCCAAGAAATATTTCAGTTATTATCTGAGTATATGGATTGAACGAGGGGTTTTTGATTCTCATCCTGCTCAATTAACAAAATTCGAACAATTTGAATGCAAGTTAATTAATTAACACAAAACAACAACTAGCAACAATTACGACAAAAACAAAAGAAAAAAAAATAAACATTAAAAGCAACAAATCAAATACTCAACAAACCCTAGAAAATTGGGCCGCCAAATGGTGAAAAAAACTAAGGAAAAAAAATAAAATTTGAGCAACAAACTAACCTTCAAGGACAGAATCATCAATAGCAGTAAAAACAAAAATGGAGAAAGAATGAAATTGGAGGGGTGATTATAATGGTAGAAAAGGAGAGAAAGTAGTGGAGGGTGAAAGTAGATTCAAGTACGAAGGAAGAGAAAAAAGTTAGTGTAAAGAAAGATAGTTAAGTGGGCCCCACATCAATAAATTAAATGTAAAAAAATAGAGTGAAGTTCAAACGCCACATTCACCGGAAAATTGCTCAGTCAAACATGTTTTTGTTGACTCTTCCACCGGATTCCATTGGAAAGGTGTTAATTTTAAACAAAAGTGATTTTAAAGGTGTTACTTGGCAAAAAAAAAATTAAAGGTGCTACTTCACAAAATGACCTATTTTAAAGGGGTTAAGTGACAATTTTTTCTTCCAAATCAACTCAATTTCAAAAGTGGAAACAGAAAGATGCAGCCCTAATTTTGGGTAATTTTGCCTGAAATTAGAGGATTTTTAGCACAAGCTAAACTAGGCGTAGAAGTAAAAGTTTGATTTGAACAGTCGAGCAAAGGAATGCAATTACCTATCAAAAATAAGAAATCTGAAATCGCGAAAATGAAGAAAGGTTCGAATTAGAACTGTAATCGATGGAATTTAGGGGAAATTAACAGCAAGTTGAAGTAAAAGAAAGCACAAAAATGATTTCAAACAGAGATATAACTTGAAGATATACCAAGCAAGTGAAATAGGAAAATTTTTGGGTTGGGGTTTGGATTTCTCGGTGAAGCTGAAGTTGAACAGGTTGAATTACTGGGTTTGAGGTAGAATATCTGGGTTGGGTTGGATTTTGGATTGAAGGGTTGAAGTTCAATTTCATTTAGCATTTGAGGGTACTTTGGTCATTTCATGATGAGAAATTTAACAAAAACTTATATAACAAAACAAGGGTATTTGATGAATTTAGAACAAAGAATAAGGGTACGCTGTGAATTTATGAAACTATAGGGGTACATAGTGAATTTTGCAAAACCTCACGGTTACACAATGAAAAAGCCGATTGAATTAACTAGGTAGCGACCCCAATACTATACTCCATACAGAAGTTATCATGGCCACTAAAAACAAATCTGGGCACACTCGTTAAAATGAATTCAGCCAAACAAACAGCGCTACACAACAACAACAACTTGGTACCAGAATGATTTGGGGTACGCTAGACACAAATTAAACAATGGAATCGCAAAAGTCATCTAAAAATCTTCTCCCTCCATGCTTATTCACAAGTATACATATGAGAAATTTAGCAGTAGAAACTAGACCATTTCAAGCTCCCAATTGCATATCACTCAAGTTCATAGAACAACTAGAAAATATACTGAGAATAGAGACGTTGCTATTCAGAATTTTATAAATCATTCAACTATATTGGTAGACTGATGTAAAACAAAAAGATACATAAATTGCAAGTAACTGCACCAAATCCTAGAGCAGTTCTTACTTCTTAGACTTCTGTGTTGATATTAAGCCCCATCGCACAAGCAACATACCAGATTACTCTTCTTGTGACCTAACGTAATCCATCATCCCAGTGTAACCTTAATCAAGTTTGGAACGTGGTAACCACATTTTCTCACAGGCGAAAGGGCATAGCATTTGCAGGCAACTCATAGCAAATTAGCAATCACCACTAATGATAATTTAAAGAAAGGATTCAGCAAATTTTCATCACTTTGCCAGTGTAAAAAAAGGTCTTAAGTCAAATTCTACCACTCATAAATAAGTCATCAACATTGCAAGCAAAAAATACTAGAGACTCAAATAACACATAACACCTGCTAGTAGCAAACACACGCAAAAAACATTGGCATAAACTTACCTTTTCCAGACATGACTTCTTTTTCTGTTCTCCACCTCAAGCCAACCTGTAAAAGAGTATAAACAGTAATGAGAAAGGATTTTGAATTGGAACCAATTGAGTATACTACAATATGACTATTGTTGTACCTTGCCAGTCTTGTATTTTGACATATCAGCTATGCAATATCTGCAATGAGTCAAGGCTTGCAACAAAAAGAACCCATCACAAGACACAATAACAAAATTAAGTACTCCGTACTAAACTTCAACAAGCACAAAGATTAGAAAGCTCAAAAGGCATAGGAAGCCTGAAAATTTGAATGTAACAAGTCTAAACTAAAGAAAATTAAAAATGATCATGACTATTGTCTTGAAGAGAATGGATTTCTTTGGCAATGTCAAAGCTTTTAGTGTTAAAATAACATCAGAAAAAATAAAGGTATCTTAAACAACTAAATTAGGATACTCTTTAAAAAGCTTATCATAGTAACGCTTGACCAGCCTTTGCTCCCATGATGTGTCCATGTCATCTTCTTCTGTACGAATGAAACTTAACAGACATGATCCAAAAGAACCTATGTCATTCTAAAAATCCCAAAAATAGTTTAGACCAAAAGAAGATAAATGGAGAACAAGAATCATGCAAAAGAAAAGTCATACATACATCCAAATTGTGATAATTACAACATTATGTTATTGAATATAGCTAAATGTACTATGAATATAGGGGCAGCATAATAGAACAATTGCCCAGATAGCAAAAACACGTTACTTGAATTATAAAAATAAAAAACTATGAAAAAATTTCCTTGGTCAAACTGATAAAAGGTGTTTACTATATAATACTTCCTCACTCCCAATTAGTCACAATGTTCCATTTTGGCATGCATTTTAAGAAAGAGATTTGAAAGCATAAATGATCAAAATAGTCGAAATGAGTTTAACAACGATAACTTGTAGGTTACCTATTGCTTGTGTTAGATTCATCATGATTAATCTGTTCATTTACATCCTCAAATCTCTTCCTTAAAATGCGTGCCAAAGTGGAACGTTGTGACTAATTAGGATCAGAGGAAGTAATTTTTAATACTTTGCAAATTAGTTTATGTGATCTAAATAAATAACTACAGTAAAAAGGTAAAGTTAAAAAGTCGCTCCAAATTTCAATAGACTTGCATTTACTTCACACATTGTTTGAATAACAAGCTAAGATGGAAAGAAAGGGAAGGAAGGAGAAAGGAGAGGAAATGGAAAGGAAGGAAGAGGTGGAGCTTCAATTTTCCACTAAGGTTCCATTTGGTAGGGTGTAAAACATATTCGGATGAAAATAATAATATTCCACAAAAAATTCATTTTCATGAAGAATTTATGTTTCCTGGTTGCATGTAAAATGATTTTACATTTTAAGCATTTTTCATTATTTGGTTGAATGGAAAATCAATTATTTCAATTGTAAGGAAAATTGTTTTCCTTCCAAGTGTGATGGAAAATGTTTTCCTCCCAATTTTGGAGGAAAATGTTTTCA
The DNA here is from genome assembly GCA_016808085.1 of Suaeda aralocaspica. Lineage (NCBI taxonomy): Eukaryota > Viridiplantae > Streptophyta > Magnoliopsida > Caryophyllales > Amaranthaceae > Suaeda > Suaeda aralocaspica. Next base: position 1,690,019 of record PYUH01000062.1, on the reverse strand, counting down.
ACATGGTGGAAAACCATTTTCCACCTCAAATTTTACTTGTTAATATTTTACTCCAAACCAAACAATGTAAAATTTTTCAGAAAAAACGTTTTACGCCCTACCGAACGGACCCTAAATTGGGAGGGATGATGGTTTTTGAAGGAGGAGCAGGGGCGAACCCAGACGTGCTACCCCTATGGGGAAAAATGAAATCAGCTTCAATATTAAAAAAAATGAAAAACGCGTGGAAACGAATGGATCAGGGGCAAAACTGAAAAAATCAAAACCTAATTTGTTTCTCCAACCAAACCCTTTTCTCTCTCCTCTCTCTTCTCTCTCTCACAACTTCACAAGTCACGTATCCCACCAAAGCATCCACCATAGCACCACTGCCAAGCGACTGCCTACCGCCACCCTCACTCCTCGTCGCTTCGCCATCTTCATCACTCATTCGACCTTTGTCATGCGTCGCCTTCTTCATCATATATTCGTCAGTTATTTGAGATTTTCGTTTTCTCTTAATGTGATGTTGTTAGCTTAATCTCAGATTTTTGTTTTTTTGTAATGATTTTGGAGTAACTCACTGATTTTCTGAATTTTTGTTTGTTTGTTTGAAGTGTATTTGTGGGTTTTTTTATATTTATTTTGTGGGTTAATGTTAATATATGGGATTTTGGTACTTTTTTAGTAATTTTCTGGGCTTTTGGAGCAACTCATCGATTTTTTGGTTTTTGTTTTGGTAATTTTTTTTCCTGAATGTTTGTATCACCATTCTCAATATTTAACCTTCAGTGAAATATTAGTTCACAAGACTAATTTAGTTTAAAATCTAATTTTCTCTTACGTTTTTTAAATTAATTAACATTAGATTTTGTGGTTTTGTGGTTGTAACTTAATCTGATTTAGTGTTGTGGTTTAAATTGATCTGATTTTTTTTGTTTGTTTGTTTTGATAGGAAATTAATCTGATTTTAAGAATTCTTGTTTATTTAATCTGTTTTTTTTTTTTTGTTTAATTTTCTAATTTGTTTAGATTTATGTTGAATCTGGTATACTAATATATTGAATTTGAGATTAATTTTGTTTTGTTTTTTCTTTTTTTTTTATATGAAACTGGTACATATTTTAGAAACTAGAAGATTTCATAATACATCTGCTCTCTTTTCATTGAGATAAATAGTAGTAGCAAAAGGGGGGTAGATCAAAATATTAGCCGCATTGAGAGTGCAGTCCCTACAGTTCTTGGCTAGGCAATCCGCAAGCATGTTAGTTTGTCTGCAAGCATATTCCACCTTCACTTCACCAATTTGTCTCATGAGCTCCCTGAACAATTCCATGGATGCAACTTTAATCCGTAACTTTAATTTTGTTTAAACTTTAATTTTTATTAGAGTGATTATATTAACTTCAATGTAACTTCAATTTGCAACTTTTATTTGAGAACAGATTTGATTAATCCGAACTTTTTTTTAATCGCTGAACCGAATCAGTTGATCCGAACTTAAATTTTTTGGAGTGCTACACCTATTTGAAATTCCTGGATCCGCCCCTGAGGAAGAGAAAAATCCCTCTTCCCCCCCCCCCCCCCCCCCCCCCCCCAAGGAAAAAAATAGTCATTGGCCACATGGTAAAAATACTCGAAACTAAACATTAAAATGCTATTAATTACTTGATTAATCGCAAATACCACAAGGACAAAAACTAGACTATAAGGATTAAGGAATAATCCAGAGTAAGAGGCAAGTTTAGTCAGAAGAGCTTCTTCAGTATTTAATGAAAAAAACATAGCATAAAAGCAATCTGGCTTCCACAGCCAATCAATAGTAAGACCAAAAAGAATAGAAAATTATGTACCGATATCCTTCTCTGAGGGCATCTTGATCAGTTTTGACAGGTAACTTCTGAAATGCAGGTGTTTCTTTCCCATAATATTTTACTGCAAAACAATTTCAGCAATATAAACGGTCTCCACTAGAAATTAACAGACATGATTCACATATAGCAGTACCACATGACAACCATATATGCAAATTTATATATACACTTGCACTAAAGCACACCAAAACTAGTAATCATAGATATGGGCTTGCTAAATTATTGTTCCTTCTCTTTTAAGCAGATGCGTGCAGCTAAAACAAAGAAGATTTCCAGAAAATAAAGAAGATTAAATTCAGGCTATTATGTCTGAACAAACACTACAAAGCCAGCAACCATGTAAGAAAGGCTTTGAAGTGCAATCAATGTTGGGACAAGTTAAAGCTGTAGTGCACAAATCTCTCCTTACAGAAACTTCAAGTTGCAGGTGCCTTCACCGAATCACCGTGTTGAATAATCCACGCTTACGAGCTAGTAGGACACCATGGCATCATATTTAAACCAAAAGCAAGCAAATTTTCATATTGGTCTTATCGAGCTATCATAGATTCTTACATATACCTGTGACCAAGTAACATAGCTATACATCCCAAATTCCCACCTATAGGCTATACCCCATGCTTAACAGAATGACAACCATCTAATCGACAGGAAGGAGAGTCTAAATTCTGAGGGTTGAACAATTCCACCATGGTAGCTTCCACAAACAATGAAAAGGAAAAGACTGGTTGCATGCAATACATTAGGCTAACTCATAGCATCATCAACTGATGATCAACAGAAATTAAATATTCATACCACAGCACAATTATGTCTAATTATTGTTAATAACTATAGTATAAACACGTTTGCCTAATTGACTAGTTCAATACATCCTTATTAAGGGATAACTATTAATCGGGGTAAAAAACAGAAGCCATGATTGTACGAACGACTGTAGCCCCCATCCTCCTCGGCAGAGGGGACTGTTCATCATCCATTTGCTTTAGGACACCAAGAGTTGGCAAGTAAAATGCTCCTTAAGTGCACATATCATGGTGTCCAATTCCACGCTACCTCAACACCCTCGTTTACCTCAAAAATTGTGTGTTTTGTCATATCATGTCGAAATGGCCAACACGACACTCCACTCAGATACTCCATTCTTAACTAAAATATTGACATATTACTATAAAATGGAGTCCAACACTACAACACCAAACACTTAAACCGCGCCTTAGTAACATCGAACGAGAATAAAAGGACTAATTATAATCCACAGCATAATCCATATGCATTGTAATATCACAGGTAAATAAACGATTGAATTTTAATAACTCCTTAAAAATTCTTCAACATGCCAAAAAAAAGTTACGATTCTTTATAACAAGAAATTGAATTTCACAGTTTATACTCCAAAATCAAAGAACAATAATCAAATTGCAAACGAAAACCCTAATTTGGTAAACCTAATCAAACAAAACAAAAATGGCAATTAAAAAAAAACACAAATTGATACTTATAACAGATTAAATTAAATATAAGTATGAAAATCACCATAATCGTTGACGAATTTCTTGTGTTTTTCGTAGGCATTAAGACCTTTGATATGCGCTTGATAATGCCTAATTATATATGTATAAATCAAAATGCAGAAAAATTAGGTCACATATTTCGAGAAAATACGAAGTACAAAATAATAGAATAAAGAAGTTACTGTTTTCTTTCTTCTTTGTCGAAAATCGCGGATTTCAAAGAGTTGAAGAAAGCCATTGATGAATTAAGGAAGATGAATGAAAATGAAAAAAAATTGAAGAAAACTCGAAATTTTAATTGTGTTAATGAATTGGGCTTCATTTGACTTGCGTTTTTGTGGTTTCTTGAATTATGGGTTTATAAATTTGATATGGGCTTTTTTTTAACGCTTAGTCTAGTTGGCTTTGTTTTGACGGTAGGTCCTATTTAGATTTTTGATTCGATTTTTTTTTTTATGTTATTATTAAATTGTATTTATTTTTCTCACTTGAAAAAAAATATTAGTAGTAAGAAATTATAATCTAAATTGAACTTATTTTCATTGGACTAAAATTATTTTTTGTTGAATTTTTTATAAAAGTTGTAAGATTGAAGTTATTTTAAGCGATTGAACTGAACTGACTTGTTTTTACTAAACTTAAGATTTTCGTAAGACTACGATCAGCAATGTGAGAACATATGAAGTACAAAAAATTTTAGCACTCGGAGTTTGAACGTTTTTGGAAACATGGACACTCGAAACAGCTTAATAAACTCTTTGAAAACGTTATCAAAACTTCATTTAAAATTCAAAAACTTCCCATATGAGGAAACCCCGTGTCATGTTAAATGAATTATTTCGGAAACTTTGTGACTACTAACTTACATACAAGCATTTCCTAAGTCTCCATGTTGAGTACCCAACTTATGATCCTTCAATAACTCAACTCAAGTGATCAAGTTACATGTTTTCCGGATTCCCCCCGAAAATAAAAAAAAGGTATCTTTTGTTATCTCGATAATCGATACTATATTATTACTTTTTAGTTGTTTCATCTGTATAAGGGACTTCCCTTAATCTGAGGATCAACTTGTAAAATTGTAAACCAATATTTTTCAGGATCTCATAACTCCCTAAAAGCTTAACTTATAGCATTCGTTTTCGGCTTTTGGATAGCATTCTAGGGTTCCGTTTCGTTATTTTCCCCAAATTTCACTCATTTTTGGTAATTTTGGGATAACCCCAATCATTTCTATACTCTAAAAACTTATTTTGTTTTCTCTTTAAATAATTCTCGAAAAATGAGCACACTTGTCTTTCTCATTATCACGGGACCTTTATATGATTTTTTGAACCCTGAAAAGTATTTCGATGACCCTCTTTTGATCCTAGGAACACCATATAAAACTTTTGACAATATTTTTTTTGGACCCCAAAACCTCCGAAAGTTGTGAATTATAGTTTGTTTTCAGCTTCAGGGGTTGTCTCGGGCTCTATCTTATTTTTACCCTTTTTTTTTTTTTACCACTTGTTGTAGGTATATCCAATATGCCTTATCTTTTATTTCATCTCAAAAAACTTGTTACCTTTCCTATTAAGACAAATTTGAAAAAAATGGCACACTTGCCTTTTCGCTCACCCAAAACCCGCCTTATGACCTTTGAACCCCGAAAAACTGTTTGGAGGCCCTCTTTTAAGGTTAGAGGCGTATTGTAAAAATTTTGACTTAGGGCCTGTTTACTTCAGATGAAAAAGCCGAACTGAACTGAATTGAACCGAAAGTTTTTATGAAAGATTAATGAGTAGCAAAATAAGAGAAGAGCTGAACTGAACTGATTGAAGCTGAATTAAACTGAGCTGAGCTGAGCTGAGCTGAGCTGAGTTAAACTAAACTGATTTTAAGATGAAGTAAACAGGGCCCTTATTTTATTTTTTACCTCAAAACCTTCAAAAAGTACATAATTTTGCTAAATATGATTCCCTTGAATCCTTGATGTCAATGTGTTCAAAGGGCATAGGATAAGATAGAAATAATAAAATTAGGTACGAAGCAAAGGTCTCTAGTCTTTTCCACTTTGATCATCAAGCAAAACAGACAAATATGATCACATGAGAATGTCTACTTAACAATAAAGTTAAATAAAATAATCCTGTTCAATTATATTTCCTTAAACCGTACTTAAACACTTTTTTCCTAGGGGTTTATGACTTTGATCCCTACAAAATGATGAGGGAAACTAGAGATAAAGGAGATACAATTAGGCAGCAAATTATGATTAACATTGTCGGTAATTGAATAGCTTAATACAGTTCCACTAATGAGAGTCGTTTTCGTCACTTGAAAGCTTGAAATGAAATAAGTACAAGTGTCATATGTTCATTTTTTACTTACAGCTGTCTTAAAAGACTCAAGCAAACATTTATATCCCTTAATTCATCATTAACTCCTCTCTAAGTAAATTACTGTTACTAATACTCCGTGAAGATAACTTTTTTTGTTGGTGAAGATAACATGACTTCCCGGATTTTAGCTCCTTCGAAGCTTGAGTGTTTGACTTCACACTTTTTCCGTTTTGCTAATCAATCTGTTAATTCAACCGACTTTAAAGTTTGTATTTTATATCAATTTCAATTAAGTTTGTTTTATAGTGTTTTAATCCAATGCAGCTCAAATAAGCTTAAAATAACATGACAGATAGATTCACTAAGAACTAAGCTGTATTGAATTGAAACTAACAAAAGTCTAAAGCTCAAGAGAATACGACAAGGTTATAGTTATGTGGTACAAGTTTTAACTACCGAAATAAGAATTACAAAAACTTGGTGGGTTGAAAGAATAATATATAGGCTTTGTTCAAATTAATCTCTCCATTTTCAAATATAATGTGTTAGTATTGTTTAGTCATTCACCCTTATCCCGTCATGAAACCCATTTGTATTTCCAATTATTCAACTGCAACAAATTATCATGTTTTTTTTTTTTTTTTTTTTTTTTTTTTTTTTT
>PYUH01000062.1:1667712-1682193 GCA_016808085.1 Suaeda aralocaspica | reverse complement strand
TTTTTTTTTTTTTTTTATATCTTCATATTGAGACAAGATTGATAAGATTTCTCATGACTATATCATCCTTTTACCATCATTCGTAGCACGTCAAAGTATGATTGACAAATATTTATAAAGCAAAAGTGTTATTGAATTAAAAATATTCTAGGTTGTCATCAATAAAATAAAATCTGATCATGTTCTTTTAGACTTACTTTCATAATCTAAGTTTGTCTTGTTTAGTTGTACTCATAAGTCTCCGATTCAATGCAATTCAATTTATTTATATCCATTCAATTCAGTTCGTATCCATTGTCCTATAAAATACATATCATATGTGTGCAAGGCGGTGCAACTAGCTTTCGTCGATTGAAATTGTTAAAAAATAAATAAAAACAAAGCAGTTAAAATGTTATTAATATTACTAAGGCAAAGACTTTATACGACAATAGATTTTGACTCATAAGATAAAGCATATTTTTCGACCAATTTGCCACGTAGGTTGGTAACACACCTTTATAATCCTATGTCCTAAACTCTTGTACAATGAGTCAATGATAACTCCTTGAGCAATCACACGAGAATTGCCCGTACAAAAATTTCATAATTCCTTGTTTGGTCATCTGTGAATTCAAGTTTGCACTTTATAACTTATACATTGGGTTACTGAGTCACTGACTACCGAGTGCCCTCTCCTAAGCTCTCATAGATTCTTCTAGTCCTCCATTTTCCTGAATAAATTAAAAAAATAAAACATTGAAAAAGAATGTTTTTTTTTCTCTCTCATCTCTGAAACTAACATTATAATAATTCAAATGAAAGCCTTCAACTTTTCGTCTGTTTGTTTCATGGGGTTTTTTGATTTCTTTCAAATGGTCCAAAATTAATCCTTAAACTCTTTTTATTATTATTATTTTTTTTTATAATATAGTCCTATTTTTAACGAGTTTTATATTAAAAGGTGAGATTTTTATGTTTTTTTAATTTTCCTCTTCTTCTTACTATTTTGTCTTTGTCATTTGTATTAACATCAGTGTTCAAGACTCAATTTTTTTTTTTTGTTTCACTTGATCAACATTAAAAAAAAAAAAACCCATTTTTAATTTTGGACTAATTATTGATTTATTCTCTATATTTAACTATTTTTATTAATTATTTAAGTGGGTTTATTCAGTGAATTAACTTTGAAAGGGAGCAACCGAGGTCATGACAATGGAGGTTGGAGAAAATGAAGTTAGTAATTTATTTTATTTTATTTTTTACTTTATTAATTTCTTTCTTTTAATTTGATTTTTTTTTTTTTGTATTTTTAGTTTATTTTTTCATGAGAATGTGTTTGATTTTAATGAAATTTGACATGGGTGTTGATTTTTAAAGTGTATGAGTTCTTAATATTTGATTTTTGATTGGAACAGGGGAAAAGGGTAAAAGGGAAAATATGTGAAATATGTAGGGAGAATGTTGGAAAAGCAGTAAATGGAGGACCTTTTGTAGCTTGTGATGAATGTGGGTATCCAGTGTGTAGACCTTGCTATGAGTATGAGAGGAAAGAAGGTAGTCAATGTTGTCTTCAATGTAAAACTAGATACAAGAGACACAAAGGTTTGTTTGTCTATTCTTTTAATTTGCTTTCATTTAATAAACATTCTTATGTTTTGATTTTGTTTGGGAAATTCATGTTTATGGTATGTTTTGTTTAAGTTTATGTGTTACTTGTATATTATGGTTTTGCTATGGTGAATGTGAATTTGAATGTGATGCAATGTTATGATTTATATGTTGATTTTTGTGTATGTAACTGTTTGTGGTTTAAAACATTACAGCTTATAGTGATTTGGTAGTACAATTGAGTGGAGTCCGCGTAAAAAGACATGTAGCAAGTAAAATGAGACGGAAGGAGTAGTATGTTTCGCTTGTTGGTGTTTGTTTGTCTGCTAGGTCCTTACAAATTTTACTCACTGCTGAGATTTTAAACTTTATTTACTGCCTGATTGGTAGGAAGTACTCAAAGGAGTTGATTTGAATTGATTTGTGAATGAATTTGGTAGGAAAATACCATGCAATTGTGATGCCTATGGCAATGCTTGTTCATCCTCAGCCATTGCTTCTTTGTCCGATCCATAAATTTTATTACTGCCCGTTACCATATAAAAGGGTGGTATTGGGAGAGATAATAGAAATCTGTAAAGAAAATCACATGGTTGGGGGTGTTGTTGAATTTTCATGGATATTAGCATTTCCTTCCGAAAATACCTATAAATTCATTTCTGTTACTACCTGCAAGGCTGCAACCAAACGAGCTGTAATTGTTTAATGGGAGTGTGTTTGTTCATATTGTTTTTCTCTTCATTTCAAAATGCTACTAGGAAGTCCTGTTGTTCATGGAGATAGGGAGGAAATTGCTGATGTTGATGAAGAGGGCAGTGATTATAATTACACCCCGGAAAATCAGAGTGGAAAACTAAAGCCTGCACAGCGCTCTCTCAGCTGGCAAACAAATTATGGACAAATTGAAAATACCAGTGCTCCCAGCTATGCCCGGCGTGAGGTATTATTAAGGATTATTAAGCATTTAAGCACCATTGTTTTTCGGAAGAATGTTATTTTTCGGATATTTTCTTATGCTGTAACTTCATTAGGTTTCTGGAGAGTTTTCGACTGCATCACCTGATCGCTACTCTGTGGGGTCTGCTGGAATTTATGGAGGAATGAGAGGTATTCAATATATGTAGTCTACCACTTTATAGATTGGCATCAAAATCTTGTTTCTTGATTGCTAATGCAGTTTTGGCTTGACTACTTTTGCAGCTAATATTGGAATGACTGATACATCCAGAGAGTTTGGCTCACCTAAGATGGGTAACATAGCCTGGAAAGAAAGAGTCGATGGATGGAAGGAGAAACAAGGGAAGAATGCTGGCCCTGGGAGCAATGCTCGAGCTCTGTCTGAAAGAGGAGGAGATATTAATGATGCTAGCACTGATATAGTTGATGATGCTCTATTGTAAGTTCATAACTGAGGTTTTAATTGTATACTTTTATCTGTCAGATTCTATATACAATCCTGGACTTTCATCACGTGGTTCTTGTTTAGTTACCTATTTCTTGCTGATATGCCTCCTTTATTCAAGACATTAATGATTAATGATAAAATTGGGTTGATATTTGACGTTATATTCTTCCTTTTATGCAGGAATGATGAAGCTAGGCAGCCATTGTCGAGGAAGGTTTTCATCCCATCGTCTAAAATAAATCCTTACAGAATGGTGATTGTTCTCCGGCTTGTGATTCTTGGAATTTTCTTCCATTATCGTATCACAAACCCTGTTCCCAGTGCCTATGCTCTTTGGCTTGTATCTGTTATATGTGAGATTTGGTTTGCTATATCCTGGATATTGGATCAGTTCCCCAAATGGCTTCCTGTAAATCGTGAAACGTACCTTGACAGACTTTCTCTGAGGCAAGACTCTTTCCCTTATCAGAATAGTTATTCGTCTTTGATCTTACACAGTTATTTAAACTGGTTAAATGTTGGGAACAGATATGATCGTGAAGGGGAGCCCTCGCAACTAGCTGCGGTGGATATATTTGTGAGTACTGTTGATCCCTTGAAAGAGCCTCCTATTGTGACGGCCAACACGGTTTTGTCCATTCTGGCTGTTGATTACCCAGTTGACAAAGTTGCATGCTATGTGTCTGATGATGGAGCAGCCATGCTGACATTTGAAGCATTGTCAGAGACAGCAGAGTTTGCAAAGATGTGGGTTCCTTTCTGCAAGAAGTATGACATTGAACCCAGGGCTCCTGAGTGGTATTTTTCTCAAAAAATTGACTATCTTAAAGATAAAGTTCAACAATCATTTGTTAAAGATCGTAGGGCAATGAAGGTTAGTTTGGCTCACATAATGGACATGGCTCAACTTTTGTTAGCCTCTGCAACATGCAACAAGACGTGCTCTACTTAACAGAATCACCTATGTTCCTTTTGTTACAGAGGGAATATGAGGAATTCAAAATTCGCATCAATGCATTGGTTGTTAAGGCGCAGAAAGTCCCTGTAGAAGGATGGGTGATGCAAGATGGTACCCCATGGCCGGGGAACAACACCAGAGATCATCCAGGGATGATTCAGGTAACTCAGTGAACTTGTTTTCATCATAAATAAGTCAATATTCTCCTCTACAACCAACACACATCTAAACAAATTAAAAAAAGGGAAAATCTAATAGTTTAGCCTTGAATTCATGGGTTATATTTTAACATATTGGATACTAATATCTATACTTGTTATGCCTATGTTCTTAGGTAGTATCTAAACTATATTAACCTATTGTAGAAACTCTTCTATATGCTGTGGGGCTCTGCTTGATTTGGCTGGCCAACATCATAGTATGTCTAGGTATTCTGTGTATTGAAATTACCGATCTACCAGTTTAGTGTTATAAGACTGTCTCTTTTATTTATACCTGTCTGACGGCTTTTTATCTATCCATCTTGATCACATTCGTTTTTCATTTTGAAGTTTTTAGAAGTACAGCTTCTTTGATATAGGGTCTTTAAGATTACTCATTGATCTGAAACTGCAGATTTTCTTGGGTCAAAGCGGAGGGCTGGACACTGACGGCAATGAATTGCCACGATTGGTCTATGTTTCTCGTGAAAAGCGTCCAGGTTTCCAACATCACAAGAAAGCCGGTGCTATGAATGCACTTGTTAGTACAAAGCTAAAGCTTCTTTGATTCATTGGTTTTGTTGTTAGGCCGTTTTCTTGTTTTGTTTCTAATGGATAGACATGATTGTTTGGCAGGTTCGAGTCTCAGCAGTTCTTACCAATGGGCCTTTCTTGTTAAATCTTGATTGTGACCATTACGTGAACAACAGTAAGGCTTTGAGGGAAGCTATGTGTTTCATGATGGATCCCAACCTTGGGAAATATGTGTGTTATGTGCAGTTTCCACAAAGGTTTGATGGTATAGATAGGAATGATAGATATGCCAACCGTAACACAGTTTTCTTTGATGTAAGTCTCATTTCTTGCTTAGTTAACTATTTCTGTAGATGTGTTTATTATTATCTTAAGCACCCATCTGGTGATTTTAGCTTCAGTAGTACTACAATTGCTTCTTCTGTTGAATTTCAGATAAATTTAAGAGGTCTAGATGGCATTCAAGGCCCTGTTTATGTCGGCACTGGATGTGTTTTCAACAGAACTGCGTTATATGGTTATGAGCCCCCCCTGAAACCCAAGAACAAGAAAAAGGGACTGCTCTTATCTCTATGTGGTGGATCACGAAAGAAGGGATCAAAAGGAAGCAAGGACTCTGACAAAAAGAAATCTGGCAAGCATGCAGATCCTACTGTGCCAGTTTTCAATTTGGAGGATATTGAAGAAGGCATTGAAGGTACTATAAAGATTATATATTCACATGTATAAATCATTAGTTGACATGTTTATAGTGATTTAGCTTGTAACCTTGTGAGTTGGTGAAGCAACTCTTTTATTTGATTTTATTTGCGCTCACAAATGTCTGAAACAGGTACTGGTTTCGATGATGAGAAGGCTCTACTAATGTCACAGGCTAGCCTGGAGAATAGGTTTGGTCAGTCTCAAGTTTTTGTAGCATCCACGCTTATGGAGAATGGCGGTATACCCCCTGATGTTGACTCTGATACTCTCTTAAAAGAGGCCATTCATGTCATTAGTTGTGGTTACGAGGACAAATCAGATTGGGGTAGTGAGGTGTGTGAGCTTGTGATCCTTAAACTCCTGCTAATATATTTCATCACTTTGTTTGGAATTGCCCTCGTTGATATTTAGATAATGTTGACTTAGTTAGATTAGTCTGTGTTTCTCAAGTCAGCCTTGACAACTGGAAACAGTAGTGACAAGTTTGTGATGTTATCACTTGAGGTCTTGAGCATAGAGTGGCTTTACTAATTTACTGGTTTCATATTTCTTTTTGCATTTCTTCTGTTTTTATACTGATTTATCTGTTGGTTTGCAGATTGGATGGATTTATGGTTCAGTGACAGAAGATATTCTGACAGGTTTTAAGATGCATGCTCGTGGTTGGCGATCAATTTACTGTATGCCAAAGCGTCCAGCCTTCAAAGGTTCTGCCCCTATTAATCTTTCAGACCGTTTAAACCAAGTGCTTCGATGGGCCCTTGGTTCCGTGGAAATTCTTTTCAGTCGGCACTGTCCTATCTGGTATGGATATGGTGGAAGGCTCAAATGGCTTGAGCGCTTTGCTTATGTTAACACCACTATTTACCCAATCACTGCCATTCCTCTTGTTTTGTACTGTACTATCCCCGCTGTCTGCTTGCTGACCAGCAAGTTCATTATCCCACAGGTATATTCTCTATCGACTTAGTGAGCTGCTTATCAATTCACTGTCAGTCTACCCTGCTAGTCCTGGCTAATCGTCATTTTTCTCATTTGACTGTCATTCTCTGAACTTCAGCAGGGTCATTATCGAAATTGGTTACTTGTATAGGGTTACCTCTTTTAATATTCTTTAAGTTAGAAAAGAAAATAAAGAATATCATATGAACAATGTTTAAACTAATTCTCCTGTGCTTTGGGGTTGTAGATCACAAATCTGGCAAGTATCTGGTTTATAAGCCTCTTTCTCTCCATCTTTGCGACGGGTATATTGGAGATGAGGTGGAGTGGTGTGGGAATAGATGAGTGGTGGAGAAACGAGCAGTTCTGGGTTATTGGTGGTGTATCTGCTCATCTTTTTGCAGTGTTCCAAGGTCTGCTCAAAGTTCTGGCAGGAATCGACACCAATTTTACTGTCACCTCCAAGGCCTCAGATGAAGATGGTGATTCTGCAGAACTGTACATGTTCAAGTGGACTACTCTTCTTGTTCCTCCAACTACCCTTCTAATCATAAACTTGGTCGGGGTTGTTGCTGGCATTTCTAATGCAATTAACAGTGGCTTTCAGTCATGGGGTCCACTCTTTGGGAAGCTTTTCTTTGCCTTGTGGGTAATTCTTCACCTCTATCCCTTCCTCAAGGGTCTCATGGGCCGCCAAAACCGGACCCCTACTATTGTGGTCGTTTGGTCCGTTCTTTTGGCTTCCATATTCTCGCTTCTATGGGTTCGTGTCAACCCATTTATAACAAGGGTGACTGGCCCAGATTTGGAGCAGTGTGGGATAAACTGCTAAGCATATAGTAAATTCTTGAGCACAATCTTGGCATACATGCATCTGTGATCAGGCATATGTGAGATGATGCAAGATTGTCGATTAGTTGATGGTTGTCGTCACCATAAGATTGATGTGTGATATTCCTGTATCGGCTGTATGTGTTAGCTAGCTTAAGTTATACAAATTCTTGGGCGTGTTGAGCTTATATATGTCCACTGATGTCCATATTTGATTGTGTAGTGAGCTATTGAATTCCTGCTATATCTGTACTTACAATTTCAATGGCTATTGCCAAGCTAAGCAGGAAGCGGTATATATGTAGTACTTATTATTACTATTATGTGCTATTATGAGTTTATGACCTATATTATGCACTCTTTATGTGTTATTACTTATTAGTACTATGAGCTCTCAATTCTTCTTCATGAGAAAACAAATGTGATAAGATAAGATCCAAATTATTAAGCATTACTTTGCTATGTAGCATGGATACTTCTAATGGATAGTCGTTCCTGAATCCGAATTATTCCTGTATTAGAGATGATTCCGATTCTTTATGTTATAATTGATCGTACTCATTGTTTTTAGATTAGCCGTTTTCAGTTTTCGTATCCGTGTTTATTTTCGATTCTCCGTACAACCTAGCTACTTTGTGTAAATTCCAAAACATCACGGTAGCTAAAGTTTATTAACATTTAACGTCAACTATTGCAGAATAACACTTAATGAGTTCGTCTACACAAGAAATTGTACGTAGTACAACTAATCTATAACTCTGTATTTTACAATCTACTCTTCATTTTTGTTCGATCAAAATTACACTTTGCAAGCTACTTAAAATTGTGCACGTCACATGTAAAAAGAATATATCAAAAGTTAAACAAACTTCTCTTAATCACATAGAAGTCTTCAATGTTAAGAATTAGGAAAGACTTTTTTGTACCACATGATTCGTATTGAAAGTTGTAAGAAGGAAAGTATGTAGTCCGTATAATAAATGTATGAAATACCATTATAAATACTTACATTTTTCAGTCGACCCATAACCAAATTGGTAAGCACGTACGTAGAATCATATCTTGATTATCTAAATAATAATAACATTACATTATTAGTCAGCACCCCACGTGGCCTTATTTAATGAGTGTAACTGTTTAGATTTAACACACGTGGCACTATCATCTTCCACGAATTATCTCCTTTGGAAGTATATGTTATGATATGCTGCTTCGTCTACGACTTACGAGTATTTTGTATTATTACTATCAATAGTTACGTATTTTATGTTTCTTATCTACAACATCAAATAAATTTAACTACTGTATTATTATTTTGGTGGTGATTCAAAAACAGTTTGAATTGAAGTAGTGTATGCGAGTGAATTGAATATGATGGCTGTAACACAAGAGCCTATACTTACTAGGCTTCAACGTCTTGATAATTTGGTATGTCATATATATATATATTATGTTTATGTCCCTTTCTACTATTAATTATACTATGTGCTAATTTATATTTGTTAATACATGTGGTATATTGTATATTTGTATTACGACTACTCATAGTTTTTATTAGTTCAATCACTATAAGCAAAGGGGTCTTGTTACGTTGTTCGCTAAATGTTTAGCCTCGAATCCGTGAGATTGAGTTAGGTCGATACCCTATTTAGGGATTAATGAGTGGGGTTGCGATTAATAAATATGTAACAAACAAAATGTTTAAGTTGTGGGTCAAACTACTGCCATTAATATCAACGAATAATAATTTGAATTGGTCCCATTAGAAATCTAGTTTTTAGACTACTGAAGCTTAAGTAGTTGCATGAACTCTATCTAAATGACAGTAAATAACGTACTACCTTGTGACAACAATTTGGTGGTATGGTACTTTATGGCTACGCGACACTAATATATGCAACATTTGGCATGTATGTTTTAGATGAAGAATTTAGAAGAGATTATGAAAGGGTCCAATAATAGATCTCCTAAGAGTTCAGGACCATCCACGCCGTCGAGCGGAACTCGTACAAGTGATGGTCATAACTCGTCGTTGGACTTCTCGCCACGTAGCCGGGACAAGTTGCACTGCCGTCCGATTGATGATGTGATGGTGGAAGCGGAGCATAAAGGTACACTCCTTGATAGGGTTGCCCTCATGGAAGATCGCCTTCTTAAGGTAAATTAACCTCCCTTGGTTAGCTAACATATATATTTGTTTGTCAACCTTGAATTAATTAGCTAGTCTCTTATTGATTTACCAAATATGAGTAGTTTTAGTCATATAAGTTGACATATATATACTACGTATTATATGCAATAATTCTCTATTATATGTGAGATATAAAAAAATTCAAGTGTTTCTTTTGATACTTTAACGGGGGTAATATTAGATTTGTTTGGTCACATGAGATTTTGGCTACCTTGTATCATATGGGCTCATATCTTTTGCAATTATTTGTTAATGATGTGAGTTGGGTCTCATGCATGTTAATTTGGGCCCAAGAGCAAAGCTGTGTGGACTTTTTCTAGGGAACAACTTTTTGTATAATAACTTGATATTAATTGATTATATGAGGGGCTAATTATCTTTAAGATAGTTCTTTTCATCTATTCTATGAGGCTAATTACCTTTAAGCTAGTTCTTTCTATCCATTGTGTTTTGCTTAAGTTTTGGTAATATTGATTTGATCGTATTAGATATAAACATCTAGCTCCTTATCACTTGAAGTCTTCTTATATTTGTTTTATTAAACTTTTGGCTATGATTGAGAGTCAAGAACAAATTTTATACTTATCATAATAAACTCTTGTATGAGAGGGTTCTTTAGGCTTAAAGTATGGATGCAGTATAGTTAAGCTCCATCATACCCGTGTTTAATTCCACCTTTACGGGAGGGGTGAAATTTAAATATATTATCCTTTTGTTATATCGGTGTCGATATCGTATTAAATAGGTGAATAGTAACTAACTCCACAAAAAGTGAAGTCTTAAATGATGGATAAAGTTCAGAATTAGGTTTTATACTCTATCATTCGAGGTGTTGTTATTATATTTACATGCAATAATGCAAGTAAAGACATGACTCCACCCAATCTCTACCTGGCCTTCTTTGTAACTATTTGTTTACTTAACCCTTTTTAATTAGTATAGTTAATTTGTCACTAAGCATAATTTAGATGAACTGAAAATGATTATGGTCAGTTGGGAATGCAGCTAGAAGAAGAGTGGCAATCAGAAAAGCAGGAGAAACAAGAGAAGACTCACCATAAGAAAGGGTTGAAGCAATTTGTGAAGTCATGTGTTACAGGAAATAAAAGCAAGCCCAAAAATAAATTTCAGACATGATTATATATGATGCATATGGACTGTCTGTTATTATATGTGTTAATTATTATGTGATGCTAATTAAACAGTATTTAGTACAAGGGATCTTTGATTATTATTGTCTAATTACAATATCAATCTTTTGTAATGCTTTTATCTTTTGAAGTTTGAACCTTTTTTTAACTTAAGATTTGTAAAAGAATCTTTTTGAGCTCTTAGTTTTAGTGAGAGCTTTGATACTCCATGTAGTTTGATGCAGCATTGGGTATGAGAATGAGAATGGCGGTGGGATTTTATTCTCGTGATCTATGTTATTGGACTTTGTGCTAATCTAATTAGCATCTTGGGTGCAAGTTAAAGTTTGGAGTATGCTTTGGAATAAACTTGCATTTTTTTTTTAACTTACCCGGTGAAGGAATTTTTTAATGACAATTTATTTAATTTAATATCGATAAATATTATGGATTTTTTTAGTGATGGGTCATCTACTAATCCGATATTGTTGAACATATATGATTTTTTTTTATATTAATTTTAATCAAATGTTGACGAATATAGTTAGAACTTCTGTAATTTAGTATGTGTTGTTTACTTTGTGTTTGACTTATAATGTCACTTAATACGTTTGATTCCTATTAAAAACTTGAAATCGAAAGCTATCACTAACTTGAAATCGAAAGCTATGTTGTTTCACCATCGGATCAAACTGGATTATTGAAAAGCTATACTTGTTCCACCATAGAGGACATACGATGAATGATAGCAAACTTAGCGAGGACGATTAGCGCCCCATGAAAACGAGTGTATATGTTCCTAGGACACTTGTAGACGTCAAGCATAGAGATATAGAGTTGATAACAACTTAACATTATTTCCATCAACAGTTCAATCTTTAGACACTAGATATGGTCTTCATTATTGCAAAATTTTGGGACAAATGTGGAGGGCCATAGCTACTAATGGTGTATAAAGAAGATTTGGTGTATAAATACCATATGTACTTTTTAAATATCTAGACTCCATACAATCGAGCTAATAAGACTCATTTCAATCTCTATGATCCCTTCTAAGTTCCTAATGAGTTTTCAATCGAGCTAATAAGACTCATTTTAAGTGAGCTTATAGCTATTTTCAAAAAGTTAAGTGAATGACTTGCTATTTGAAAGTCTAAGCAAACAAACTTACCAAAATATATTTAATATCGGTAAATTGTTTATCTTTAGCTTGTATTTATGTTATTTTGCTCATTTGTACTCTCAAATTTTTTTTTTTTTAATTAGGCGTCCAAGGAGTATTTGCGACTTAACCAATATACTACCCTTTTTTTTTTTTTTTACAGATCGGATTACTGCCTCACATAGGTGCGTTACTGCGTTTGATAGTTTGGGTAGGACTACTGGCTTGTTTACTTTAACTTAAAATCCGTTCAGTTTAGCTCAGCTCAGCTCAACTCTGTTCAGTTTAACACTTTTCTTATTTTGGGATTCATTAATCCTTCATAAAAAACTTTCAATTCAGTTAAGCTCTAATCAGTCCAATTCAGCTGTTTTCAGTTGAAGTAAACATGCCCTACAAATCTTGTGGACGATCACAAAAGTACAAGTACCACAAATCTACAATGGCCAACAAAGCTAAGATAACTAGTAGAAGTCCAAAACTTCAGAAGTGTAGTACGAGTAGTACTAAAATAACCAAAAATATAAGTGTTTAATCCCATGTGATTTACACTAGTGAGTTGTCCCATATCGGAGAAAGAGGAGATGTTTAACTAGTTTATAGGCCTAGGAATTACTTCTCCTATTGCCAATTGGTTTTAGGATGGAACCTCCTTGGGCTTTGTGGACTAGTTTGACTCTCCTCCTCCTTGTTAGTTTACCCAGGCTCATTTATCTTTAACATGAAATTCAACAATAAGTAAATAAAAATAAACAAAATTAAAATAGTAGTACAAGCAGTTTGTCTTTTTGTAGATTTGTAGAATCGGGTAGTGCCACTTTTTTCGCGTCACCCACTACTAGCGGGTGATTTCGGTAGTGAAACAATTTTTTTTTATGGATTAAAATAGTGTAGTAGTATTGAGCTTATTCTTTTGAGTTGAATTGAAAATAAGTTCTTTTTAAGTTGAATTGAAAATAAGTCCTAAAAAATCAGAGTAGAGTGTTACAAGAGCGAGATTTCAATAATACAATTCAATTTAGTTCTTTAGAAGTTAGTGTGGGGAAAGGGTAAAGAAATCGTCCAATTTATTAGCTTAATTCGGGTATTATGTATCTCCAAAAGGCTCCTATGGTTGAATGGACAAACATTAGGTTTAATGAAAATATCTATTCTAGTTTATAAAACAACCAAGAGAATTGTCTTTTTAGGGTTGTGTTTCACATAATTCAAAAGCTTACATCTGTCCTAACAAATGCGAAATATTTCGTACTGTATCAATTGTTATGACGTAAATCATTAAGGAACATACTTTATTTGGACAGATAAAATTATGACATGTAGCCTCAATGTAATAAAGTGAAATTTTTATAACTTGAAAAACTTTTGTGAAGCCTAAAGAGGTAAGTTAAATATTTCCTACGAAGTTTGGTTGAATCAACGATATAAATACCACTCCTCATTTCAATCTTGGAGGTAGTATAATATTGCTTAGGGAGAATTTTTAGTGCCATGAATATGTTTTAACAATATCTTCCTTTTCCTAAAATAATCCGTAGTAACAACTATTAAGATAAGATATTTTTTTTATGGAAAGACAAGATATACTAACTAACTAAGATAAGTCGAAACAAGGTGGATAAAACATAGCCAGTCTAGATAACAACCAATAAGAATTTCACTTCTAAGGGGTCTATTTACTTCAGTTGAAAACAGATAGCTAAACTGATTGAAGTTGAACCGAACTGGATGGAGTTGACTTAAATTGAACTGAATTAAACTGAATGTAGCTGAACCGAACTGATTTTAAGCTAAAATAAACATGCGCTAATTATCTAAAATCAAAGTCCTTCAAAAACCTAACCCACTCAATGATTGGACGAAATTACGAAACAGATAACCTTGTTTAATTATCCACAACCATTTCAATAATTTTAATTAGCCAAATAATAATACAAACTATAAACTAATTCCACTCTCACACCACTACTTGTTTCTTCCTAGTTTCAGACTTCAAAGAAGTTGACTCTTCTATTGAATAATCGGCCGTTGAATAATTTGAATTTCATTTCATTTTAATTTCAATTAATTTAGCTCAAATTTCAATGTCATTTCAATCCCACAAACGCTCCTCCCTCCAGTAGTCCTTTTTCTTCTGCACTCCCCCCCCCCCCCAAAAAAAATACTTTAATTTAATTAATTAAAAACATTAAATTTATCTGAAATTTACAATTCATTTTCATTTCATTTCAATTTCAGTACTCTACAGTCCAAATTATATTTGCTGCTTATTTTTTCCTCTTCTTCTTTCACACTCTCTTTTTCTCTCTCTTAAAATTTTCTTTTTCTTTATTTTTTTCTCTCTCTTAAAAAGTTTCAATCTTTCATTTCATTGCAAATGGGAGTTTCTTTCTTCAAATTTATTCATCATTTTTAATTTTAATTTTTGTTATTTTGATTGACTTTGGTTCGATCTACTGATAATCTGTAAGTTTCCCTCGAAATTTTGTTGGGTTTTATTGATTTGATCAAATTTGTAGTCTTTTACACTTGCATTGAAGTTTTTGATGTGTTTTATGATGTAAAGTTTCAATCTTTATTATATTTTTGTTGATCTTTTGATGGTTTTAATTTTTTTGAGTATATTGTATGGTAGTTTCATGACTTATTTTGGTACTGTAGAGTATATGAAACTTTACCCATTTATGTGATTGGTTTAATTTTTGTTTTGTAAGCTAGAATTTTGAGTTAAAGCAACTGTATTTCCACTTTTTTTTTGGGGTGAAATGAAAAGGGGTAAAAAAAGTAGGATAAGAAGTTTTTTTTTTTTTTTTTTTTTTTTTTTTTTTTTTTTTTA
>PYUH01000062.1:1627522-1666506 GCA_016808085.1 Suaeda aralocaspica | reverse complement strand
TTTTTTTTTTTTTTTTTTTTTTTTTTTTTTTTTTTAAATTCTTAATTTTATTGGTTGAAATGTTGATCAGATGTGCTAAATTTGTATACAAGGTGTAAATGTGTTAGCAGTAAGATGCTATAGTGATAAGTAATTTACTCCAATTTACACCGAAAATGAGGATAAATAGAGGAAATGGTAGTAATCACTTAGTTGGTAAGATTCAGTGAGTGATACTTGGCAGTCATATGATAGAAGGAATATAGAAGTTTGATGGGGTAATCCTTTTTACCAGTGTACTTTGTATGCTATGATTCTATGTTGAGTGGTTTATAGAATATATGATTTTGTGGGCATCTGATTTCTGATTAGGGGTATCTTATCTAATGGAATATTGTTGTATTGTAGTTCTCTCTTTTTAAATTATGTGTGGTGGTCCGGATCAATCAAATACCACATCTGATTCGGCACAATCTCCTTCTGACGACAATTCGAACACAAACATGAAAGCACCCTCCCATGTTGATGTTGAGTCTGAAAACTGTGTTTCCAATATGCTTGAGCTTGCTGCAAATGATGATGTAGAGGGTTTCAAGAGGATCTTGGAGCATGATGCTTCAGCGGTGTGTGAAGCCGGTTTGTGGTATGGGCGGCAGAAGGGCTCTAGACAGATGGTTCTTGAGCATCGAACTCCCTTGATGGTTACTGCTACTTATGGCAGTTTGAGTGTTTTGAAGCTTATACTCTCACAACCTGGCGCTGATGTGAATTTTTCCAGTATCCCGGATAAGAGCACAGCTCTGCACTGTGCTGCTTCTGGGGGATCAGTCAATGCAGATGAAGTTGTGAAGCTTCTGCTGGAGTCTGGTGCCGACCCTAATGCCATGGATATGAATGGTCTTCGCCCTTTTGATGTAATTGTTGTTCCTCCAAAGCTCCCCAGCAAAAGAGCTTCGCTGGAGTATCTACTAGCAAACAATGCTTCTGAAAGCTCTATTATGGGGCCCAAGTTGCGAGTTTTGGTTGGGAGTTCAGGTTCTAGCTCCCCTTCCATGTCTTCATCACCTGACAATGGGTCGCTATCTTGCCCATCAGAATCAGTGATGTCTCCAAAGATCTCAAAGGCAACTGATATCTCTTTCAACCAGCCATCAGAAAAGAAGGAATACCCCATAGATCCTTCTCTCCCTGACATAAAGAATAGCATCTATGCTACTGATGAATTCCGTATGTTCTCATTCAAAGTCCGTCCTTGTTCTCGTGCTTATTCCCATGATTGGACCGAGTGTCCTTTTGTTCACCCGGGAGAAAATGCACGGCGAAGGGACCCAAGAAAGTATCATTATAGTTGTGTCCCCTGCCCTGAATTTCGTAAGGGTACTTGTAGAAGAGGTGATTTGTGTGAGTATGCTCATGGAGTATTTGAGTGCTGGCTTCATCCTGCTCAATACAGAACCAGGCTTTGCAAGGATGGAACAAGCTGCAATCGAAGGGTGTGTTTTTTTGCCCATCTTCCCGAGGAGCTAAGGCCACTCTACGTATCTACAGGGTCAGCTGTACCTTCACCGCGTGCAACGGCCTCTGCTGCTGCGGTCATGGATATGGCAGCTGCTATGAATCTCTTTCCTGGTTCACCATCATCTATGTCAGGCATGTCACCCTCACCATTTTCTCCACAATGCATGTCACCTCCTGCCAATGCCTGCTCAAACTCTCCCTGGCCCCCACAGCAAAATGTTCCAACCCTTCATCTCCCTGGAAGCAACATTCAATCTAGTCGTTTGAGATCTTCACTCAGTGCTAAAGATATTCCACCTGAGGACTTCAATATGCTGTCTGATTTTGAAGCCCAGCAGCATAGGATTGATGACCACATGGCTAGTTTTACTCAGCCACGGTCTAACCCTTCTTCATTAATTCGTGCTGTTCGAACAAAGAGCTTAGCTCCTTCAAACCTGGAGGAGCTATTTTGCTCGGAGATTAGCTCATCTCCTCGTTATTCTGATCAAGCAGCTGTTTTCTCCCCAACACACAAGTCTGTGCTGCTTAATCAGTTCCAACAGCAACAGCCTATGCTGGCTCCTATCAACACGTCTAATATCTACTCACCCAAGAATGTTGATCATTCACTTATGCAGTCTTCTTTAAACATCTCTTCTCCTGGAAGGATGTCCCCTCGTAGTGTTGAACCTATCTCACCAATGAGTGCTAGGCTCTCAGCTTTAGCTCTTCGCGAGAAGCAGCAGCAGCAGCATATGCAGATGCGTAGTCTTAGTTCTAGAGAGCTTGGAACCAAACACCCCTCTTTAATTGGATCTCCTGTCAATTCATGGACTAATTGGGGATCGCCAAATGGTAAGGTGGATTGGTCCGTCAATGGAGGGGGTGATGATGCAGGTCGATTAAGGAGATCCTCTTCTTTTGAGCTTGGGAACAATGGCGAGGAACCAGACCTCTCTTGGGTCCAGTCCCTGGTGAAAGAATCTCCCCCTGAAATTCCTGAAAAGCATGCCGCCCCTGTTTCTGGTGCTATGCAGTCTGCTGATGGCATGGCAGCTAAAGCTTCAATGGATTCAGTTGATCACTCTGTAGTTGGTGCATGGCTTGAGCAGATGCAGCTTGATCAGTTCGTAACTCAGTAAGATAAATCTTCTTTCATCTCTTATTTTGCTCTTGATTGAGATTGAAAGAAAACTAGTGTAGTATATAAACCTTTTTGGGAGTTTTTTACTTGCCCTTCGGTGTAGCTGGGATTCAATTAACAGCGGTACAGTATAAATGGAGGACGAAAACTTAGGAAACAAAGGATGCCCTAGTCGATTAAGTACATTACTATTTTTTTTGTTTTGGCCCCTTTCTTTTGGTTTTTAAATCATTTATTATTAAGCCAAGGGAGATGAGGAAGCACTTATTACTGGGTTTAGCAAGGAAAACCACACTTGGGTGATCTTTCCAAAAGCCCTTTGGAGTGTAGGACTAATTTCCTATTTATATTTTATTATTTTTTGCAAGAATTATACCTAAATTGAGTCGAAAAAATTGGTGACCCGAGTCCTTTCATTTTTTAATTGGTTGATAGGTGTCGAAAAAGGGTTAGATAATGGGGGAAAGGTTCATTTGGTCTTGCTATGTCATATTTTGAGCAAGTTGCTTATATTGTATGCGATTTGTGTTGATCTTTGTAATTGGATATGTAATTCATGATGTTGTAAAACTATATCAAATTATTATAATTATTATTACTATTATATCAATAAGTTCGTTTTCATTTTTCATTGCATTCTTCTAGCTTGTTGGCACAGCAAAACAGTCCTACTCAGTAACTTTCGTTGGTACTGAGAAATGAACATACTTGGAACTATTCCAAAACAATGATATTCGGCATAATCACTTTGGTTGTTGTCATGTGTATTCATCCTTGACGATTAGGCTTCATCCGTATACTTGATTAGAATTTATGTATGGTTCTAAATTAAGGTATTGTTTGCGGTTCTGGAATAATCCTATTTATATGAAAGTAGTTTAGTAGATATGATGGTGCCCTAATTGCCCACCAAAATAGTTGGGTGGTCCTCTATGAATTGAGGTGGGTGATTAAAGGTTTATTTGAATCTTTAACCTGATTATTGATTACAATATTCTATTATGAGTTAAGGAGTCCGATGGCGACCAATGAAATATAGAAAATGCCCTTTTGTTCTTAATGAATGGGTAGTTTGGTTGGTAAACTGTCATGATCAGAGTTCAGTTGAAGAATTAGGAGATGACAAATTGTTGTTTAGTTACGGCGTATTAAATTAATCATTCCTTAATCATCCTCGGCCGTTACTTGTCATGTTGCTAATCATAGATTAGATTCTTTGGAACAGAATGATAATTGAAGAATTAGGAATTATTGGTTGAGCCTTCTTATTCCTTTGGAATGGATGTTGCATGTGCTGATGTGCTTGTGCATTTTCATGCTGCAGGCCATGTTACACTTATGTTGCACATGTCTTAATTTAAGGCAGTACACATAATTTAAGAACATAAAGTAGTAACTTAACTTGCTTTGTTGTACTAATCATCTGTTTACTGCTCCCTCCGTTCCTAAATGTTTGATGGAATCTAACACTATTCCTAAGATGCGATAATCTCTTATATTACATAATATAGTCATATGAGGTTTTGTTTGATTCGTCTTACTGAGTACATTATTAATATTCAGTTATTATAATTTTTACATATACACAACAAAAGATATTTAAGGTCAAATAAGTACATTGACATATGTGCAAGTCAAAGCGTTTCAAACAATTAAGATTTAGGAACGGAGGGAGTATTAATTTCATAACGTAATTCATCTGTTCTACGAGTAATTTACTACTTATGAACTTAGGATAAAACGTAGTAGTATTATAAATGGTGGGGGATTTGAACTTGTGACTCTTTGCGCACAAGTTATCAATCTTAGCAATTGAAGACATCATTTATTTTAGTTTTGAATACTTTGAACATTAATGTTGTTTAAAAAGTGGGAAAAATTGTGGCCACAAATCAACTGTCATGTTCTGCTAGTAGTTAAGTTCATAAATTCAGGTAGATCTGTCTATCATGTACAACTGAGGGAAGACTACGTAATTCATAGACAACAGAAATAGATTATTCAGCAGAAGCTGTGAAAGAACAGAACTGTAATTGTAGTACAGAAGCATTTAAAAAGGGTGTTGTATGTTCATATAGCACCACAATTTTCATTAAGTTGCATAATTATACACTAAGAAGATGACCATTACTATTCCGAGTTGGGGATTTCGTTGAAGCTGGGGTAGGAGGGCCGCAAGCTCATACTGAGCTTCGAATCTTCAATGTCTCCCCTGAATGCATGCAGACACACTATTCTTTGAAAACATCCTCAACAAAACTTTACTATCAACTGTCAAGTAAGAAGATGACATTTTAATAGTGAGTCCATAAACTGAAAACTCATGCCCCTGAGAAGGATGGTTCAGTTCAAAGATAAGTCATCAGTAAAGCGATCTGTTTCGGAGAAAACGCCACGGTCCTGTTCCAGTTCCCATCCTGTTGAGGTGGAATGTTGAAATATTAAACATGTTGGAATTATAACTCAATAATTATTTAGAGAAATTATAGATTGTGATCATGTACCAAATCATTTTCCGAAAAATTTTGGAACTTCAGAAAAAAAGTTTTTTGCAGAAAAGTCTGGAATCATGAGTATTTTCTATACCTCCAAATTCCAGCAAACGTACGAAGCGCCATGTAAATTGTCAAAGCAGTCCAAATTCCGATGAATCCATAGCTGTGGTATAGCAGAAATAACGAAGCAATGCTTATGATTGCGACCAATACCTGATGAGGCAAATGTTTTCAGGTAATTAGAGTAAAATTAGCTATCTAAATAGTGAAGAAAACATACAGCTGATAGAAGGAAGAAAAATTGAATAGAGCTACAGAAGTAAATAACTTACCATGGAATATGCAGAATAAGCAAAATCAGATGCTCCAAAGTTTACTCCATCAAAGACAAAAGACAAGGAGTTTATTGGTTGAGTGCCTGCTACAAACTGATTTGCAAATAAATCGTCGTCTTTCAGAACAAAATTTACACAGGCCTAAAGATACTTCTGATTGTGTAAAAGATCAAATCTTACCGGGACTGCAGTACTGATGAGGTGCAGAACATTTACGTCGTTTGAGAAGATTCTACATCCAAACTGCAAACCGAGTCCGACAACAGCAGCTAGCCCCAACCCAAGGATGAAGCCCATCTACAGAGAAGAAATATCAATCATTTCAATTAAATTGTATGATTATCAGTATACATAGTCATCAACTTACAAGGGAGAAAAAGAAGAAAGATGTGAGGTTCAGAACTGACCTGTAATACCCTTGAAGCAGCAGCAGTTGCCTTTTCATAATCTTTCTCAGCAAATGCACTTGCCAATATTGCCTGAGTTGAATGGCAGATTAACAAAGCATTATAGGGGTATTGATCAATTCGATACAAATAATTTGATGCGATATGTTTCTATACCTGACCAGCTACTGCTAAACCATCAGCGAGAAGAGAAGACGCCAACCACACTTGCAAGCAAATCTGGAATGCAGCCATTGAAGTGGCACCAAGTCTTGCAGCCAGAGAAGCGGCCAATGTTACACAAAATGTGACTGCTATGACCCTTGTGAACAAATAAAGTCCTATAGCATGATATGTTAAAACGCAGCAAGCCAAAGATATTTTTTTGCTGTGCGAATTATTCACTAATTGAATTCGTTTACTTTTTACCATTTTTGAGAAACCGGCTCAACTGCAGATCTTTTATACTTGGAGGCAGTAGATAAACTTCCCTCATCAACCTCCATAAGAGTATTAAAACCATTAAGTACCTGTAATAGCAATACACCATGTCAATGTCTGATACTAAAACCAAAATATGTACACTGATAAGTGAAAACAGCTGACAAATCAAATTATATTAGAGGGACAAGATTGAGAGTTGAGAGCCGTTGTAGAGATTCAGACTAGCTTACTGCGATAAAGCATGAGCAATGGCTGCACCACTAACACCCAAACGGCATGGAAAGATGAGGATTGCATCGAGTACAATGTTTGCACCATCCGCAGCAACTGTAAGAAAATACAGACTATTCAGTTTAGTCTAGATTCATTTAGAATAAAAGAACAAGTCTTAATTTGTCAGATCTGTACTAATACAAACTCTTTGTAATAGTAAGTAGCAACAAAATTTTACCCGTTGCATAAAGAGGAGTTGTTGTATCTTTAAATCCTCTAAATACACCTTGCATTGCTAATGAAAGGAGTACAGCAGGAGCACCCAAAGACCTTATTGTTAAGTATTTAAGAGCTGGTTTTAGCATCGGCGAATCCTGCATGTACAAAACACAGTTCAAATAAGACTGTTATTAGATTTCATGGTTTAAACACAGCACACTAGCTCAAAAGCAACTTATATATGCAATGAGACACCTAGCTAGCTGACAACAAATTTGACAAATTGTGATACATAGCTATACTGAACTTACATGTTTTACACCCATTATTTGTAAAAGAAATTTAGCTCCAAAGACGAGGAAGATGGTCTGACCAAGACCGAGCACCAATCCAAGAACTAGTGCTGTCGAAGCTGATGGGATATGGCGCTTGACTTTTACTTTAATCTTCTCAGGATTATAGCTGCCTGCTGGAATCTTGGTATTATTGCAAGTTACTTCCATGTTATCTGAAGTACCAAAATCAAGGAAATGAAATAATATCAATGCAAACTCTAGATTAAAAAAGCAGCAAATTCATTGTTACTGCTGCACAATTTAATCTAATTAATATGGTTAAGACCTTGTTTGGTAATACAGTCTGTTGCTTCTTTGTTAATGATTGCAGCAGAATTTTCCTCCTTTTGATTTTCAGCATCTTTAACTTCAGCAGTAATTTTGTTCACTGTCTCTTCCTCAGCAACAAAAGATGTTGTAATGCTTACTAGTGGGTAAATTGTAATCTTTGATGCTTGATTAAAGATTGCTATGGAAACTCCAACTGCTGCAAGTTCCACCGCGCCTACAAACAAATACAAAAATGCTGCCAATTCACTCAAATCTGCAGAACGTGTTATTGTCACTGCTAATAGATATACTAATGCTTGAATTCATGTACATCCTATATACAGAAATGACTTATTTAAACTATATTATATTGAACCCATTTTATCTGAAATATGTAAAGAAATATAAGGGAAACAGAACAAAAATGTGAAGGAGCAGACTGCAAACCAATGTGTCCAACAAACACGGTGTCAATGAGCGAAGCAATAGGATCAGCAGCTAAGGCCAACGCTGCAGGAATCGCAATCCTTAATATCTCCAACCCCAGTGTATCCATCTTGAAGACACTTCTGCAAGGATATATACCAAGATATATTATGCATGAATGCATGCATACATACATACATATCGACCATAACATTATACTATAAACTGAATATACATAACACATACATATATACATCATATATAGACTTTAATTTAGAGCGATGTGAACTTACAACAACACATCAAATATATTCAATATTACCTTGCATTTTTGAAGAATACAGAAATTGGTATCTTCAGTTTGCTCTCATAGGGATTTACTCCACCATTGTAAGCCATGGTAAAATCTGAGGATTATAATTATGTAGTAGAAGTATAGAATGTACATGCTTGCATTGCCTTTATAAGTGGTCATTTGAAGTTTGATCAGACTTTTTAAATCTTGATTTTTGGAGTCTAACAATCCAAGTGATGGAGCACTTTCTAAAAAGGTAGCCTTAACTTAACTTTTGAATTTTGTTTTCACACTTCCATCAACTTGCTACATTTTCATGTTGGGAGACAAAGTTTACAAAAATTTTCCCTAAATGTCAAGTAATTTATCGTCATATGCTATCTTGTTTGATACATATTTTCTTATGCAACTGTCACGAAATAATAAGTAGTTAAAATGCTTTCTAAGAAATAGTGTAAAAGTAAATGTGGCAAACTTAGAGGAACAAAGTACAATAAGGTAATGTCCTTGATTCATTTAAGCTACAAGTATCACATTGAGTTAAATGAATTAATCTCTATGAGAATACAAGATTGACAATCATAATCGTAGTGATTTACCGGTGAACTTATTAAGATCCATTTATCCTTAGTGTACAACTTATTTGTTACGAGAGAATTTAAAAATAAAAATAACATATATAGTAGCTTTTGCTTTAGTAATCTAGTAAACTGCATGCGAATTATTGTTGGATTTTAGCCATTAATGATATGAAATAGGAAGTACTACGTACTTAAATACCTGTAGTACATGATGTTAGCTTCCCCATATAAATTCTTCATCAGAATGCGTAGTAACATGACTCATATTATTCATAGCAGTGTTTTGAATAGTGAAACGTTTCTAAAAATAAAACGTGCTATAGTGGAATATGTTGATTGATGGTATTCTCTTCCTCTCTAGTATAAATGCATTGAGCAATGCATAGCATGGACCAAACTTTTTAACATATGCTTTTGCTTTGCCTTTTAAGAAATTGAAACTCATGAAGAGCAGAAGACAATTGGTGAGTTAATAATCCAATGTTGTGGCTACAATCATTAGGAACACACTCACGTGCTTTGCCATACATATCTTGTATACACCCTAACACTCATAGCAAAAATCATTTTTAAGCAATAACTACAAATTTGGCACGGGCAATGTCCTGGGGTCGGTTACAATTATCAAATCTGCTTTTGTTTGTCTTTCAGTATGTGTTTTTTGTTTAGTGCAAAATTAGTTTGCATGGGTTGTAATGTAATAAAGTTTCTAGCTAAGAAAGCAAAACAACTACAAGGACTATTTCATATCTCATTTCAAATGTCATGCGTTCTATTCCTAGTAACATATGTCATATGTATTATATTCAATGGTGAGCGCCATGTGGCATAGTTTCGTTGACAGCAACACCTTTTTTAATATATATTGTATGATGTGTTGATAGTTAATTCTTTAACATAAATAGCGAATTCAATTTGATGCAAAGCCGCAAAGGTCACGAGTTTTAATCTCATCCGACGTACCCCTCTTTTTAAAAGTGGAGTATTTTGAAGCTTATGACTAGATGATAGATAAAAGTAGATTGAATTGGTTGTCATAAAATAATTAATAATATATGATTGAATATGTTCTTCCACAAAAAACAGGAACTTTTATATATCATGTTACATTACTAAATATTTGGTGTCATTGGTTGAGTATGATTGTACAAAATGATTAGTTAGGGACTTCTATTTTAAATTGAAAGGTAGGCTAAATTGGTCCATGATATCAAACCATTCCTATAGTTTCAACAGGTTTCTGTAATTGTTGGCATATAGTGATTTATGCAAAATGATTTCCTTTTGAGGTTTTTTCAGTTTATCTCCTTGATATGCAAAAGTTATAATTCATGAACTATATTTATCATGATTACAGAAAAAATAATTTGATACATAAACTTTTTTTATCACTATGATAAAACTGGTAACTACAGCTGATGTTTTCTCAACATACTGCTGTCATTAATGACCATTGACAACTTTTATTGATCAAGAAACTAGCAATTACAAGGGGTGCTCCTGTGTCAATTTTCATTAAATCGCATTATTTTACAACAAATTGAAGACGATGTCAACTACGTCTAGTGGGTTGGGGGAGGTCACGGGTGCTGCTTGAAGCCGGTTTTGGAGAGTGCAAGCTAACTACTCAGCTTCTATGTCTCCTTGGCCGAACATGGCGAGACACCTAGCTGCGCACTGTTCTTTCAAAAGAACAATGCAGCTATACTATAAACTACCAATAAAGAAAAAAAATGGCATTAACAATAGTGAGTTCATGAACTGAAATGTTATGCCCTGGTAGGCTTCATACTTCAGTTCAATGATGAATCATCAAGAAATAGACCCGTCTCTGAGAAAACGCCATGGTCCCGTTCCAGTTCCCATCCTGTTAATGTTGAAAAGTCGCATTATTAGTTGCAGGCCATAATTTTATCTATGGTACTTATTAACCAGTTAACCATGTGTTGGTCATTCTTCAATATAACAAAGTATTGATTGAAGTTATCTACCACTAAGTTATCATATATAGTAGCCTTGAAGATATTTCTCTCTTTTGTAAAGCACTCCAAATCCTCTGTATGACAATTTATGTACCGCTTAGTTGCTGGTGCGACAGAGGATTTGGACTCTTCATGAGGTGGTGTTTTTTTTTGGAAGAATTGAGTTATATTCCGCAGTATGAAATCACAATGCAGAATTCTAGAATCTAAATTAAAACTGACTGATTACCTCCAAATGCCAGCAAATGTACGTAGTGCCATGTAAATTGTTAAAGCAGTCCAAATTCCTATGAATCCGTAACTATGGTATAGCAGAAATAATGATCCAACGCTTATGATAGCGACCATAACCTGATCAGGCAAACATTAAAGATCATGAGAATAAAAATTTCGGAAAAGAAAGAAAGCTATTGATGGGAATAGCCTGGATTGAACTATAGAAGTCGAAAACTTACCATGGAATATGCAGAATAAGCGAAATCAGATGCTCCGAAGTTCACTCCATCAAAGACAAAGGATAAAGAATTTATTGGTTGAGTGCCTGCTACAAACTGATGAGCAAACAGACTATATGTATCAGTTTTACAGAACAAAAATTACTAGTATAATGATTCAGGGAACTCTTGATTGTGTAACAGTTCAAATGTTACCGGAACTGCAGTACTAATCATACGGAGAACATTGGCGTTGTTAGAAAAGATTCCATCTCCAAATTGCAAACCGAGTCCTACGACAACAGACAGTCCCAACCCAAGGACAAAGCCCATCTGCAACGAAGACACGTAAACTTTGATTAGATTAAAGATGAACCACATGTAAATGTCATAAGAAAAGTTTTAAGGGAGTAAAGGGTGGAGAAATTTCATAGATTTAGACCTGTAATACTCTAGAAGCAGCAGCAGTCGCTTTCTCATAATCTTTCTCAGCAAAAGCGCTTGCCAAAATCGCCTAAAATTCATGAACACCAGAACAATGAAGCATAATTAGTACCCACACTTGACTAGAAATTATGACAATTATGGGAAAAAAAAGATTACTTATCATACAACAAAATCTGTTTAATTTACCTGACCAGCTACTGCTAAACCATCAGCGAGAAGAGAAGAAGTTAGCCACACTTGTAAGCAGATCTGAAATGCAGCCATCGGAGTGGCACCGAGTCTTGCAGCCAGGGATGCAGCCAATGTTACACAAAATGTGACCGCTATGACTCGTGTGAACAAATAAAGTCCTGTACCATAAAATATATTCTAGGACATAAGAAACCAAGATTTTATTTTCAAAAGCAAATCATTGAATTCATGTACTCCGTACCATTTTTGAGAAATCGGCCTAACTGTAGGTCTCTGAGGCTGGGAGGCAACAAATAAACTTCCCTCATCAACCTCCATATAAGTATAAGTGACATTAAGTATCTGTAGCACAACACCAAGATTTAGGTACTCAGTATTTGATAAGCAGTAATAATGAATCCATGATAATTCGTATGTAGCTTACTGCGAGAGAACATGAGCAATTGCTGCACCACTAACACCCCAATGGCATCCGAAGATAAGGATTGCATCAAGCACAATGTTTGCACCATCTGCTGCAACTGTAACACATAACTCGAGCATGTAAGTTGAGAGATACAGTCCGGATTTGTCCAATCCAAACATAAAAGACCTAGATGGTTGGATATAATATATATCACTACTGAAATGATGTACTGTCAAATATAAAGTATCAACAGATAAGCTAAGAAGAGACTTAGTAATTACCAGTGGCATAAAGCGGAGTTGTTGTATCTTTAAATCCTCTAAATACACCTTGCATTGCTAATGAAAGAAGTACAGCAGGAGCACCTAATGATCTTAGCTTTAAGTACTTAAGAGCGGGTTTTAGCATTGGTGAATCCTGTACAAAACAGAGTTATAAAGACGACTATAAGTCTGCAACATGACTTCTTGCTCAGAATTCACAGGCTAAACTAACCATATACATAGAGATGCCACTTACATGTTTTATACCCATGATTCGTAAAAGAAAGTTAGCTCCAAAATATAAGAATATGGTCTGACAAATACCAAGCACGGCACCTAGAACAAGTGCCGTAGAAGCTGAAGGTATGTGCCGCTTTCCTAGTTTAACCTTCTCAGGACTACTGTCTGCTACTTTCTTGGGATTATGTGTTACATCCATGTTATTATCTGAAATAATAAATGTCAATATAAACTCTTAGATCAACAACATTCATATGTATGCAGCGCGATCAATCTAATATGAAGTACTAGTATGTAGCAAATTAGCAAGTAAGACCTTGTTTGGAAGGATTATCTGAACCCTCCTCTAGTTTCGCCAATACATCATTTTGAGACCCTAATTCAGAAAGTTGCACTTTCTGTTGATTTTCAACATCTTTAATTTCTGCTGCACTAATTTTGCTCACTGTTTCTTCCTCGGCAACAAAAGAGGTTGTAATGCTGACAAGTGGGTATATCGTAATTTTCGATGCTTGGTTGAAGATAGCTATGGATACTCCAACTGCTGCAAGCTCCACCGCGCCTATTAACACATATGAAATGCTGTCAATTTACTCAAACTTGCAGAACTTAACAGTTAACATATTTTCCTGGCTGATAAAATTAAACTGCTTAACTGATTTTGACTTAGTAAGACTTGTTTGCACTTATTTTTGACTCATCCGAACTTATTATATTTTTTTCTACAGTAAATAAAAATAAGGCGAACAGAACAAAACTAAAAAGGGACGGACCAATGTGACCAATAAAAACAGTGTCGATGAGAGACGCAACAGGATCAGCTGCTAAAGCCAACGCTGCAGGAACTGCAATCCTCAGTATCTCCAACCCTAGTGAATCCATCTTGAAGACACTACTGCAAGAATCAATATATGTGCATGCATGCATACGCACCATAACATTAGTGTACATGTACATGATGTATGAGCATAAATGAACTTGCATATTATAAAATTACATTAAATACATATATTTACCTTGCATTTTTGAAGAATACAGAGATTGGTATCTTCATTTTGCTCTGAGATGGACTTAATGCACCATTGTCAGCCATGGTGAATGCCAAAATCTATGCAATGAATAAAAAAATGGTAGTATACCTTTAAATAACTTATTAAAAAAAAGTTTTGAAACAGAGTTTTTTTAATTCAAAGTTCCTAAAGAAATGTAGTAGAAAACGTACTATAATGAATTTTTAACTTAATACTTTGAAGGTTGGTTTAATAAAATTAGGAGTCTACGTGAAGAAGTACTTAGATAGTCGTAAGTTAATTAGGCTCTATTCTCGTCGATTTATTTTTGCTAAACTCAACTTTTTTTTGTTGATCTGAACTTATTTTTATTGATTATAATTTATTTTTGCTGAACTGAGATTATTTTTTACTAAAATAAATAAAAATAAAATGAAAAGAACATGGCCTCAACTTATTTTTACTCAAAATAAGATGAGATGAAGAAAACCTTGCACTTTTTGGTTTTGTTTTCAGTGAGCTTTGCAAAATAATTTAAGCTTAGAAGAAAGGTTAATGTCATACAATCCTCATCCCTTATTACAGTACATTGAATTATTGCTATACATGGTTTTTTTTTTTTTTTTTTTTCACTTTTTGACTTTTTTTTTTTCTTTTTTAATTTGTGTGGTGTAGTTAGTCCTAACAAGTAACAACAACAATTATGTATGTGTTGTGGGCTTATGTGTTTGTGGGATTTGTGTGCACACACGCGAGTTTATTTTTTGGAATCATTCAAAATATATATTATATTATTTTGTTTTAGGAAGAAAAAAGCTATTGCATCAATGATCAATTGTACACTTTAGTGTAACTATTATGAAATAGCATTTATTTATTTAAAACATTATGTCATTTTACCATTCGATCATCTTACGTTACATTCTTACCCCATTACTCTCTTCTAATTATAATAAATAATTTATCGTTTATGATTAAAATTCCTACAACGCGAGCCACTACTTAAATTGGACACAATTGTTATAATAATGGATTCTTGTACTTTCAATTAATTTGTGGATTAATTAATTATAAGAGACTCATATACATAACACAAGGAGTCCCACAAATTAGACATTTAGACACCTACATATGATGTTGCCTTCCCCAAACAAATTAAACCTTCATTGGAATGCATAATAATGGATCCACAATGTAAAATTCCCCAAAATAATACTCCGTTGTACTACTAGTGTGATACTCTAGCTTTTATGGAGTAGTATATGTATATGACAATCATATCAAAAAGAGATTTACACACTTTTCTAATGTAATAACATGCTTGAGCATTGAACAGTGAAACTTTAGAAAATTGCTTTAACTTTTTTCACAATTTTAAGAAAACATTTGTTGATTAAGAGGAGAATTATGTGGAATGATGAATCTACACCACAAAACAATTAATGAACGTACATAAAATCGAAATTTGATTTTCTAGTAGACAAATCAAATGTAAATGTATACTCCATTTCCGTACAAATAGCTAGTATAATTCATTTATATATCTAGCATGTTATGCTATATTACGGTGTTTTTTCTACCTACCTACTATATACGAATACGTGCTAAACATGCATACAAAAAAAAAATCAAATAAAACAACTAAACACAATTATCGAGACATAAATTTAAATACACAGACGTGAAATCATACAATCCTAGCTAGGCAAACAAAGAAGAAATAAAATCACGGAAAAAAAATGTGGTTGGTACTTGATAGTGAAGTATGTATAAGAAGCTAAGTAGAACAATAATGGAACAAACATACCTGAGGAAGGTGAAGAGAGCAAAATAATGAATAAGGGTAAGAAAGTCTTTTTTTTTTTTTTTGGAACAAAAACTTGTGTAAACTAGTTACCAAGAAGTTGTAGCAACTTAGGAACCTTAAGTTCCATTTTATAGGCACACTTTAATTTGTTTAATTGGTTTTAAAATTTGAATTGTCATTTTTATGATAAAACAAACAAAAACATAAATCAATTCTTCACTTTCTCTAGCAGTCTACTCCATTCATTCATTTCTCTAAAGTGGACCACGCATTGTTACTACAAAGCTTAATATTAAGCACTTATTTGTCTTAACTCTTAAGAGGAAAAAGTAAACACGCACTCATTCATATACTACTAATCTTTGAGCATGCAAATATGCATGTATAATGTATAAATGTAACCGTATGTTCCTCCGTTACATTTTTTGGTGCAACTTTTATTTTGACTAATGACTATGGTAATAATACTCACACGATGATGATGAGTTCTTGCCCATCGGACCTATAATTAACTTTTTTGATAAGTATAATTTTATATATACGAACATAAGTATGGTGTATGTGAAAATTATGAAAGACAAGCGTTGCATTGTTTTTGGGTCGAATAATCAAAATTAACAATGCTTTTATGATGACTAACATTTAAGAGATAATTTTAAGGCCTGAGATCAAATCTCATCTACATTATTATTATTCGTAATTCTATAAGTCTGTGAACATAAAATAACGACAATAATAATACTCCTAATAATAAAACTTTGTTTCTATAATCTTTTTACTTCACCATTTTCCCTAAGCTTTTTTTAAAAATAGAAAGAAGAAATGCTGAAACATATGTCAAACTTCATTTCGTGCATTTTACTACGTTATAGTTGTTGACGATATTGTTATATACTAATTATATGCATTCTAGACCAATTAAATAATTACGGAGTAAGCTTTCTTTGTCGAAGATAAAGTGGGCTGTGTTGGATTCCCAATAATAACCTTCACTGGTAGGCCTAACAACCCAATGACCTAAATTTATTTAATTAGGTTCTATTATATACACCATTACTAATTTTATTTAGCTTCTATTATGTGCATGATCACTAATTATAAAACGATATAATTAGCAACTTTTAATTGATATCTTACAAGTGATCTTAGTTGCATTTCTATATTCAAACGATTGAATGTTACACTCACATAAAAGAGGGATTCCCCACATCTCACAGTGAGATGTTTAAAGAAGGATATCACATGACGTTTCTGTAAATATATGCAAAATACATAACATATACACTAACAATACAACCCTTACTTTTGCATATATTTACAGAAACGCCATGTGATATCCTCCCTTAAACATCTCATTGTTAGATGTTAGCCTGTTAGGAATTCCTCCATCCACATAAAATGGATTGTACTACTATAATACTTCAATATATAGATGCAAATTCTATTGTAGAGTCAAGTATATTTGATTAGATAGAATAATAGCTAAGCTATATACTACTATTTATGTTTGCATTTTTTATGATACACTCGTCTTTTTGCATGACTTCTTATTATGTACGGGTGCACCTTATGCACTAGGGTCACGGTCACGGTCACGGTCACGGTCACGGTCACGGTATGATTTCCGGGACTTGAGTATTATCAACATTAATAATGAATTTGTTCTATTTATGTATACATACACATTATTGATTTATTATTCCTTATAAAATGTTAACAAATATAATAAGAAAAATATCTAAAAGTTAATAGTCGGATACTTTGCTTCGTGCTGTATATGCAACCTGGCATTAAATTTGCCACTACATCTTTTTCAAGAGCTAGTTACAAGTTACGTTTGTAGTATTAGAGTATTTTTTTGACATGCAATAGTTCCTTTGGCTACAAAATAAGACACTTGTTTTTGTACATATACATTTTCATATGTTAAGCTTATCCAATGAAAGTTATTACAAAAATATTAAGAATATTAACTTGCAAATTTGATTTATTCAAATCTTTTAATGGAAATTACAATTTTTAAATATTAAAGTAAGTAATCATTTACCATATAAGGTGATGATATAAGTGATGAGTGGTTTCTTACCCTTTATAGAAGGTGGGGTTTATAATTTGTGCATAAAAATACTAGTGATATACTGTTAACTTTATGAGGATGGTTGAAAATGGCCTAAAAAGAGGTGATAAGTGCTTGGACAGTTGTGTAATTAGTAAAATACTATCAACAAAAACTATCAGCCATGCATATATGCTGCCATGCATTATCATGCAACTTAAAAATAATACTCTCTCCGTTCCCTATTATTTAATACGTTTTAACTTGTACATATGCCAATGCGCACACTTTTATGTTTGACCTTAAATTTTTTTTATTTTGTATATGTAAAAATTATAATAATTGAATAAACATACTCAACGAATCAAAAATAAGGCCTCACATGACTATATTTTGTTATATATATAAATTGAAAGTAACTTAAAATATTCTAATATATCTTATAAATAGTGTCAAAATTTCAAATATATATGTATCAAACAAAAAGTAACGAAAGAAGTAAATTAAGTCAATAAGCAAGGCATATATAATATATTCTATGTTATAGTGTTGTGGTAGGAAGCCACGACTTATGATAGTAATTATTAATGATAGATATGATGAGATAACTGCACTCCATTTTCATACAAAGGCAGGCAAATAGACCAATATGCATATCAAGCAAAGCAGCAGACCAAAACCACTAGCGTTTCCCTGTTTAAGATATATCAAGACTATACTCGGTAACCTTAAGTTAATTATGTAGTTTGCGAATTTAAATATTTAAAAGAAAAGTTAATTAGTAATTAAGTACGTACTCCGTATTTGAAATTACATTTAAAAATGAATCTAAAAAGATTTTACGTGAAATGATGTTGTTTCATGTTAATTTTGCTGTTGTATTAGTATGGAGTAATTTTACAAGTGTATTCTTAAAAAGTTTTAGATTATGTTTGTATACTTATTAAAGATATAACTGTATTTTGATTGGAAATCAATACTGTAATATATGTGTAGCTTTCATAACTATGATTTTAGCATAAAATTGCAAAAAAAAAAAAAAAATGTTATATAATATATGTATTTAGTGGATGCCCATTATATCCCTATGATTATCCTAGTATATTCTAGATACTAGGTGCATAATTCTCTAAGGAAACCCTAATTGTTTCCCATGTCTATATATATATATGTATGTACTCCCTTATGAAATAAGAACATGAATACATATCTATTCTGTCCTACAAATACTCTCTACTACTTAAACCCTATTTTCTATAACACGTTATCAGCACGAAACTTAACCGTTGAGCATATTACCTACAGCTATGGAATCTCATTGTAAGTATCAACTATCTTTATTCTTATTAAATTTTAATCATGAGATACATGAAATAGATAAAAGTTTGGTTGTATAATAATTTGTTAGATGTAAATTAATTACTTTAATATGCGGCATGACGATCACATATAGTATTCTTATGTTTAATTTTGTATGGATGACCCAAAGTTTCTAGTGTAACTTCATCGTAGTTTGTCATTACTAAGTGTGCATCAAGATGGCTGAGCTTTTGGCTCTTGCTCACTGCTATTAGTCTCTTTTTAAAAATTGGTAAATTAGGTTTCATTGGAAGCTAAGAGCCTAAGATTGATATACCAGAATCTAGTAGATATCTTTGTGCTCTGTTTAGTTACTATACATTGAGCCACTTTTCTTTT
Source organism: Suaeda aralocaspica (assembly GCA_016808085.1). NCBI lineage: Eukaryota > Viridiplantae > Streptophyta > Magnoliopsida > Caryophyllales > Amaranthaceae > Suaeda > Suaeda aralocaspica. The sequence goes on along the minus strand of PYUH01000062.1, from coordinate 1,647,349 downwards.
GATCAATGCAACTGACATTGCAGACCTAGAACCCTATAGAATTGCCTTTAAATTTGTGGAGTGAATCTCCTTTTACCATGCTCGCTGTGTTATTGCATTGCAATTTTTGAGTTCATTTGATTTTCTTTATTTGTAATTTAGTTCAAGGATTCGATATTACATGAATAGGTGAAGAAATCATATCGACTAGGTTCCTATGGGGACATCCTCTTTTGGTTGATGATTATGAGTTGTTATATACGGTGCTGCTATCTAATATTTTTCTCAAATTCTTAACCTTCCTTTTGTAATCGGTAGTTTCGTGACTATTTCATTGATTTAGCGTTGTGTCAGGATGATCATATAAGTTAAGATTGTAAACATCTTGAAGGGATCAATATCACATTCCATAAATTTTAGCTTTTTGGGGTGTAGAGTGTAGAGTCATCCTCCTTTGGTTGATGATTTGAGATCCTACATTGATTTTTGATTTTAAAATTTTTGTGTTGCTATTCAGTATATTCCTGAATTGCTTAAATCTCCTTCAATAACCAGAAAATATGCAACTATTTCATGTGGCTAAACGCAGGCATTTTCCATGGTCAAAGTTATGTTATTTTTGCATATATTCCACTCTAAGAAGTATGAACTTGTTAGAACTAGTTTTAGCTGGAAATTTGAACTACTTATAGGAAATTGTCATTGTTGTAAATTGAGCTTTGGTAGTACTTGACTCCATATTATAGATATTTATAATGACGTTTTTTGGGACCTAAATTCTAACCACCCTGACCTAAATTACGCATAGCCTCCCTTTTTGTTAAGCATTCAACCACCTGTGATTAATCCTGCTTAACCACATTTCTCTGAAGCGGCCCTTACACTTTATTTGGATACAAAGAAATGAAGAGAAAGAGAGGAAGAGAAAGGAAATATAATGCATTGACTTTCATTGACTTCATATGATTTTATACTAATAAACAAATAAACAATGCATTTCATGATTTGAGTTAAAAATAATTTTGAATCAAATGAACAATTTTGTTTTTGCTTTTAATTATGTACACCGCTAACTATATGTGCATAAGAGGTAATACCATAGACATTTCGACTTAATTCTTATCTTACGGGTGTAAATATAATTATAAGATCACCAAATACTAATGTGCCCAAAGAAATTAACATTAATTGCTGATGAAAGCAATATGCCAGCCTACGAAAATATGTGTTTGTTTAAATAAAAAATAAAAAAAATAAAAAAAAAAATAAAAATAAAAAAAAAAAAAAAAAAATAAAAAATAAAAAAAAAATTAAATAAGGGCGGCAGTAGGCCATAATAATCTCCTATTGAGTCTCTATTATTCATTGCCTTTCCCTCCACTTTTAAATTCTGTTACTCTTCTGTTGTGGGGTTTGGAGTATGAAAAATCAATTCTATTTTTTATGATCAATGGGTTATTTCGTTTATATTATATGTAATATTTAGTACTTTTTTTTATGAGACATAAAATTAAACATTTAATTTTTGCACACATTATAAAACTGAGGTGGTATTAATTCGTAATATTTAAATTATTTTTAAATTGTATGATGTGCTACAATGATTGACCACATGTTAAACAATTTTTTTTCTCTCTTGACATGAATATAATTGGTTCAATAATTATAATTGGGGTTAATAATAATGATAATTCTAGGAGACACTCAGGATTTTCATGATTTTGTTAGTTTTAAATTCTTGATATGTGTTTAGATTAATAATATGTGGTATATTACCTACAAGTAGTGGAATAATGAATAAATTGAACATGAGATTCTTGTATGTATGATCATGAAGTCCCTTAGTTTTTATGACGAATGAAAGTACATATGGAAATGGTGTTCCTTAAATTTACAAAGGTTATTCATAAATCCTCAAGATTAATTTGAAGATATTTACATGACATAGATTTTTGTAGTTTTTACACTATGCTTAAATTATTCACCTAGTAAAAACAAATATGTTCCTATGTGCCAATTGTCCTGCGAAATAATATTCGAAGTATTTGAGTAAATTGATATGCAATCCTGGGTAAATATTCAAGATAACAAATTAACTATAAGTGAGTATAATGATGCATAGATAACTAGATATACTCATTTTTTTTAGAATGAATGAGAAATTGTATCATTGAAGGAATAACTAGCATGTTTGCACATGTTTCCTTGATTATAATTATGTGAAAGCTCATAAGGATTGTAAACATGATACATAATTTATTTTAACAATAAAATTATCTATGAGTTTAAGATCGATAATGATAATGACTTTGTGAGAAACACATTTGAATAATGTGAGAAAGATGTGAGTTTTATGAATAATACTTTTACATGGTACATGACATTGCATAAGATTCGTGGTTAAGAAGAATATGAGATAAGTGTTGTTGGACTAATTTCTGCCCCTATATGCAAGAATTAGGGGGGAGATAGTATTTTATTCTGTGAGTTAAAATACATTGATGGTCAGTTTGTTGAATAGAGGCAACAAGATAGTTAAATGTTTGAATAATGATACCATCCTGAAGATGGATATGAATGATTTAGAATGTCATTGATATGAATCAATTATTAGTGCCCTAATTAAAATTAATGTTGTCGTAGAGGGCAACACAAGTTGCTCACAAACATAGATTAAACAAAAAAGTGGTAGACCATTATTTCGTTATGAACATAATTATCGTTGAAATGAAAGAAAATGATACGTTATGATGAATCATTAGAATATATTTTGTTTAGTAAAATTGATATGTGTCAGATTATATAAAATATACTAGAAGAGTATAATGTCCAACTTCATTAACATGTATCATGATAATTATAATCAGCTCTAGCAGAGTAGAATAATATTGTAATAAAGTATTAGTCTTGCCAAGTATAGAAATAAACACTTGCTATATAGTGTTCTTATTCACATCATATTAATCATCATGGCCATGCATGGAGTAGGTATAATAAAGTGATCACTTTGTTTGAAAACTGACCAGAATTTAGAAGTGATTGGATGTGATATCAATTAGGCCATCCAGGTTTAATGTATAGTATAATCACCCGTAGGGAAACCTAAGTTTCAATTTGATATGAAATAATGTGCTGACGCTCTCTTATGTTAGATATGTGAAATGTTTTGAATGGCAAGACATAATTAACGAACATTGAAATTGAGCTATATTGGATTGTGACTTTTAAGAAATTTCAAGAAAAGGAAATTCTATTTTTGATCAACTTTGGATATGATATGCAATGAGTGACCAGAAGTTCACTAAAATAGCTTATATGTTGTTCTATACTATGTGACTAAAGGCTTATCAAATCACCTTGTATGTAAACGTTAAGTAAAACTCTTATCAAGTCATTGGCAATCCAAAGACCACCATTGAGTGGAGTTACATGCGTATAAGCTAAGTCATGATATGTTTATATAACAATCATTTTTTTTATTGGGCTGTTGAATGTCAGCACACAGAATAAACAACAACTGCACAATAATTGTCCCCCCATTGTCATTAATTTCTAGAAGAGAACAGTTTATGATGAATTATAAACACATATGTGATGTACATCATAAGTTAGAGAAGAGATGGTTTTAATGGATAATATGTGTTCTCCAGAAGAGACAAATAGTTTGTTGAATATATCTCTTCTAAGCGATGAAATTGTTAATAAATCTTCTATTAGGTGAAATATTTTTGCACATGTAATCAACACTATTTGTTAAGATATGATGCCCCTATTTTGAAAAATTTACCAACTTAGGGGGAGAAGAATTGGGATAAGTTGGCAAAATTATTAAATATAAAGTGATGATCCCTATAATGACTATTTGAGATATTATTGCCAACTTTTGTCTATATTTATCAAGATATGTTGCACATCTATGGTTTGATTTGTATTCAGTTAGTCTCAGTTACATACCGGTAAAGATACATTTTGGTCATATTATGTGTATAAATTGAGATAAATCTTGCCAATAATACTTGAATCACACACCTGAAGTGTAGGTTGTATGATCGGTTTCCAAAATAAATATGAAATATATGGCAAGAAAGTGCAGTTGACACTATGAAAGTGTAATGGATATTAAGCCATAATGTATGCCCCGGAAGTGGTATAGATATCTGAATTATAACAGATGGCCTATGGTTAAGAACGAAGATGTTATAATTGACTAATGGTACCAATGGGAAATGTATTCAGATATCATTGTAAAATAGCATGCAAATTACTCTTGAAAAATGTGATACCGGTATAGATGGAACGAGGATTATATGCATATGCAAAAGTAGTGGATTTGAGAACAGGGATCTGAAAAAAAGTCCACTTTATGTCGACATAGACAATGATCAGAGATAAATGGACTTGGAGTCCAACTAAGGTGAATAATGATGATCATCAAGGACCAGAAGTCCAGCAATAGATTTTTAAATTCACATTGTACAGTGTCTTGCATTTTTTTTGTCTTACATTTATGTGCATGTGTGAGTCGTAGATAAACGCAAATTCATTGCATGTGTCAATTAGTAATTAGATGCATCACTCATTATATATGTAGTATATGTTTATGCTCAAATTTTGTTCAAATAAACTTTACATCTCATCATATTACATGTATAATTTTATACAATAATTGTAATATACATAAAATTTTGACCATTATATAGTAAGATGTGTTACATAGTATGAAGATTTACACTAAAATTTTACACTCAATGAGAATAATTTGTGATGAAATTATACAGATGGGTGTTTTAATAGCATGTTGTGAATTATGCATAAAAGTTTCAGAAGAACTTACAAGACCTATTCAAATATCTAGTGCTTCAAGTTCTATACGAAATATTTAAACACTCAATGGACAATGGTGACATTATTATCAAACTCCTGAAGAGTTTAAGACTAAATTAACAACACCAACCTGAAGTTTGAGTATGTGAGTGCTAATCGAAATCTTATGTTCATTTGAAGAACTTGATTTTATAAGGATAATCCTTTATGGTCCAGAAGAATCATAAACGAATAATTATTACTTAAATGTAATTACTAATTTACATAAGATTAGATAATGATGTTGATTATCACAGTTGCCATAAAATTATTCAATAGTAATTATTAATAGTTATTTATATAACTTCCAGAAGAAGGCATAAGTTTAATATTTGTGGCAATTTAACAAAGATGAAGTAATAAATAAACAAAACATATGTATTATTTTCAAGAGTATGAAGAAATGAATATATCTCATGTTGAAGATTGAAGTCCAATAAGGAAGGATCAACTACCAAGAAGTTGAATTTTATTCTACTTCAAGTGCGAAGCTACTACCAAAGACGTTGGGTTCATTATTCTAAAAGATCTCAAGTTATGCATTCATTAGGGGGAGAAAATACGTGTTGCACTCTTTTTCCCTTAACCATGGTTTTGTCCCACATTGGGTTTTCCTGGTGAGGTTTTTAATGAGGCAACATCATAAAACGTATTACGAAAGTGATGTACTCTTTTTCCTTCACTAGGTTTTTATTCCCACAGGGTTTTTCTTAGTAAAGTTTTTAATGAGGCATACTATTCGATAATGGTCATCCAAGGGGGAGTGTTATATAATATATGTATTTAGTGGATGCCCATTATACCCCTATGATTATCCTAGTATATTCTAGATACTAGGTGCATAATTCTCTAAGGAAACCCTAATTGTTTCCCATGTCTATATATATATATGTATGTACTCCCTTATGAAATAAGAACATGAATACATATCTATTCTGTCCTACAAATACTCTCTACTACTTAAACCCTATTTTCTATAACAAAAAAAAAATTTTTTAGGTCATTATTTGCTACGGTTTTCAAATAGTGTATTTTTTAGAGGGAATTGAGTTATTTGCTGTGGTTTTTCCATTTGTTGCTACGCCATTTGATGCGGTAAAAAAATGCAGCAAAAAGCCCGGTTTTGACCGCAGCAAAAGTGATTTTTTGTACTAGTGATATCATAGTAACCAAAAAGTTAAAAGGTAACAAACAATAAGAAACGATCAAACGAAAAGAGTACAACTGAAAGTATTTTTCATCTTGTCGAGTGCAAATGTGTCTGTGGTGGTGATGGCCGGTGCCGGCAGTCGATAGTGTTACAAGAAGGAAGAAAAAAAGGAAGTGGGAAGACTTTAAAGGGTCTAATTAATTGAAAGTTAAGGTTTAAAATGGGCGGTGTAAAGTAGCCAATATTTAGCACTCTCTTTTGCCAATCCAAGGATTGAGAATTAATTCTTATATACAACATTTGCAGTGTATCAATTCCAATGCTTAGCTTGTATCGTAGTTATTTAAGGGATAGAATGTTCCATCATATCTACAAGCAATTTGTCCCCTGCCACTCATTTGCTCTTGATTACGACGGGAATCAGATCACCACCGTTTGCCTCCAGCCTTTTTACCCATGATCATACAAATTTATATCTATATCTATTATTATACTACTTCTATTACAATTTTTTTCGTAACAAAAGTTATTTAAAAAGTCCAATTTTTTAACGAGGGATTTTCCACATCTAGATGTTTAAACAAGGATATTACATGGCGTTTTCATAACATCTAACAATGCAGCTTTTACTTTTGCATATATTTACAGAAACATCATATGATATCCTCCATTGAACATCTCACTGTTAGATGTTAGAAATTCCTCCTTTTAAACTATTCTCTTCACCTTTTTTATTCTCTTGCGTAAAATTTTGAGATGAAAATATTAAATGAAAAATGAATGTGTTAAATTAATTTAAAGTGAGCTAGATAGAAAATAAACGATTGACCGTGTTGAATAGTTTCGAATTTAGAATAATATAAAGATATACAAAAATATAGGAAGAATTTGTACACTTTGATCAGAGAGTAAGAAATAACATGATAAAACTACGAAGTATTTTTTTTGTTTTAAAGTATCATGCTTAATAAATGTTTCACAATTTGAGTTAATTTCTTACAAGGCACGGAGTCTTACTTTTTTAAAATGAAATGCATTGAAAAAACTAAAATGTTGACCGAAAATTATTGAAATGAGTTAAAATAAAATGATTAGAATTGAAAATAATTCTAAAAAAATAAGGCCTAACACGTATGTTCAAACACTTGTTCTCTGTCCATCACAAGTTATATCAATGATTGGGTTGCTTTTTAAACTAAAGTCTCCCTCATTGCTTGCTTATTATAGATAAGTAGTGATTTGGAAAGGAAAAAAAAAAATTGAGGGAACGTGCATGATAGGGCAGGCCGCCAGGGTACTAGGGCAGTAGTCAATTAGCCATTGCTTCCTCACTCAATTTCTATTATAGCACTACGCACTTGCAAAAACCTAAAGGAAAATATTACTGTGCTTGTTTCTTTATATAGTCAAGCAATTGAAAAAGAAAATTCTTTACTACATAATCTGATAATATTTATTCATATTTCTCCGTCATATATAAATTTAGATTTATGGTATGTTTGATAACATGAGTTGAAATAGAGATGAAACTGATAAGATAGCTGACACAGGCTGAACTAATAAGATAGCTAAACATACCAGCACCTTAAATGAATTGCTACTTTTAATAACAACTTAATTTCAATTGAAATTCGAGTTTAAATTTTATTTCAACTCATACACCAAATACAAATTTTTTATTCAAGGTGACTTAAAAGTTTAGTACCTACTTATTTAAGGTGACTAAAATAGGTTGCCAAACATTACCTTCATAGGTAGAATAACAAATTAAGGTGATCGATATGAACAATAAAAAGAAGTTTAAACACTAAGAACTTTGTGCACCAACTAAAACATGTAGTGGAAAGCAATTCCTCATACACAAATCAGAAGGAACAACATAGGGAGAATAACTTACTAAACATAGAATTTTGTATACACATTACACTAGTATATGATCAAAGAGTACTAAATCTCATATGAGACAGTAAATAGGAAGCAATTGCTCCTAGCTACTTTAATTCGACAAGATCAAAAGCTTAGAAGACACATATATATATAATGAAAACGAGACGTATTTAAGTAATGAGCAATAGAATACTTTGTAGAAAATGAAAGAAATATGATTATCAATGGCATCACACGTAGCAAGGATTATCAACTGTTGATGTATGCAAAAAGAGCCAACAAATTAAAGCAACTACTTGTAAATTTGTAATAATATTGTGTGATTTGATGTCCAAGTCATTGTCCTTTACTACGTACTTTTTCCCGACCTTGAGCACCACCACAACTCCACAAATAGTTAAATAAAGTTTTTAAATAAAGTGCTCTTTTAAGTCCTTATTATATATGAAAGGCAATTCATCAGATGAAATTGATCTATCTTTTAATCTACACAGTGGAACTTTTTCTTCGTTACTTAGAATAGATGTACACGGAGCCCACCGCAACCAAGCTTCATAATTTTACTTTAAAGGAAGAGGTGGATGAGATTTGAATTTGTAATTTTTGTGTTATGTATGTTGATTCTGATATAATCAACATTCGAAAATATTTTATATACTTTATCAATTTATGTTAAAATCCGACCATCTGTATCTTTCAACATCAAGAGGTAATAACTATAAACATGATATTTGAAAAGCATATGTACGTATCAACCTAACACTAACAAGTTCTTACATGATTATTATTAAAATTACACACAGATTATTATGAGCCGAGGAAAATAAAAGTAAATAAAGTATATGAATAGGTAGAACAAAAAAGGGAATGGAATGAATAATGGAGAAACAATCATAATCTATATACTTCCTCCACTCCTAGTAAGTCGCAAAGTTCCACTTTGACTCGCATTTTTAAAAAAAAGTTGTGGATGTAAATGAGCAAAATAATTAAAATAATCGACATGTGCAAGAGGAAGTCTACAAGTTATCCTTGTTAAAATTATTTCAATAAATTTACTGTTTTGTGTTTTCAATCTCTTTCTCAAGATACGTGTTGAAAATGTTGCGACTAATATAGAGTACATGAAATATAAAGATGTATGATTGGAAGATTAATAAATCATAGATAAAGTGATAAAAGATTGTTATTATTAATAAAACACTTCCTATAAACTATAAAATGATAGTGGATATTCAACTTTCAGTACTTGTGGACTCTTTGCTCCCGTGTGGTTCAATGCTGTCTTCCACCTTTTTCTTTTTGATGCAATTAAAAAATAATTATTTTAAGGTATACTCTCAAATCTCAACCATATTAAAGTCAAAAAATATGAAATTAATAATGCGTGCCATACACAAGTTCTTTGACACCATGTCACTAGCTTTTGTTTAAAAAATTAGAATGGCATGTGTCATCCACAAGCTAGCTAAAGTTGTGTAGATTTTTGTGGACCAAACACTAATATCTTAAAAGTAAGATTACAAATAATATAAAGTCATGTTAATTTGTAAATGCTAATCCTTAATTAGTGTAAAATACTGTATTATGAATCCTGTGTGCACTGTGCACCATGCACCATTACTACACTTTTGTTTTTTGTACGTGGTCAATGTATGTGGATGTACTGATGGACAAATTAATAAATCCTCAAGTGTATAAATTGAAGTAAAATGTGCTAAAAATGTGAGATGAAGTACTTTACCACAAAAAAGAAAAGGTACTCTAGAGTGGGATCGTATTAAGACAAATTAGAGGGTATGAATACTTTTTGGGTGCAGAAACTCTTTTATAACACAATTAGCTTATAGTTAATCGCTAATTGTCAATTATATATGCAATGATGGGAAGGAGACAACTTATAAATCACGATTTTTTTTTTTTTTTTAAATCTGGAGTTTAAATGTTTTGGAAACTAGGACAATAGAAAACACTTCGAAAACTCTTATGAAACGTTTTTGAACTTAATTTGATAAACGAAAACTTTTCTTATAGGAGGAAACTTCATGTCATGTTAAATGAATGAAGCATTTGGAAACTCAGTGACTTAAATTCTAATTTTTTCGAGTTGAGTACCAGATTTATAATCCAGCATAATCCAACACAAGTGCCAATTATCATTTATTCTGGATTCACTTGAAAAATCAAACGAGGATATTTCTTGCTAATTTTGATACCGTGTTATTAGTTTTGTAGACAATTTAAACTGTCTAGGGGTCTCCCTTGATTTGAGGATCATTATGTATAATTTTAGGCCAATAATTTTTAGAGTCCATAGAACCCTCAAAAATTGTGATTTATAGCCTTCATATTTGGATTTTGGAAGGCCTTTCGGGATCCCATTACTCCTTAATTTTTACTCACTTGCTTCTAATAACCTTAGGATGACCCACAATCATTTTTTTCCTTTAAAAACATGTTACATTTTCTCAAGATTCTCGAAAAAGGAACACTTGTCTTTTTTCGTAATCAAAAGACCTTCTTATAACCTTTCAAACCTCACCTCGAAAAGATGTCAGAGGACCTCTTTTGACCCCGGGGACACTACGTAATTCTTTGGCAAATTTTTTCGAGAGGAACCTCCAAAATGTTTGAGTTATAGCCTTCATTTTTAGTTTCTAGTGGACTGTCTCGGGCTCAATCTTGTTTTCTCCTAGTATTTCTCCTATATATGTGTTGTTACTTGTTGGTGACCTCAGAGCGCCTTACTCTCGATTTTAAATTATAAAAAAACTTGTTATCCTTCTTTGTAGACAAATTCGAAAAAGGACATATCGATCCTTTTGCTCCCCCGGGACTCCTCTTATGGTCTTTCCAACTCCGAAAAGCTGCTCGAGGACCATCTTTTGTCCATAAGGACACATTGTAAAAAATTTCGACAACTTTTTTTCCCGAGACTCATATTTCTTTAAAGGTATGAATTATATTCTTCATTTTTTACTTCCAGAGAGCTGTCACGCGGTTCGCCCTATTTTTTAACCATGTGTTTTAGATGACCACAAGACTCCTCACAATTGATTCCAACCTCTAAAAATCTGTTAATAGCCCTTTTTCAGACATTTTTCGAAAAAAGGACACAATAGAATCTAATTTTTGCTCTGGCGAGACCTATTTATGGCCTTTGAACTCCAACAAGTTATCAAAGGGCTTTCTTTTGACCATAGGGGCACCCTGTAAAATATTTGTTTTTGAATTTTTCAAGACCCCAAAATCTCTGGTAATGGTGACTCACAATGTATATAGCCTTCATTTTTGAATTTTAGAGGACTATCTTGGGTTCTATACTATTTCCGCCCTATTTTTTACCAAATGTTATGGTGATCACAAGACTTCTCGCAATTGGTTTCAGCCTCAAAAACTCTTATGTTTTCAGAAATTCGTGTTTCTTCATCTCTAAACATTTGCGTTTCAAAAACTTTATTTATTTTTATATTCGCATAAGAGGGAAGTGAATTTCACAATGCTGGCATATATAATAGGCTTCACGTTATTGGTGATTAATGCTTAATGAATTTCCTTTGACGGTGACTTGGTAAATATTTAANCTTATGAAACGTTTTTGAACTTAATTTGATAAACGAAAACTTTTCTTATAGGAGGAAACTTCATGTCATGTTAAATGAATGAAGCATTTGGAAACTCAGTGACTTAAATTCTAATTTTTTCGAGTTGAGTACCAGATTTATAATCCAGCATAATCCAACACAAGTGCCAATTATCATTTATTCTGGATTCACTTGAAAAATCAAACGAGGATATTTCTTGCTAATTTTGATACCGTGTTATTAGTTTTGTAGACAATTTAAACTGTCTAGGGGTCTCCCTTGATTTGAGGATCATTATGTATAATTTTAGGCCAATAATTTTTAGAGTCCATAGAACCCTCAAAAATTGTGATTTATAGCCTTCATATTTGGATTTTGGAAGGCCTTTCGGGATCCCATTACTCCTTAATTTTTACTCACTTGCTTCTAATAACCTTAGGATGACCCACAATCATTTTTTTCCTTTAAAAACATGTTACATTTTCTCAAGATTCTCGAAAAAGGAACACTTGTCTTTTTTCGTAATCAAAAGACCTTCTTATAACCTTTCAAACCTCACCTCGAAAAGATGTCAGAGGACCTCTTTTGACCCCGGGGACACTACGTAATTCTTTGGCAAATTTTTTCGAGAGGAACCTCCAAAATGTTTGAGTTATAGCCTTCATTTTTAGTTTCTAGTGGACTGTCTCGGGCTCAATCTTGTTTTCTCCTAGTATTTCTCCTATATATGTGTTGTTACTTGTTGGTGACCTCAGAGCGCCTTACTCTCGATTTTAAATTATAAAAAAACTTGTTATCCTTCTTTGTAGACAAATTCGAAAAAGGACATATCGATCCTTTTGCTCCCCCGGGACTCCTCTTATGGTCTTTCCAACTCCGAAAAGCTGCTCGAGGACCATCTTTTGTCCATAAGGACACATTGTAAAAAATTTCGACAACTTTTTTTCCCGAGACTCATATTTCTTTAAAGGTATGAATTATATTCTTCATTTTTTACTTCCAGAGAGCTGTCACGCGGTTCGCCCTATTTTTTAACCATGTGTTTTAGATGACCACAAGACTCCTCACAATTGATTCCAACCTCTAAAAATCTGTTAATAGCCCTTTTTCAGACATTTTTCGAAAAAAGGACACAATAGAATCTAATTTTTGCTCTGGCGAGACCTATTTATGGCCTTTGAACTCCAACAAGTTATCAAAGGGCTTTCTTTTGACCATAGGGGCACCCTGTAAAATATTTGTTTTTGAATTTTTCAAGACCCCAAAATCTCTGGTAATGGTGACTCACAATGTATATAGCCTTCATTTTTGAATTTTAGAGGACTATCTTGGGTTCTATACTATTTCCGCCCTATTTTTTACCAAATGTTATGGTGATCACAAGACTTCTCGCAATTGGTTTCAGCCTCAAAAACTCTTATGTTTTCAGAAATTCGTGTTTCTTCATCTCTAAACATTTGCGTTTCAAAAACTTTATTTATTTTTATATTCGCATAAGAGGGAAGTGAATTTCACAATGCTGGCATATATAATAGGCTTCACGTTATTGGTGATTAATGCTTAATGAATTTCCTTTGACGGTGACTTGGTAAATATTTAATGGAACGAAATTGAAATTAGATTTCATGAATTAAAAAACAAAATACATCACAACTTTTTAGAAGACATGCATTCAAAGTGGCCAAAATTCAAAACTTTGAACTTACACTACATTTCTTCTTTGAAAGACAAGGGGGTGACATTTAATTCACACACAATAAAAACTAAGGAGTAGCAAAACATGTAGTATTGTAAGTAGGAGTAATATGATGCTTCTTCTTGTCATGCAAGCTTTGAAGAATCAATAAACATTGAGCATGATGATGAAAATCAGAGTGAATTAAGCTTGCAATAACTCGAAAATATGACGAGAAGGTGAGAGTAACAAGTAATGGCAATCCTCGGCCCGAATTAAGCATGTCTTCCATATTTCTCCCACCACCATACATTGCTTTCTTCCTTGTTCCTGCGTATACCTCCATTTCTCTCCATTCTCGGCTCTTCACGTACAATCTTTCCCCCTACATCATTGTTCATGCACATATTAATTTTGCCATTTTTAATTATAATTTATGTGTACGTATGAGACCGGGTTTAATTAACTAAATAAGCTTACATATTTGATAATACATGGATAATGTCTTGTTACAAGGTCAAAAGTTGGCATTATGATAAGTCACAAAACCAATGAGGTTATTTGAAATGATTTGTGATTGGTGAAGTTAAACTTTAATAAACGTAGTGAGAGTTGTCCTATGATCAATATATTTATCCAATAACCAATATATGTAGTACGGAGTGTAACATTTTTCTTTAAGGTCATGATGAAGTTATTTTAGAAAAATATCTACATCATTTATTCAGAGTTCTCCGATATCTAAAATAATCGTACACCTTTTTGCTATTAAGAAGTTGAATTGTTCATCAACATTAATTCTACCTATTTATATACGGAGTAATTATATTTACCAATTTGTTTAATGTACTACAATTCTTACGTATTGTAGTGTAGAAAAAATAATTACGTGCCGCATACATCAAAATTCATGAACGATTATATATATATATATATACATATGGTTAAATATCTTACCATGATTATTCCTCAAATCAATACAAGAAGGAAAGGAAACTAGTGGTATTGCAGTCCATATATACAAGGCACTAATTGTAATTGGATAGTTGGCTAGTTGCTGAAGTGATGGATTTGAACGGGAGTTAGCATAAATGAATATGGTGGTTTCCAATCAACTAAACATAACTCATCATTTCTTAAATGAATATCTTCATCCAATCCATATTGTTGTACTCCAATGAATCATTTTCTGAGAGCACATTATCTACATTTTTTGGATATGCCGCATAATCCTATTTATGCGTTTTAATAATCAAATTTTTAATTCATTTCCTTTGTAGATAAGAAGCTAATTAAGTTAGTTGACAATCACAACATGACAGATTTTGTTCATTTATATTAAAAAAAGCGCTACCCAAAGTGTAACAACATATCGAGCAATAATCATGGTTGCGAAAAATGTACTATGTAAAAGGAGTGTAATAAAAGCCTAGAAGGTCTTACTTGTGATAGAATGAAAGGTACACGGCCAAAGTAGACATTCACCACAGGAGAGAGGACATGAAGGCCAAAAACTTTAGATTTGTTGTCAATTATAAGTCCCATTGAAATGTTGCAACTTAACAAGGTTGTAGCTACACCAGTTAAATCCACTCCCTGTGTTAGCTCAAATTGGTTCAACCCTGTCACCTACATTCATTGCAAACTTGCAATTAATGTTGATTTGTGCAAATCATAAGCTAATAGTTCAACGTGTCCTAGGACTTGATACATCCACATTTGTTTTATTTTGTTGATACTTCATCTATGAGCCAAGAGATACTGCTAGAGTAATTAAGGTCATACGATATTTTTTCTATTTATTTTTATGTCAAATAGTCGCAACTCAAATTAAAAATGTTCTATATTTAAGTTTAGTTTGCGTTCTAAAAGATGGCCTGTTAGTGTAATATTGGCCCATTAAATGTTATTAGTATTGGTCCAATATACAGCCCACTGTCAGCTGCAAAGCCCAATTATTTCTTATCTTAGGAATGACATGTTATAGGGCAATTTAAAGGCCCAGTTCAGTTGAGCGATATTGAGATAATCTCATTGTCCCATTACAAAGCACATTTTTATTTATTTATTATTATTCCGTATTATTTTTTTTTTTTTTGAGAGACATTATAATGCACATCTCACTTAAACTTAACTCAGTTACACTGGGGGTTTTTTAATTATCAATGTGATAAATTATCACAATGAATTCAATTATGCTTTTTGTACATTTTTTTTTTTTTCCATTACCTCTCTTCTTTCTTTATACATCACAAAATTAGAATCACTATCATAAATTTATAATTTTTCCAGGTACATCTGATTTCAAGAGAAACAATAGTCAGTATTAAATAGCGCCATAGACCCATAGCACAATTTCATAAATAATATACGAGTTATCTCTCAAAAAATAAAAATAAAATAAAAAATATACTACTTATCAATTCCACCTACAAAACTATATTGAATTGAAATCAAAACATCATTTTGAATTGGAGTGAAGAGCTATCAGTATAGATAGGTATAACATAAAGTTTATCATATACTCTGTATATAACTTAATAACCATTACTTCCCTGATCATTAGTAGGTTTGAACGTACACATCTAATCATCTAGTTTTGGCGCAAATAATATCATCTTATAAATCTTTACAAAATTACTCTCTATATATAGTTGGTTATTAAAAACTCATGCTATTCAGTTTACAAACGACGTTGTTAGTGTTGAAATAACAAGAAGAGTTAACTAAATTTATTTCCTGATAAATTATAATACTAGGTGGAACAGCTAAATTAAAAATAAATAAATAAACAAACCTAACGTTCATCAATCCATGTGATTGAGTATATAAACTATTACTGGGCCTCAATTTGATGAGCCCCATGTTGCATCCACATTTCTAATTCGATAGACTGTAAGGGGGCGTGATAGAGTATATAAACTATTCATGTGCATCAACCATCAGCTGAAGTTTTTGGTTGAATTGGTCCTCTAATAACATGAATACAAAATTAGGATTAAGTAAAAATTATTTTGATTTTGAAATAGAAAAAATTTACCTCAAGTGAAACATGGGGAGGAGGTGGCTTGGTGACAATGTAGAAAACGAGCAAAGCAAGCATAAGACTAAACAAGAATCTCCATAACAATTGCAAACCAATCCAAATGTAAGAAGAAGGATAAGTGTTGAAAGATAAATATTGCCAAATTGATGATTTCTCTCCATTATTCTCATCATAATTATACCACTCTTCCTCTTCATTTTTTTCGTCATCAATTCTTCCCGCCTTTTTAAGAGCATTCGTAGCAATAGTGGTCGTAGTAGAAAAGGTAACACGGTTATTATTTTCACGACCAACAACAATCGGAGATAGTACGTTGTTATTGTTCTTAAAAGAAGTGGTAGATGCTCGAGAAGACGAACAACGTGACATGTTGTTGTCTTGGCTGAGAAGTGGTTTGGTCGAGGAGAATGATCGGTGGTCGTGGTCGTGGTCATGGTCATTGAGAGGAGAATGGTTGTATTTAGGCATGGTAAGTAACAAAAAATCAGGATTATGATCGTCGCTACTTAATTGAGTTTCGGTAGCAATAATAATGTAATTAGCATGAGAGACCGAAGATGGGCTTTGGACATAATAGTTGGGATAATTCTCACTAAATTCTAATATTGCTTCTTGCTCTTCATCCATTTGCATCATTTTCCTTAATTTTGGTGGTAGTAATAGCTAGAGGGAGCAAATTAGAGTATGGCTCAAAGAATTTTGCAAAATTTAGAGAAACAAGTTTGTGTGTATGTAGCAACTTCTATTTAGGAAATATTATTGCTTGCTTTAATTACTATGCATTAGAAGTCCGTGACATATAATTGTGTATATATAATATATGGTCCTACCTACCTTTTACAACATTTGATACTTTGCTAGTGTACAAAATTTCATGAATTATTATTAAGTATTTAATCAAGTGGGCTCTCATTCTCTCAAGACCTACTCACCTAGCAATAGTCATTGGAGGGTTGAGTGGGGGTGAATTATAATTGAGGGGGTATGTACAACTAACAACACCACATAATGTAGAATTCATCATTTAGATTTTAAAGGATCCAAAAATATGATTTTGTAAATAGCAAATCTTAATTAGTATAAGATGGATAAAGCAAGCTTGGTCGATCAAGAAACATGGTTGATAAATGCATAAAATGTGTGTTTTGACTATCATAAAGCAAAAATAAAAAAAGAATAAAAAAGATGCCCTATATAACGCATGAAAATTCAACATGTCAGAGTGTTGATCCTGAACAAAAAAAACACTATAATTCTATAAACAAACACTCTTAACATGCACTATGTCTTCGACTCTTCACCGACAATTGTTGTTTGTCAAGATTTCGGTGTTTTTCTCTTTTAATGTCTTCTCTGCTCTTAGTTCTTTATTGCTAAATACAAATTTTGTTAGCTGTTCTCTGTATATTCTTAAAACTAAGGTCAATACATATAGCAGTAAATTTATTGTTGAAGCAAAGTTTATGTGTTATTCATGATTTAATTTCTTGTTTGTAATATCATACAAAGTTATATGTTCATATATAAGATGTTTTTAATTTGTTTTTTATTTACATTTTTTTAAAAATTATTATTTTCCTTGTTTATGAGAATTCAGGTTACTCGTTTTAGTTCCTGTGCTACATAAACATGCCAAGCAAGCCTTTGATATTTTGGCAATTTTCTAATCCCTAAATAGTTATAGGAGTTTTACATTAAAAAAATGGATATATAAATAATTGGATATGACCTAAAATAAAATAAAGTAGCATATGGTACGGTATTGCTTTACACCGAAATCTAATTTTTATGTCTGAAGAATCATGGTAAAGTAAATCACACTTTGTCTTTTAATTTCGACTCATTATTGGTAATCATTTTTCCGTTAGTATGTGGAATTGAAACAAAGTTTACCCACTTTCTAATAATGTAGATTAGATTGTAATGACTAAAATGTGCCTAGTTTTTGTGTTGTTTTAGAGCTTATTTGTTTAATTTCTCAATATGGCCTATTCAATAACAGTCATATATAACAGATAATCTTAAAGCTTAAATCCCTTTTCTATTCAATAATATGGCTTCATCGAATTTTGAGAACAACACACCCGTACGTACGTACCCTATTGACGTATTGTAGCATGGGCAAAACTATGTATGGTAGCCTAGCAAAGCCGTCGTCGGACATATGGTGTGGACTCATACACTTAATTATAGAAGAAACTTTCATCTATCATACGTATATAAGAATAAACTTTATTTTGTCTGTACTGGTAATAATCCGACTCATTATTCATTCATTCGAGTTAACATAATGAGTAAAACACTGTGACTATCATAGTAACCTCATTTTTTCAGAGGAACATTCTAACTATCATGATAACTGATAACCCCATTTTTCTATTAAAATAAATCTTTATTATATTTGATCATTATTTTAAATGAAATATATAAGTGAGTGTTTATTTAATGGTGAATCTGGACGGACACATTTAAAAATTTGACTTCTAGCATTATTACTAACAGTAGCTTATTATATATAATTAATCAACTTTATGATGATTACTGTGTGTAATTTTATGATATATTCTAATTTCCTTCTTGGACACGAAGATTGGGAAGATTGACATGCAATACAAGCTAGATAAGTGCCTGTGGCGCCATAATGGCATGCCGGTAATTATTACATTCGTTCAACTACCTTATCACATACAACTCACAATAATATTTGAAATTTGAGCCAATATAGTTTTATCATCAAAATGTTAGTATAATACTACATCTTTTTTTTAAGTTGGTTACACTTTGACCTTTTTTCTCTCGTAAATAATTCAAAATGTAACCAACTTAATTAAAAAAAACTAAGGGAATATAAAAAATGAAATAATTTAGCAAGTTCAAAACGTTTATATTGATGAAGTCGCATTGATATCTCATCATTTTGGTCCAAACGCCCTAATGCCAATGTAAAATCATGAGCAAGGTATGTGGCTTTTATTCCAAGGCAAAGGCTCTATTAATTATTTCGCCACCCAACATTAGCTCCCTCTAATCATCATGTTGAAACAAACTGATATAGTTTTAAGGCTAATGGCTCCAAATTATAGTTTTATCAATCCACTATTATTAGGGATGCCTCATGTTGATTGTTGAATAAGGTGACGATTTAATATTATGTTGATACGCCCTAGAAAACTGTTTCAATTCTTTTAATAGATATACTTCTTAGTAGTAAACTTGTGTCGTGCAAAAAAATCTGGATATCGGATCAAAACCAGAATGGAATTTATAAAATCCGGATTCCGCATTTTTAAGGACAACAAAAATCGTGCATATCAATTTTCCAATTTTTTTTAAGGATAATGAAGTGTTTTAGAATAAATTTGTTTGAAAAATACGAATTCGGATTTTCCGAATATCTTGAATACCGGTTTTCCTGGAACGAATACGGAATAATAATAATTTTAATAGTCCGCACAATTGATCACTTTTTGAGTTTTTGGTACATACTAACGTATACACATACAATTATATTTTCATTTACCAATTTACCACGATTAATTATGTTATTAATGGGTGGAATATGAATTCATGCAAAAAAAAAAAAAAAAAAAAAAAAAAAAAAAAAAAAAAAAAAAAAAAAAAAAAAAAAAAAAAAAAAAAAAAA
>PYUH01000062.1:1598726-1626034 GCA_016808085.1 Suaeda aralocaspica | reverse complement strand
AAAAAAAAAAAAAAAAAAAAAAAAAAAAAGACAAGAAGTGAAAAAGGTCAATTTGATCAAATAACTAATACCAAGGTAGAAGATTATAAATAACAAAAAAGAAAGAATCTTTACAAGAAAGTCGCTTTGGCCGAGTGGTTAAGGCGTGTGCCTGCTAAGTACATGGGGTTTCCCCGCGAGAGTTCGAATCTCTCAGGCGACGAAATTTTTGGTTTTTTGATCTTTTAAAAAATGTTTTTGTAATAGTTTTCCGTCCAAACCTAGTGAATGTTTTTTTTTTTTGAAGAAATCTAGTGAATGTTAGTATGTTTTATTCGCCCCAAATGATTAGAAATGAATATCAATAGATATTTTTGTTTTTCAAGTATTACGGAGTATTATATCATTACGGAATTGGAAATCAAATCAATTAATCAATCAAGTATTATATCATAATACTAATGTTCGCTTCTACTGGTCAATGATCCATATGATGCTCTGGGCTATGTAACCAACCCAAAAACGAACATAGCCCGGCCCAATGTAATTCAAGAAGTAATACACCACCCAATCACCCATATCATCTGATAATTCAAGCTGTGTTACCTAATATTATAATTTATCAACAACTAAATTCACCCTCCAAAGTCCAAACCCCTTTTACTTGATAGTTTTAAACCCATATAACATATTCACCCAACCCCTTCTCTCTCTTTTTTTCCCTTCTTTTAAAAAAAAAAAATGTATCATAGTTATGGACTTTTCATTAAGTTTGAAAATGAGCTAAGTCAAGGTACCTTCCTCAGATTGGCTAACTTCGACTAACTAATGAGTTATACGAGTAGCAACAATAATACTATTAGAGGATCATATCAATCAAAAGTTTAAACTGATAATTGAGACGTAGAAATTGGTTTTATACACTATCAAATACCATTAAGTTCATATTGAAACATTTCAAATATGCGCATATTTAAATAGAATTAATAAAAATAGAAAAATTAAACGAGAATTTGATTTTCATTATTCTTTTTATTTATTTTTTTTATCACTATACAGTATACAAAGAGCTTATATTATGTCCTGGCTAAAATTATTCTCCTTGATCGATCTCCAATAATAATTCTATACAACAATTCACTATTCACACTTACCCCCTTCACCCGTATGTATAATCCTTATTGTATTGCACCTACCTTAATAATGTGTATACATACTCTTAACTAAACAATTTCGACTATGCAAAATCTTCAATCTGAGAAGAATAAAATATTGTACTGTTTTTTTTTTTTTTTGGTTTCTGCGTAGCAATATATAGTGTAATGATGTTGATATGATGATAATTGGACTGTCGATAGCTTGGCCGGGTGGTTGCATGTATATGGTAATTAATATTGGGCAAAAAATTGTGTGTTAATATAATGGCCGCATTTTATATGATATGCATGGTACTAACTAGATATATATAGCTAGTGAGAGATCAGAAGAATTTTTAAGCTTGAAAATCAAGGAAAGGGAAAGAGACATCTCCCAACAAACTCTCCAAACTATCCCATTCTCCCATCTTTAAGTTTCCTTGATCTTTTCCGTTACTATTATTATTATTGTTGTTGTTACTGTTGCCGTTATTCCCAAAATCGCCCTGGTCGATTTTGACCATGTCATCCCAGCTCTCATTGTCACTAATGACAATTTGGTTATTGTTTTTCGGTAAAATAGTCCGGTGATTAGTCATCACCGGAAAAATATCACTTGCCATGGTGGTAGTGGTGGTGATGGTATCATGGTCACGTAATATTATACCTGGTGGAGGTGTAACAAAATCATGGTCATGGAGAGCCGCATGGAATTGTTCATATTCACTAATCCCAAAATTACCAAAATGCCCTTGAGCGTCAATGATTTGATCATGTTGATGTTGTGGTAGGGCGCATGCAAAATTGGCCATGTTCACGGTAATGTCAAAACCGTTATTTTCAAGAAGAGGAGGGAGAGAATTGTCAAATTGATTGTTGGTGGTGGTGGTGGTGCTAGTGATTGAGCTAGCTGCAGTGTGCATCGAAGGAGATGATGGAGAATTCGACATCATGGATGATTCTAAGCATATGGTATTGTATGCAGCCGTCATAAGACTTTGTTGATGATGGCGATAATGATGGTGATGATCATTGTTCATCGATGATGGTAGGATGAGTTCTTGACCTACCATATTGTAATTGTTGTGGTGATGATGATTATTTGGAACCACTAAATCGATTGTTTCGCTAAGCAAGCTGCCATTAGCATCCATTGATGAAGTGGTGTTGTTGTTGTTGTTGTTCTTGTTGTCCGAGTTGTTTTGTTTCAATCGTTTCTTTATTGTCGAATTCCAAAAATTCTTAATTTCATTGTCAGTTCGACCAGGAAGACGAGCTGCAATTTGAGACCACCTGCACACGTACAATCAATATTGAAGATTATTAATTTATGATCGATGTTTGCATGCATAAATATGGTAGAATGATTAGAATCTATCAGTTCTATAGTAAACAGATTCAATTCATTATTCAGTATTCATGCATATAAACATTGAGAATGACACTGTTGCATTGACAATTTGACACTAGATACCCGGCCTATTTTAGGTCACGAACTGAATGTGCTTTGTATTATGGAAAAGCTTATTAAGTTATTTACCACGTATATACGTTCTGAATGAGCATATTTAAGACACTATTAGACTGCGTAATTTAATTAAAGGCTATATACAAATAGATATTAATCGGACTTTAGTTTAATTGGAATTACTAGAGAGCAATGTATAATATATTGTCATACTCCGTAATTAATTTTCAAGTCGCAATTATTCTCATTTTGAGTATGCATAGTAGTTATGATTTATTAGTATATACTATGAGTCGCTAAAGACAGTAACTTAATGTAGAAGAGATTTAATCTCATGTCTTAATATTACGTCATAAGACATTAACCAGCTAACCCTTAGCAATTAGCGTAAGATCCCTAAGGTGATAGCCTAGTAGACATTGTAAACAGATTACAAGAATCAAGCGACACACATGGCATCATACAAACTACCGTAAAGCTATATTCAGCAAACACCATATATAGTTTATAATGAGTAAATGCATCATACATTAAACATTGTACAGTAATATTCTACATTCGCCTTCATGCAAAGTGTAAACATAAATGAAGACCATATTTCTGAAACGAGAACTTTGGAGGAAAATTAATTATTTTATTCTGAATCAAAATTTGTCGCCAAAGTTGTAATAAAGCATGACCTTGGGGTATTTTCTTATAGAGATGAGACTAGTGCCACACCCACTCCGGTCAAAAACCGGAGCATAAAGTAGGGTTTCAACAGGATTAAATGTGGTTTTTTCCACTAGTGATTACACACCGTACATATTGCATCTTTTTTATCTATCACTACCAAAAGAAAAAATGAAATATTTGGTTTCTATATTAAGTAATTAAAACTCATTTGATTTGTGTCACTTGTGACTTAATTCTCAAGAAATAAAAAATAAAAACCCCACCAAAATTAGTGAAAAACTTGGTAAATAGCCTGAAAATTGTTATAATGCCTTAAATCTACACACAAAATTCTAATTCTTCAAATTTTTTCACAAAAGATGATTACTTTTATTATTCATTATCTTAATTAGCATTCCTCAAATATATACAAAATATGGCTCATCCATACATACTATAAGTTCGTTTTTCATGTACTTATACTCCTCGAATTCTCAAAAACTAACAAAATGTAGCATCACATATCATGAAGAAATTGATAGAGTATAAAACCAATTCCTGGGCCTCAACCATTGGCTTAAGCTTTTGGTTAAATTGGTCCTCTAACATGGTATCAGCGCCAACGTGACACTCACAAGAAATTGGCTATAGTATTTGCATAACTTATAGCATCTTGATATAATTATTTTTGACGTTTGACATTTGGAAATGATTAAGGGTTTGAGTGTTTGATAGATCGTTCAATGTTCACAAACTATATAGAAATTGATCTTGTGGCTCAAAGTGACATAACGCACGTACTATTGAACGTACAATAATTACATTTTGAAATTAATTAGCATAAAATTAAATTTTCTTAGTGATGTTTATACTATTATAAACAATCATGAACATCAATCAAAATATCAACTAGCTTACAACATTTTTTAATCATCATACTATAGCAATACTAATTTATTCATTAGAAGCTATTCATATAAGGCAATTTCTAGACTATGAATGTGACACACTTAATTACTCAATAATTTTTAAATGCATATATAATTTGTTACTCATGTTAAACTTATCATCATAAATCAAACAATGGCTAAAAAAATTACCTGTTGCCAAGGATAGTATGAAGGTGAAGAATAAGATGTTCCTCTTGAGGGGAGAAAGCGCCGCGCTTAAGGTCAGGCCGGAGATAATTAATCCATCTAAGGCGGCAACTCTTACCGCACCTTTGAAGGCCGGCGTTTCGAGCAATGTCACTCCAACAACCTTGTCCATTCCTCAACATATAATTCATTAGCTTCTCATCTTCTTCAGGTGACCATAACCCTTTCCTCATTTTAACTTCATTATTCTTCTTATTACACTTCCCATTTTTTTCAACCTTATTGTTGTGATTTTCCTTTACCATTATTAGGTTACTAGGTCCTCTCATTGATTTCATACACTACTATATAAAATGTAATGTAATTTACTAATGTGTTATATATGACTACTATTTCATACACTCTTTTAGATTTGTTTCTTTTTTGGAACTAGTACTACTCTTGATGATTCAATTATTATTATGGACTACCTCATATATATGTGGGTGCAACTTAACCTAGGTATAGTAGTATATAATATATTTTAGTGATAAAAAATGTATAGAAAAAATTTAGTGGAAAATCACTAAATAATTAAAAAAATAATAAGGAATTAAAATTAAAAGGGGAAAAAGAAAGAAGACAAGAAGAAGGTAATTAAGGAATAAGGATGATGGAAAATGAGAAAGAGGGGTATAAGTATAAGAGAGGAGAGGAGGCTTCATAAGAAGGTAATGATAATGATGACTTTGATATATGGTTGTAAGTTTGCTTAGAATGTGAAATTACATATGTCCAATTAGATTTTTTTTTTATTTTAATTAAATTAAATTAAAATTTTCATAAAGTGTCTTTAAATTAGTTGAGGTCTTAACTTGAATTGACAGCTTTAGTGGAAACGGATTGGAGGGAAACCCCTCCTTCCCATTAATTATTTTGCTTCCTCTATATTTTCACCTTCATTTTTGTTTTTTCCTTTAATTTGTTTTATTATTGTTTCTTTTGTTACTACATATGTTTTTTTATTGATGATGAAATGGAAGCCAAATTAATTAAGCCATTACTTATTCAAATTAATAAAAATAAAAAACATATGGAAAGAAAAGAAAAGTTAGTGGATTGTATTATCAAGGCCTTTCTATGAATCAAAACTCAAAGATCGATTATGGTATATAGAGAACAACACATAGTACGCATAGCTAAAATAGAAATAGTTTATCCACTAGATTTCCAAATGTATTAGGGAGATCAAAAATAGAATAAAGATGATTTTCCTCTTTATAACTTAAGATGGGTTAGCAATTCATTTGGCTTAAACACCTAAAACTCGATCTTTAATTATAATCAAAAGAAGGTAGAGTCAACATCGGATCTCTTCTACATACATTATATTAGTACCATTTACAACTCAATTTTTATAGACCTTGTAATTAATGTGCGTACCTAAACAACGTCGCATCTACTACGTATGAATGAAGGATATTGATAATAATGAGACGCACCCTAAAATGAATCATTCAAATCATAACAATCCCACACTAAAAACATAAGAGGTTAGCATATAGCTAGGAAGGGTTAATCATGAGCCGCTCCCAATAAAGGAGTCATCTAAAAACAATAGATAATCCTACACTGAAAACCATGTTAATGTAAAGGTTAAACGAACTCACAATTAAACTTTTTATGATTTAATTATTTAATCACCAATTTCCCGTCAATATTAGTAAAACAAAAACTTAAGAAACGTTTGCAATCAGACTCTACTTGGACCGAAAACGCAAATAGCACATGTACACATATAATTTAATTAGTTCGTTGTAGTAGAAGATTTGTAGTTAATATAACCAAAGAAATTGTTTATAAAGGAATAATCACTACTAGAAAATTAAAGAATGTAATATAGAAAGCGATGGTTGGTCTTCTTGTCTTTGACTCCATATAATGTCCCCATCAATATAATGCCCCATATTTTTTAAACTTCACTCACAAGGTAATCATCATGGCTTTATGACGATCTTACATTCTTTCTTCTTCTTATATTTTTGCTTCCACTTCACATAATATATCCTCCTTTATTAAATAAATATAAATTTCCCTTCTTTCTCTCTCTAACACATTAACAATTATTTTCAATTTTTTTTTTTTACTATTTGTTTAAGCCGTGTTTGGACGTTTACACGTGAATTCTAAGTATAACTCCCCTTTGTCCTTTATACACATAGCAATTTTTTAGAGAGAGAGTAGTATTGAATGTAGTGCTTGTAAAATACTTTCCCCTTTGCTAAAGCGTTTAACGTGGCAATTTGTAATTGTCTATTTTTATTTTTATTTTTATTTTTATTTTTAAAGTATAAAAATATAAATGGTCTATATCATATATATATATGGAGGCACATGAAGACAAACGTAAAATTAATTTAGCTGTCAAAAAAAATGACATTTTTGATTGGTACATATTGAATATGAAAGAATTTGAAGATTATATTATTTCAAGCTTAATATAAGGCCATGCACTTACTATATATATATATATATATATAATATAGTTTGTAATATATATAAATATATGTAATTTCGATCAACACCATGTTTGGTGTCGTGTGTAAGATAAGTTACCTAAGCTAGGGAGTATACTTGCATGATGTATAGTATCATATCATATGATAACATCTTTGATTATTTTAAGTTGATTATGATATTCTTTATTTCTTTGGTAAACTAAATCATTGGAAGTACCTATCTCTACCGATTGTCTTGAAATCATTATTTATTGTTCAATTGTTGGATCATATCATCTTTAAAACTGATTGAGCAATCCTAAACAAGCAATAGTCATAACTAACAACATTAAGCTTTAACTTATACCATAACATATTGTGGAATAAACCACATGCATCATTTGTATTAGAGTGATTACAAAACTCACTAATCTATATAGAATTCATGAGGGTTATCATGAATGGTCTTTTTAGTGATTGCTTGTTATTCAATCCACCCAGTTCGTTATTAACCCTTAGCTTATTAGGTACGGTCATCTGTTACAGATATGGCTTGCTAACTATAATATTCTTATTACTACAGAAAAATAATTTGTTTGTCTATGATATATGGACCAAAGGTGAATTCTAAGATATAACACTAAAGAACGGCTCAAAAAAAAAAAAAAAAAAAAAAAAACCANAAAGAAACCGATAGTGGCTTGAAATTGAATAAAAGTGTTACGAGCAGATATTAAAGCTATTGAAGCTCGAGGTCAATTCAATTCATTAACATATTATGTTGAGTTCTTTTGGGCTTGTTTTCATTTCATATCGGTTAAATTCATATCAATTCATTTTAGATGAGAAGAACAAGGTTTAGAGCTAGGTTGCACGGATTCGGGAACGGGTTCGAAAACGAAAGCGGATACGGGGACTGAAAGCGGCAACTCTGAAAAATATTGTTATTGGATACGGTAACTTATAACATGAAGAATCTGAATCGTCCCCAATACGGGGATGAATCGGGTTCGGGGACGGCAACATATTAGAAGTACTTATGCTACATAGGTTTAGAGTCTAACGACAGATCAGAGTATTGGGCCATAAGACTCGTCACTATACTATGTAATACCTCAAAAAAAAAAAAAAAAAAAAAAAAAANAAAAAAAAAAAGAGAGAGAGAGAGAGACGTAGTCAGAACTCAGAATGTAGTAGTGAGTAAGCGAGAGGATAAGAAGCCACAAAACAAGGGGATAAAATCCAACAAAGCCAACACTTGTAGAAGATATCAAGAGAAACTCCAAAGCTACTCTAAATACCATTTCAACATACAGCTGTATCTCTTTCATACTTAAACTTAAACTAAATTAAGTTGTGCCCTCTTCTAGCTTCTCATGCTAAGCAACGTTACTTCCTCCTCTTTGTTTTAGTACTAGCCTAGTACTATAAATTGTACACACCAAAATAAAATAAAATAATAAAAGGTCTCATTTACTCAATTATTTATGCCCATGCACTCATGCTCATCATATACTCAATCAAATTGGTGACAAAGGCACAAATCATTGTTAATAACATATGTTGTTACAAAAGAAGGGAAGTTTTACGTTATTTACGGCAATTTAAAATGAAAAGTGAAAACAGCAATATGAAATGAAGATAGTTACTCAGGACAGTCTAAAATGATAAAAATGAAAATATCAATATAAAATGGACGTGGTAATTTATGTATGATAAATCAAATCATCATTTCAATTTTAGGTAACTCAATCACTTTATCAACTAATTCAACTAAATTCCTCTCAACAAATTCACTAATAAAGTCTTATTTGCTTGATAATTAATTAAATACAACTACTCCGTATAATATACTAGTACATAGTTATGGCAATGCAACTATGTCAACTTGTGATAGGATGTTTTTAAATGACAATCCCATTTATTAGACTTTATAATCGAAAGAGATTGGATTTCTCAGAAAAAAATCAGCTTATTAAACTATATTTTGCTTAAAAATACAACTATTAAAAGAAAGAGCTCATAAAAAAATCAAATCTTCTTTAATACCAAACGACCAATTTCATGATTTTAGGATATGTGATTACTGAATTGTCAATGCAGCTGGTCATTTCAACAGTTCAGGTAGGTATGAATTCTCCTGCCGACATCATGGACCAAGTGAAGAAGGTAATGTAGTTCTAGTTTAAATAACCGTATTTCTAAGCAAAATGCGACACAAATCTTTAATTTTAATTTCTACCATAAACATGATTCACATTGTTTCCAATGTTAGAATGCAGCCGAATTTCTAAGCAAAATGCAACATAAAAAATTTAATTTTAAATTCTACCATAAACATGATTCACATTGTTTCCAATGTTAGAATGCGGCACCAAATGAGCAAAGGTACAAGAGATGTATACTTGAAAACTCAGTTTCACTACGGCTGGGTAAAAATGCCAACCAGAAGAAATTGAATTTTTTTTATTTTATGCATAATATGATCATACAATGTGAAAATTAGAAAGGCGGCCTCGACAATCTTGAGCCAAAAGAGATAGTGTCAGACTTTCCACTTATGCAGCACCATTATCACTAACACAAAAGAAAAACCAAAAGTTGCTCTGCAAGAATGCCATTACAGGGTGAGCACTCAAGCGGTGACAGGTTCGCGCAGGAACCTTTCCATTTGCTTTGCCCGGGTCTTGATGGACATGTCGAAAACTTTTTGCCCAAATTCGACCACTAGACCACCAAGAATGCTAGGGTCAATCTGAAATCACCACGAAGAATTCATATATCAGATTTGTGTAAAAGGGCCATCATTATCTAATCGGAAGGAATGATTTTTTTTCTCCTTTTTTAGGACTTGTTCTAGCATGCAGTAAGATTATTACTTTAATTACTACAAAGGAGCACATCCATGAGAAGATGCCAACAAATATACAGGGAAAAAAAAAAGTTGTGAGAAGAAGCCAACAAAAAAATATACCTTCTGCTGAAGCGTGACTTTCTTTCCTTGACCAAGAATTTCTTGTAGGGTTTCCTTCAACTCTTTCTCTTCTGCAGGAGGAAGGGGCTGGAAGAGGAATATAAGATAAGTTATATAAGAATGTTATTAATTTCATGTCTTAATACAAATTGTACAAAGACCATAAACAAATTCGAAATATACTGTACTTTACGAGAGAAACGACAAATACAAAGTACATACAATGACGGTTGTTACAATTGCTTTCAGCTCTCCCCTATGAGCCATTGTCAATTCAGCAAATCTCTTTGTAACACCTTCTACGTGCCTCAACCTTCCATACTCAGCCAAAATAACTAAATAAAAGCAAAACATAAGAACAATTTAACAACAAACCAAAAAATATAATATGTAAAAAGTAAAGGAGAATTTAACAAATAATGATAGTACAGCATTTGTTATTAGTCTTCAGTACAGAACTTGTTTGGGCAATTACAATTTCACCTAGGCCACATAATCCCCACCAGCCAAAAGACTAAGGACACAGGAATACGAATCACTTTCAAGATGCCTTGGTGGTAAAATGGTAGACACGCAAGACTCAAAATCTCGTGCTAAAGAGCGTGGAGGTTCGAGTCCTCTTCAAGGCACAATATTGGAATTGGAATAAGTTAGGCAGCGGGATGTGTTCTCACATGACAATTTTTTTATATTAAAGGTTTAAGATGCAGTCAAACCAGAAAATCAGATGCATCAAACAGAGGTTTTTTAGATAAAATTAGACCAAAACTCAATTACTTCGTAGATCAGATCACATGAAAGGACGAGTAAATATCCTTAAAATAAACCTTATAAGAAGCTCGGACATAGAAATGCACGGGCATGGACATGGGGAATAAATTGCAAACATGAAACCAATACACAAACATAAAAGAACGGCTATGGTCATTTACATGATCAAGTCATTTTAGACAATTGACATTATATACACAAAGCATCTAACTATTTGCAAGTAGATAATCCATCTATGCCTAGATAATAAGCCAAATTTCTATTATAGCTCATTCCAAACAATAGCCCGATCTCTAAAGTGATTAAAGCTAAACTTTGGGCTTTTCCAGATCAACAATATTCTAACAGTGAAACCTATAATTTTAAAACCGCAAAGGAAGACAATTTAAATCTACTCCATATGTTACTAAGACACGGGTTAACTGTCCATTCGAAATACGAGTGTCCAAAGGTCAAACGTAGCCATTTTATATATATTTTTAAAAAGAGAGTCAAACTTTTAGTTAAAATTGAAGCACTAGAGCACAAACACTATTTGAGACAAATGAGGGTGTTGATGGAAAAGTCTTAGAAGAAAATCGTATGGAGTAGGCTTAGTAATATTTTAAATAGAAGGATAATTGTGATACTTTGATTCAAATATTCACATGACCCTACAATCAATGTAACTTGTTTTCTAAGGGATGAGGAGTACACACCTCATGAGACAAAAATGGTTAGCACCACCACAATAATATGTAATATATGTTTTGCAATATAATCCACAAAAAAAATCCCATTCTTGCTTTAGGTTAGCTTACTTCACAAAATTTCCCTTTTGTTGTGTGTATGTGTGGGAGTTTGTGTGTGTGTGTGTGTGCGCGCGCGCGCGTGTGTGTTGGGGTGGGGTCACCAAAAAGGCCGCTTTTTGAAGTAGCTTGGTCATGTGCCGAAATCTACATCAGGAGCTATTTCTAATCAAACAGGAAAAGCAAAGTAAGTTTGAATCGCTAATTAAGATAGCAATTTCGAATTATTATCGAAATTGCTTCTTTACTCTCACTGAAAAGTGAAACCAAATGCTAAAGAGAAAATTTTACTGAGATCCCTCATATTTAATAACAATAAATTCAGAAAACAGAAAAACTTTTGGAACAGAGATATTTTAATGGGTTTCATACTTTCATCTATGAATTTAAAATTTAGTCTGTGGACTAATGCTACCTCTAAAAAAAGTTCCACTTCCAGTGCCTACATGGCTACATGGACAGTACCCTACTAAGCCCAAAACCAGTAATGGAAAATGTATTATAAAGCTTCAATTAAGAATATCGTTCCCAAGTTCTGGTAGGATACAATTAAACACCACCCAAGAATCACCCAATTTGGCCACCGGTTTTACTTAATTCGGATGAATTGAAAAGAAGAAACCGGGAAATATCCTTAACATAGCCAATTCACCAAAATTAACAGTACACATGAACATAGTATGACATGAACATGCAGAACACAGGGCAAGGTTATGACATAAATTGTATAACATGATCTCAAAATTGGAGCATAGAATGACATGGGAGCATGAAGGATGGGGAGAGCATCTATTACTACATGAGTACATGCACAGAACAAAGACATATACTAAGTCACATAAACAACACATACCCAAAAAGTTCCTTGTGATATCTGTGAATTTTGCTTGAGCACAAATATCATTAAGAGCCTTGACTCTTACATCTGAAGGCACAGAGAGATCCCTTGTGAACTGAGCAAATGTTGGAGATTTTTTGATTGCTTGAACAAGGTCAGAAAGCTCAGATTCAACCTTATCCAATGCATTACTTTTGACAGCAGAAAGATACAATGCAGATGCATAATTCCCAGAACCTCCAAACATTGATATAGGAACCTGACACATTATAGAACAACGCCCAGCAAAAGGGATATTAGAAAGCATGGATTAGCAACATTCATAATTTTTATTCAAGGGATCGATCTCCAGCTTTAGAATGATATACTTCTAAGAGCTGATATAAATAGACATTTGAAAACATGTATAATTCATCAATCATATAGAATCTGAAAACTTTTAATTCTCACTTCTGAATACTATGACACTATAAAAGAAAAGCTTACTAAATAATGACTCAAGAATCAAGACAATGAAATTATCTGATATTGAATCCGAGGCGTCAGAGCATTTAAAATGATAACGAGCCAAAGTGGCTTACTTTAATCTGCAGCTTAGTTTGAAATCATCAAGAAATTAAGACATTCATTGAAAAGTTACTTTAGATTTATAAGGACTCATTTTCTGGCAAATAATCATGTGGAATTGTAAGAATGTGAAACATCTGTTAAATATGATCAAAGAGTGAAAATCAAAGGCAGATAATCATGGTAAAACACTGCTAGGATGCCAGCACATGACATATTATTGACGAAAATTAACAGAAAAGAGTTACAAACTTCTTAACACTTCTTCGCCCAAAATCTAACGTACTAAAGATCTTTTTTACCATGAGTTGATACAGACACTCCTTACGATATTGTTCTATGTTACTCCGACACTCCATTTCACCACAAACACCTGTGTTGAATACACGACACCTAAATACACTTAATTTTGAGCCATAAATAAGCAAACCTTACACATGATAGCACAGGCCAAGACTGAAAGCTAAGTCCCAGTATCACATATCCTGTTTGACATCGCAGGAGTGATGTTCAAGTGTTAGCTAATGTCGTAGAATAACCAGACAATGCTTAAGTGCTTAAAACTGCCTAAATCAATTTTATAGTGTCTTTAACGTCATGTTACAGGAAAACGAATACAAACAATGCCTAGTGAACTATGAAGCTTCATTAAGATTATATATTTATTCTCAAATGTACATCAACTGGACATCGTAGGTACAGCCCGTACAGGGAAGAAATAAGATTCGCGCTTCACTAATTGAAACAATTATTGATTGAGAACCAGGGCAGAAGCTTAAGAGTACTAGTGAACTACTACATTGAGATGAACCCTAAAAAGGTTTTGAAATTTTGGAAAGCTGAATTTGCACCTTGCATATGGAATATAACTAATTGGCCATGTTATATAGCTCATGAAAAAAAATTTAAAAAAAAAAATTTGCTAGAAGTTTATAACAGACAAAATTTTGACCACTCCTAATCACATTACACACGACGCTTTCAAATTGCACTAAACAAAGATTCACTCCAAACACACTATACAGCCTAAGGTGAAACAGCAGTTCGCTGCAAAGCACACCACACAACCTAAGCTTTCAAAACCGTACGCAGCAATTCGCCTCAAAGCACACCACAAAACCTAAGCTGTCAAATTATGCTCAACAATGAATGATATTTTTAACTCAGCCAATAATCGAAGCGACATCAATTCCTCCACTCTCAAGTATCGATGATCAAATGCACTATATGCTTAATACTCTAATCTCTAGAACCAACTGAATACAATCCTTATAAAACTAAAAGTTCAATCAAAACTACGAAAGAATAAAACCAATCAAAATACAACTCTTGCGCAAATGCAAAACATATAAAAACAGTATAAAATCAAAATGAATTAAAAATAGTAAATCAAAAAATAAAAAAATAAAAAATTATACCTTCACATTTTCCTGAGTAGGAGCAGCAGTAGCATAGTTCTGCAAACACAAACAAATGACAGCATTTTATTTATTATAAAATAAATAAATAAATAAAAACTTAAAATCAATTCATTTGCAATCCCAAAAGTTAATCACATTTTTCATAATCCATTAATCACAACTCAAATCGTATTAAAGTAATTACACATACGATTAAATCTAACAAATTGAAGATTGATTGGGGAAAATAATGGTACCTCGGAATTGATGAAATTAGGGTTAAGAATTGATTTTTGAACAGCAGATCTTCCGGAAACAAGAGATTCAGTTGATAAGAATTTCTGGAAAAGAGGGATGCTTGATCTCACACGCTGACTCATCGCCATTTTCGCTGATTAATTTTTTTTTTTTTTAACTGTAATTTTGAGGAATTTTTTGATGAGAGAGAAAGGAAGAAGAAGAAGAAAGGGGAAATCAGAAATCAGGGATTTTTGATCTGCGTTGAAATTGGATTTGTTTTGGGTAACCTCAATTGTTTAGATTCGATAACTAGATAGGCCCAAAGTATTTGGGCCAATATGTCCAGTCTGATATAGATTTTTAGGCCCATATAAGTTAGCTACCCTACTGAATGGTATTATTAACGTATATCAGTAAGGAAATCCTTGTTAATTACACAATAATACACATTTACACCATAATGGATGAAGTTTCTAGAGTTCTGGGTCATGAGATTCTACAAGTCCATAAAATGCATTTTAGTCGAATCAAACTTTTTGCTTCTATCTTCATGTCAATCATATATTCATATCTTGTGGGGTTTATCCTTTTTTTCTCTGCCTCATGGTCTCGCCAATAACGCATATCTAACAACAATAATAATAGGTCACTTTCTTCTAAATACTATGTTTTGATAGAGTGAAATGAAAAGAACAGAAAAGAAGACAGAGGATGAATGCATTGTTCTTTGAATAAGTAATAGAAAGAGAAAAGGGGAGGGAATGACATGGATTGATTTTCATCCCTTTTTAAAAAACCAAATACATTCATTATTGGAGAGGTTTAAAAAGATAATTGAAGACCTCCTTTTCCCGGCACTCTCTGCATCTCTTTTTCCCTTCCCCTCCATTTCCCTTCATTATTGTTAACCAAACATGATGAAAATAATTTTTAGTTGGGTAGTGATTATTTATTTATGTTATTTTTGATATTTAATTTTTTTTAGTTGGAAATTTAACTTTTGTATGTGAAATGATTGATAAATAGTTTTTTGATATTGCCTGCTTTAAGTTTATTTAAACTAAACATATAATAGTTCTTCGAATCACTCCTAATTTAAAATTTTGGAAAATTAATGTTTTCATCCCAACACTCTAAGGGTGTTTTCTCTTTCGCATAATTCTAATCTCAATTCAACTCATTCTCATCGAACGTCATCTTATCAATCCATTGCAATCCGTTCACATCCCTTCAATTGACTCTAATTGCAATGCATTTCAATCCGCTTTAACATCATCCACCCACTTCAATTCATTTAGTCTCATTTCCCCTCATTCTGATCCATTCTAATTCAATCCAATCCAATCTAACCCAATTAATTCTTATACAATCCAGTCTATTCTAATCCCGTGAATAATAGGGAACGCACCAAAACGGAATATGTAAAGGGTAATTATAGCTCTTTTGAAATTGTATTGCATAGTATTAGTTTTCTAACCATTTTTAATTGTCAAGGGGTCTTCCCTTGATTCGATACTCAACATGTAAAATTTTAAATCCAATGTTTCTTTTTTCTCTATCTCGAAACCTCGAAAAGTGTGAAATATAGCATTTATATACGTTTTTTCGGTTTTGAATGACCTTTCGGAGATCTGGTTTCTCTTTGAATTTTACCAACTTAACTCTAGAAAAATTGGGGTAGCCAACGACAATTCCAACACTCAAAAAACCTATTAGGTTCACTCTTTTGAACAATTTTGAAAAGGACGCACCTAGACTTTACAAGATCCCCCTTGAAGATCACACTAATCTTTTTCACTCTACTCAAACTTGCGTTTGGCCTTTTGAACCCTGAAAACCAATACGAGGGTCTTCTTTTAACCCTAGGGACACCGTGTAAAATTTCGGCATTTTTTTTCATGACCTGTTACTTCAACAAACTATGAATTATAGCCTTTGTTTTTTTGCTTCCGTATCACTTGATCTATTCTATTTATTTTACCACGTGTTTTTGGTGACCACATGACTCCCTACGATTGGTTTAATCCTTTAAATTCTTGTTATGAACCCTTTTTCAAAGGTATTTCGTAAGAAGGGCACAATAATCTTTTTTCGGCCTCTTTAGTTCACCTCATAGCCATTCGTAAGATTTATTTTTTCTCTTATCATCCATAAAGATGTCATTGGTGGACTCTTTTAAAAAAAATTGATCCATTTTCTTTCATAAAAGTAAATACGTAGGGCGTGCTTACTTCAGCTGAAAATAGCTGAACTGAACTCAACTGAACTGAAAGTTTTTTTTATGAAGGATTAATAAATAGCAAAATAAGAGAAAAGATGAGCTGAATTGAACTGAACGGATTTTAAGCTAAAATAAAAATGCATAGTAGTCCATTTTTTTCAACTTTTTTGGAAGGGAGATTTTACAAATTTGAGGTTAAATAAAAGGGGCAGGTGAAATTGACTATCAAATGACGTTCCACATTTCAGACACCAGTAGAAAGTAGAAACCTTGAGCTTCAAAGCTATGGGAATTGTTAAAACCTGTGGACTTTTAAAATAAAGAATACAAAGTCAATTAGTGCGCAGTCTTTTGTTTAAGAAATGTCCTAAATTCCTAATTGCTGCTTGCCACGGGGCTGCAATTTAGGGGCTATGCGTTGATCCCATTTTTACACAGGGATTTAAGTGGATCTAAACCCAACTACACATCCATTTCTATGTCACTCACTCTCGTACCACGCTGTACTACTATGCGTCTTAAAAGAGAAACTCTTGTTGAGGGCGTCTCTACTTCCCGCTTAAAATCAATATAGTTCCTTTTAATTTATTTTGGCTCGGCTCTTCTTTTATTTTATTAATTATTTTTTACTAATTAATTTGTTCCTAATATTATTTGTTTGTAATATTATTTGTTCACATTATTATTGTTGTTGTTATTTTGTACTTAGTTTTAATTTATTCATAATATTATCGATGTGTATTAGCTATGTTAGTGTTATTTTATACTTGACTTTATTTTGTTCATAATATTATTATTGTGTTCATAACTTAATCATCATTTTTTGTAAATGATGATGTGTATTAATTTATAATTTTCAGCAAATGAAACAAAAATACAAGTGAAATATTATTTACAAACATATTATTATACCGCATAAGTGGATTACCATTTACAAAAAATATGAAGATGTATTACTGATTTTTATTTCATAAAATATAAACAACCAATAACTTTTTTTGTTTAAAAACTATTAGTAGATTAATATCAAAATTATTAATATTTCATTACTCCATAGTTAATAATCATTAATAATTCGTAATTAAAAATTAATATTCATAGTCAATCCATAAAAAAACTTGGTAAAAAATCAATAATCATAATTAAAATCAATAGTTTAAAACTAATAATCAATAATCAATAGTTAAAAATCAATAAACAATAGTTAAAAATCAATCCATAATTAAAAATCACTAATCGAAAATAAAAACTTTAAGTTAAGTTCAGTTGACCTTAATTCAGCTGTTATCAGCTGAAGTAAACAAGCCCTAAGTTGGGTGTGCAAATATTTCTGATCCAGTTTTTCAAAAAAAAATAAATAATAGATTGATCCCTTTTCGTTTTGAGAAATCAAAATTTCGGATATCTGGAAATTTTGGATTCGGGTTATGTATCAACTTTTTCTACTAAAGTTACTTTTATGCCTATAAAAAATCATATCAAAAAACAGGAAATACGGAAAAATACGGGAAATTGGAATTCAGAATTTTGTTTTCCCTAAAAATAAAAATATTGAGTTTTTTAAACTCATTTCAGTTCCAAACCGGAATCGAGCATTAGCCTAGGTTGCATGAGAAATTACAATTAAAAAACAAAAAACAAAAAGGCTCACATTGGCCCGATGAGCTCAGATTATGTGGGCTTTAATTTGCACAATTTTCTAAACTAAAATATCGGTTGAATCAGTAATCACCTTTATTAAACGACACATATTTACCTTTATTAGATATTTTTATTTAACTCTCACCGTCTATTTACGAATTTAGGTCCTTTTACACTATTCTGCCGTTATTTAATATGTTTTTCTTTCCATTCATCTTGATCCTCCTCCTCATTTCATTTGACCTTTCCATTTCCCTCACTACTCTCTCTCTTTCTCGGCCTCTCTCTCATGATGAACCCTAAAAGCTTTTCTTCTTCTCTCTTCACTTATACGATGGCCTGTTATGATGTTGGTGATAATCGTTACTACTTACTAATCCCTTTTAGTTTTCATTTGCTTCTCTAAACCATTCCCAAATTAATTTCTCTTGTAACCCGCCTCTATCTCAGTTCTCAAATTTATATTTAATAAAAAAATTCTACTACACTTTTATCTCATATCTCAAATTCATATTCCATGAAAACTTATAATCCATCTTTATCTCAGATCTCAAATTAGATTCAATGAAAAGTTATACTCCGCCTTCATCTCAGATTTCAATTTCAGATTTGATGAAAAATTATACCCCACCGTTATCTCAGATCTCAAATTCAGATGCAATGAAAAATGCCGAGACCTTTTATCTCGGATCTCAAATTAATTCAGTTTTAATGAAAAATTATACTCCAACTTTACCTTAGATATCAGTTTACCGTTTCAATAAAAATTTATACGACACAGTTCCTTAATTAGATAACATTAGTAATTTGGATCAATATACTTATTAGTCCATACTATGTATTAACATGTATGATAACAATCGTCAGCGATTGTTCATACTTTGTAAAATTTTCCAAAGTAGAATTTCGAGAAATTCGTCATCACAAATGAGTCACTAAGGTAAAAAATATCGCAAACATGGATGAATTCAAACATGCTCATTTTCTTTTTGTGGTAACACTTGGTTAACTATTAAGTCAATGCATCATTGGTAAAAAATTTCTATCCAAATACATAGCTAAATCACACTACTTTACCAAACAAGATGGATATAATTCACGGATTATCCACATCTCTATGATAAATCTATGTTTTAATCTCAATCTTTATCCATATAAAAATTGGCTACTGCATGGCGAACAACGCATTAATACCTTATACGGTAGATACCTCCAAATGTCATTTTATTCAAGTGTCATAATTCATTACTTAACACCTTGTTACGATTTTGAGTACTTTTTACTAGAATCCCAATAGTAAAGTGTACAAAGTAACCGAAATCCCTAATATTTTTGTATGAATTTGATGGTAACACGCGCATCACCCATTTAGACACGAGATTTGGGCAATAAAAAACGTTACAACTTACAAAGACTAGTAGATAAGAAGCAACAAACTCATCCATTTCTCTTACAAACAAAAATAAATAAAAAAAACTCAAACAAACATCCATTTCTCAAGCCTTTTCATTTTTACTCAAAAAAAACAAAAAAAGCCCCCCCAAAAAAAAGCGTCAAAAAAAAAATGGTGGTGCAATTCTTCTTCGCGATGGCTTTTTCGGCGGTTCCACTGACGCTTTACGTACCACCGATGCGTCACTTGACGCTATTTGTGTCGGCAATCGAAGAACTCGCTAGAGAAAGTAGCGCTTATGGTAGAAGACTCATGCCTCGTGTTAACCGCGTTTTCCGCTATTTGGTTGGCACAACTTCTAATTAGATCAACCTCTTCAATTCAATTTCTTCAACTTCCTTATTTCTTAGAAATGTAAATACTCGAGCTTTTTTTTTGATTTTTTTTTTTTGAGGATTTTCTGTTTTTTCCAGATGTTTCTGTGAGTGTTAAGGAGGTAAATTAGTTGAAGTTGTAATTGATTTGGAATTTAATTTGATTTTGATTTTTTTTTTTTTACAGCTTTAAATCGGATAGAAAGATTAGCTTTGTTACAGAATAATAATAAACAATAATAGTAATAATTTGTTTTTTTAGTTATTTTGTTGATAGTTTGTTTAATTATGTAAGAACATCATCAACAATTGTGGTATATATATATATATATTTATATATATATATTTTTTTATATGTTCGTATATAGGAATAAAACATCGTTTTATAGTGGATTTTGATTATGTTTTTTTGGTTTATAAATTCAAGAGTGTCTTAGAATTGTATTCGTCGTATTACCAGAAATGTTCTTGTTGTAAAAAATCACACACGACATGAGTTTGTCCGACATTGAAGAATGGGGACTTAACCTAATAAACTAAAACCTTGAATATCTACTATACTTGTTATCAATTGGTCAAAAAAAAAAAAATGAACCATAGCGTCGATGAGCTAGTTCACTTGTTGTCAAATGGTTGACTTATGATCAATCTATAACCTCCATGAGCTACTTTACTTGTTATTTGGTCAAAAAATAGGCTAAGTGACCAATCTATAGCGGTGTTTGGATTTTAGTATTTAGGTGGTTTTTTTTAATGATTTTTGGCCTTTTGGATTGGTTAAACAGCTAAGGAAAGTATTCGAATTTTGGCTTTTGTGTTAGTTTAACAACTAGCTTTTCAGCAAAAAAAAAGAAGTTGCTAATTTAACTTTTAGCTTTTTACCCAATAACCAACAAAAGTACCATTTAGTAAATCAATTGTATGTTCAATTAGAGTTAATTAAAAATGTCCTTAAATGTCATTTTATACTATAACAGTCAACAATCAAAACGAGTAAAGCCAATATAAACAGCCACTCAAACAAGTCAACTAAAAACAACCAAAATCCAAACAGAGCCATAACCTTGACAAGTTACTTGTTACTAATTGATTAGACTTTGAACAGGTTTTGACAATGGTGAACATGGATGGTCTATATATTCCTTTGTTTTAGTTTGAACGAGAATTCGGTTTCTTCAGATCAAACAATTCTTTACCTAGAAAAATATTTGGGGTGGAAAAGTAAACATCAAAATGAAGAATGGTGTCTTAATCAAACTACAGCAGCAGTTAAAGACTCGCATGGTATTAGTCTAACTCAACATAATTCATTGACTATACTTTTCTAGTGTAATAATTGATTATGCTAATCACTAAAAGAATACAAGTTGGCATAGTTATATTAGTCACCAAAAGAACATTACTCCAAAAACAATTTTGCTTAAAACCTTTCAAATATAATCAATGATTAAGAAAGGTAAACAAAGCAATTTACTCGAATGAACTAATCACAGCTAACATTTCAAGTACTAATCATAATCTCACACATGTGCTGCCTTTCAATGAAAAATAAATGATCAACAATATATATTACTCATCATCTATGGAGTATAATGCTTGAGTGCTCCTTTATTAGGTAATCATTGACAAATAAGCAATGAAAGAATTAGAATTACACATTACAAAACACTATTTTATCTATCTATATATGGATGTAAACTATATGACAAAATGAATGAATTGAATTGAAAGTTAAAATTAAAATAATGAAAGAATGACTATATGCTGAACTGTGTTGATAACTTAAGCTAGCTAGCTAGAAAGTGTGCAAGGCTTCAAAAACCAAAAAACATCCAGCGTTCTTCCTTCTTTAGCAGCAACAAGCGATGCAGTCTCCTCGTTATCGTTCTTCTCGCTCAGTTCTTCCCTTAATGTCTTAATCTGCTCCAGTTCTTGAGAAACCTCTTTCTCCTGTTAATTTATCAAGTACCAACTTTATTATTCTTTTCAAGTAAATTCAACTGTAAACATACATAAAGAAAGCAATATAAATGACAGATTCTAAGCATACAGAACATCAAATCCCTCATTAACTTGGAAGTACACATGTTTCAATCAGTAACAGTCTCATTGTATGTAAGATGCGCTACATAAATCATAAATAGAAACACCAAGGTAATCAGTCAAATCTCACATGTTCTCTTCTTGTTGAGATTGCTATGCAATTTATCAACAAAAGTTCCATCACAAGTCAGGTTTTGTAGACATTATCCTAGAATTGAGATTAACAGCAAGCAACCAATTTATGCAATATATAATATAATTGCACATAACACCATTATATCCTTGATCTACTTGGCGATACACATTTCCTATCGATGAAAGTCCTAGCGTAAGCCAGGTTTCACCGAAAGTATTCAAGAATCGAGAATAACAGAACGTAATCAGTCTATGCAATGTATAATGGTATATGGCACCATTAAATCCTTGGCTTGGAGATACACACGGATAACAGTCCTAGCATACGTCAGGTAGATAGTATTCTAGAATCGAGATTAATAACATATAAATCCTTGATTTACTTGGCATTACACGCGTTTCCTATCGATAAAAGTCCTACCAGAAGACATGGTTCATGACAGTATTCTAGAATCGAAATCAACAGCATGTAATCAGTAAATCACAGATGTTTTCTTGTTGAGCTCAATGCAATGCGGTCTTCCTATACTCCTATAATCCTATATTTTAATTCATGATATGGTCCATGTAAAGCATCATTGATACACCATGGTACTCAATCAACACCTCCACAAATCCACAACAATACCACTAGACAATAAATAGTGTGAAACAAAGCTAAGAAACACAGCATTCAGAGAATTGGCACTGCTTAAAGAAAGGTGATCCATATTTCATACCATAAGCCTGGACTTCGAGGCCTTCGAAGGCGTACCCTTGAAAGGATCACGAGTAGCCGAAAAACCTTGTGGTGTAGGAGGATTAATCCGTATAGACGACATCTGATCTTCGCGCTTCACATTGTTCAAATCCACAGAAACAGGAATATTCTCTGATTCTTCACTTCTCCTGATCAAATCAAATATCAACATTCAACAATTAATCCCCCAAAAACATAACATCAAACCCTAAAAAACACAACTTCACATTAAAAACAAAAAGCAGAAACGTACAATTTATTCCTCCTGATCTTCCCTTTACCATTACTCCTATTCTCCCCTCCATCACCTTTAACCTGAATCAAAAGCTTCCTCTCCTTATCACCTCCCTCGCTCGGCTTCTCCGAAAGCGGTCCCAATACAACCCTCTTCTGATCCTTTTCCTTCTCCTTCTCATTTTCATTCTCTCTTAAAGCCTTGTTTGGATTCAATTTCTGAGTTTCCAGCTCATCCTCCTTCCTAGCTACAGCCATCTTCTTCAACTCACTACAAAACTCAGTAATTTTCCCAAAGATTTCCCTTCCTCCAAACAAGTCCTTAGCAGAAAGAGTAGGTTTTAGCGACTTAGGTTTCTCATCACTCTCAAGTGTAATCTCAGAATACTCATCATTTTCAATTTTATTTTCAGCACTACTCTTGATTCCCGCCTTATTTAAGTACTTCGATTTATTGTGATTTGGAGGTGTCGATAAATTAGGGTTTTGATTCTCGCTTTCTTCGTCGTTATTCGCAACTCCTCGTCGCTTCAAATTCGTCGCTTCTCTGATAACGTAAACCACAACATCAAAAAAAAAAAAAAAAACGAAAACTCAGCAAAATGTCGCAAAAATTAGGGTTTCAATTGTGAAAAAGAAATTGAAATGAAAAGAAAGTACCTCCGAGTCCAATCAGAAATAAGCTTGGAAACATTAACTGATTTCAACAACTGCATAATTGTTCATCATAATCATCAATTAAAACCAAAATTAGCAACTAATTAATCTAAAACTAAACTAAAGTCGAAAAATGAAGAAAAAACAAAAGAAAACCGAGAAAAGAACCTTGGAAGAAGGAGAAGATTTGAGAAAATCTTCAGCAGTTCTTGGATGATTACAATCTACAATCAATCATCAAACATCAAATAATAAACATTAAACAAAAAAAAATCAAGCAAAAATGAAAAAAAAAAGAAAGAAGATTGAAGCAATGAAGTAAAGAATGGGGGAAAGTACCAGAGCGACAGAACCAAGCGACGTCGTCAGGGATGGTAGAAGAAGAAGGAGAAGAAGACAGGAAGTCAAACCATTGAGGAGCGTTAATGTTTTCGTAAACAGAATCAAAAACGAAGAATGAATCAAGGTTTTGCCAGTCAATTTTAGCTGGCTCCATTGATGAGTGTAAATGAAGAAAGTATGAAGAGAGTATAGTAGTAGCTAAGTAAAGCAGATGTATACAGTATGAAAGAGTGGTTTGAGGAAGAAGATGAAGATGAATTTACAGAAAATGAGGATGAAGATGAAGATGAGGAGGTTGTAACGAACGTTGAGAAGAGAGGGAAAAGTGGAACGTTAAAGAGAAAGAGAGAGGGAGGGATGTTGTAGTGGGTTTCATTTAGTGCTAACGGATTTTCGACCGTTGGGGGAGTCTACTCTTGCTTAAGACTTTTTTGTTTGGTTTTTGGGTTTTGGGGGGTGAAGGTATTAATTATTGTTGAGTGTAACATGTGTGTGTCTCTTTATTTAAGATGGGATCTCGATGTGCCAATCTCATCTACCTTCGACTTCGATGGTTGGACCCTGCCTGCATGGGTAACTTTTTTGTGGTTTAGTCGATTCCACTTTATATCAATTTGTTACAATCTATATAGCATAGGTACTTTTAATGAGTAGCCGTTCTCGAATACGATTCGTTCCCGTATTAGGGACGGTTCAGATTCTTCATGTTATAATTAGTTGTACCCATTAACAATGGGTTTTTAGATTAGCCGTTTTCAGT
The DNA here is from genome assembly GCA_016808085.1 of Suaeda aralocaspica. Lineage (NCBI taxonomy): Eukaryota > Viridiplantae > Streptophyta > Magnoliopsida > Caryophyllales > Amaranthaceae > Suaeda > Suaeda aralocaspica. Next base: position 1,601,106 of record PYUH01000062.1, on the reverse strand, counting down.
CCCCGTATCCGTATTTGTTTTCGACCCCGTTCCCGACTTCGTGCAACCTAGGTTACAATTGAATTATTTAAAGGTTATATAAAAATTCATGTGAAATTAGTTTAGTTTTTTTTTTATATAAAAAAATAGATATAATAATAGTTATTAGAATTCGATTAAAAAATATAACATTTATTTAAATTAATGAAAAAATTATTTGGATAAAAAAAATATACTTGATGTTCGTTCTTTTAAACATTTACCATCGTTATTTGGCTAAGGTTAAGTATGGTGAAGAATGCAAATCAGCTGTTGATGATACTATGAATGCTTGCGAGACTGCCCTTCAGATTGTTCTTACTGATTTGTCGTCTACCCATCCAATTGAGTTGGGAGCAGCACCCAATTTCTCGGTGTTCTATTATGAGATACTCAATGCAGCTGATCAGCTTGAATGTAAGTATGTAACATCCTATGCAACACTGTCTGGAATGATTGTATTAGATCTGTGAAGAATCCTGAACTTGCTGTCAAAAGCATGGAACTACAGGTTAAAGAGCTTTACATAGTCATACTATAGTAATGAACTACTGATTTCTATTTTCTTGCTATACCATGAGAATGAGCCATGACAAATCAAGTCGTAGCTCAGAGTGGGCTAGGGTTGGACTACTCTAGCATAACCCCAAACAACTCAACACAGCTGCAGATAGTGCAACGCTATAAGTGCTCTGTACCAGTAAATTAAAACATGGGCTTGTATGCCAGTCCACAGGGCATACAGGTGTAGCACACCGCACGGAGTTTGAAGCAAGTAGTGCTTTGACATGCTAACCTGTTAGAGCATTTCAAAATTTCTTCATAAACTGTAAAACAAGTTGGTCAAGCTACTAGTCACAGAGTTAGAGATTTGATTCATTTGGATAAGTGACTCAACTTCATGTTGTTTCGTTTGTTTAAGCCAAAATATTAAAGCAACCATGGGCTTACACTACACTATTAGAATGATAGTACTCCTTAATAGATTTGAAGACCAGTGAGTTTGCTGTCAAAGCTAGGAATTACAGTTATAGAGTTATATCCAGAGTATTGAATTCCTACTTATTACTGTACCTTTATCTCAAGGCGTTATACAATGATATACGTAGTACTACGTAACTTAGTTTACTGGTGTACCATTAACCTAAAACAGCAGCAAGACATGATATATCCAGTTTTAACTCGAAGGAGCTTCGAGTCTAACTGATCGAAGCACAACATCACAGCACAGCACTATGTCTATACTGGAACATTATCAGTAAGCTAAGCCATGGAACTATATGTCAGTCCACAGGGCAGACATGCCTAACACGAAGCTCGGCACATCTAATGCCTGTTAGAGCAATTCATAACAAACTGTAAAACAAGTTGGCCAATCTAGTCAGAGGTTTGATCATTTGGCAGCTTACTTGTGCCTCTCTACTGTTTTTTGTGCAAAATACACCCTATAGTCTGTGTGTAGTCACCGTGAACACCTTTACAAAGGAGTAAGACAGTTTGATGATGTAAAAACAAGGGGAAAAAAATACTGGAAACAAGATTAAACACTTTTCTCTCTATCTCTCTATTATATATATTAGAATATTTCATACACTAATTTGATTCTGAGTGCCACAAGGCTAAATTGGTCACATATATCAGTTAGAAAAGGAGGACTTTATAGCCGGTTGATTCAAAATCAGCTCTCTGTATTCCCAAAAACCAGGAACCAAGAACAAAAATGACGATAGCAAAAAACTAAACTTGTATCTGTACGCTTGCTTGACGATGTTAACAATTCCTTAATGGTTTAGTTCTTCCCCAAACACTTCACTATTGCAGACCGGGCATGTCTGTGAACACGAAAACAGGACCAAGATTTCAGAATGAAATACTGAATAGTCACATAATCAATCAAGTGTATCGGTTAAATGTCACCTATGTTGGCCACATAATTACTATACCTTGTTAATGCTGAGCCACTTCCTGCCACATTTGGAGTGGTATACATGCTTACAAGGCAACGTCATCTGTTGGTCCCCCATCTTGTACGTCACCAGGCATATTACACATCTGTACAGAAATTGAGGCATTAGGTATTCTACTACAGAATCGAGCAAAAGTAGCAAACGCCGAGAAATTTTTGCATTTAAGTTCTTGAAAGATACCAGCATAATATGCAGATACATAGAAACAAAAGAATGATTATGTAGACGGAAACAAAAGCATGAATTACCCTGCAAGACAGCAAACAATTTCACAATAGAACAAATTTACTGGTTTCTTAATGATCATGTCACAAAATTGACATATTGCTAAAAAAAAGTGCAAGACATAATTACACTTTTTCCAAAGGATATGATATGACCCCCCCTCCCCCCCC
>PYUH01000062.1:1583508-1598701 GCA_016808085.1 Suaeda aralocaspica | reverse complement strand
GGGGGGGGGGGTGGTGGGGGGGGGGTGGGGGGGGGGTTATTTTTTTTTTGTGTTTTTTTTTTTTTTTTTTCATCTCTTCTTTGAAATACTTAATTGTCCTCTCTGCGTCCCTTTCCTTTTTTGCCCTTTTTTTTCTTTTCTTTTTGACTCTCATTAACGAGTAATTTGTTCTTTTGTGAAATTGTTTGCTGTCTTGCGGGTAATTCATGCTTTTGTTTCCGTCTACTTCTTCTTTTGTTTCTTGTATTCCATTTATGCTGGTTCTTTCAAGAACTAATGCAAATTTCTCGGCGTTTGCTACTTTTGCTCGATTCGTGTAGTAGAATACCTAATGCCTCATTTCTGTACAGATGTGTAATATGCCTGGTGACGTACAAGATGGGGGACCAACAGATGACGTTGCCTTGTAACATGTATACCACTCCAATGTGGCAGGAAGGAGTGGCTCAGCATTAACAAGGTATAGTATTATGTGGCCAACATAGGTGACATTTAACCGATACACTTGATTGATTATGTCTATTCAGTATTTCATTCTGAAATCTTGGTCCTGTTTTCGTGTTCACGACATGCCCGGTCTGCAATAGTGAAGTGTTTGGGGAGAACTAAACCATTAAGGAATTGTTAACATCGTCAAGCAAGCGTACGATCAAGTTTAGTTTTTTGCTATCGTCATTTTTGTTCTTGGTTCCTGGTTTTGGGAATACAGAGAGCTGATTTTGAACAACCGGCTATAAAGTCCTCCTTTTCTAACTGATATATGTGACCAATTTAGCCTTGTGGCACCAGAATCAATAGTGTATGAAATATTCTAATATATATAATAGAGAGATAGAGAGAAGTGTTAATCTTTTTTTCCAGTATTTTTTTCCCCTGTTTTTTACATCATCAAACTGTCTTCCTCCTTTGTAAAGGTGTTCACGGTCTACACACAGACTATAGGGTGTATTTGCACAAAAACAGTAGAGAGGCACAAGTAGCTGCCAAATGTACAAACCTCTGACTAGATTGCCAACTTGTTTTACAGTTTGTTATGAATTGCTCTAACAGGCATTATGTGCCGAGCTTCGTGTTAGGCATGTCTGCCCTGTGGACTGACATATAGTTCCATGGCTTAGCTTACTGAAATGTTCCAGTATAGACAGTGCTGTGCTGTGATGTTGTGCTTCGATCAGTTAGACTCGAAGCTCCTTCGAGTTAAAACTGGATATATCATGTCTTGCTGCTGTTTTGGTTAATGGTACACCAGTAAAACTAAGTTACGTAGTACTACGTATATCATTGTAAACGCCTTGAGATAAAGGTACAGTAATAAGTAGGAATCAATACTCTGGATATAACTCTATAACTGTAATTCCTAGCTTGACAGCAAACTCACGGGTCTTCAAATCTATTAAGGAGTACATACATTCTAAGTGTAGTGTAAGCCCTGTGGTTGCTTTAATATTTTGGCTTAAACCAAACGAAACAACATGAAGTTGAGTCACTTATCCAAATGAATCAAATCTCTAACTCTGTGACTAGTAGCTTGACCAACTTGTTTTACAGTTTATGAAAAATTTTAAATGCCTAACAGGTTAGCATGTCAAAGCACTACTTGCTTCAAGCTCCGTGGTGTGCTACACCTGTATGCCCTGGTGGACTGGCATACAAGCCCATGTTTTAATTTACTGGTACAGAGCACTTATAGCGTTGCACTATCTGCAGCTGTGTTGAGTTGTTTGGGGTTGCTAGAGTAGTCCAACCCTAGCCCACTCGGAGCTACGACTTGATTTGTCATGGCCCATTCTCATGGTATAGCAAGAATAGAAATCAGTAGTTCTACTATAGTATGCTATGTAAGCTCGTTAACCTGTAGTTCCATGCTTTTGACAAGCAGTTCAGATTCTTCACAGATCTAATACAATCATTCCAGACAGTGTTGCATAGGATGTTACATACTTACCTTACAAGCTGATCAGCTGCTTGAGTATCTCATAATAGAACACTGAGAAATTGGGTGCTACTCCCAACCAATTGGATGGTGACGACAAATCGTAAGAACAATCTGAAGGGCAGTCTTGCAAGCATTCATAGTTCATCATCAACGTGATTTGCATTCTTCACCATACTTAACCTTAGCCGAATAACGATGGTAAATGTTTAAAAGAACAACATACTTTTTTTCCAAATAATTTTTTCATTAATTTAAATAAATGTTATATTTTTTAATACGAATTCTAATAACTATTATATATCTATTTTTAATAAAAAAACTAAACTAATTTCGAGATATTAATAAACAACATTTAAATAATTCAATTGTAACCTAGGTGTACGAAGTCGGGAACGGGGTCGAAAACAAATACGGATACGGGGACTGAAACGGCTAATCTAAAAACCCATTGTTATGGGTACAACTAATTATAACATGAAGAATCTGAATCGTCCCTAATACGGGACGAATCGTATTCGAGAACGGCTACTCATTAAAAGTCCCTATGCTATATAGATTGTAACAAATTGATATAAAGTGGAATCGTAACCACAAAAAAGTTACCCATGCAGGCAGTCCAACCATCGAAGTCGAAGGTAGATGAATTGGCACATCGAGATCCCATCTTAATAAAAGACACACACATGTTACACTCAACAATAATTAATACCTTCACCCCCAAAAAAACACCAAACAAAAAAGTCTTAAAAAGAGTAGACTCCCCAACGGTCGAAAATCCGTTAGCACTAAATGAAACCCACTACAACATCCCTCCCTCTCTCTTTCTCTTAACGTTCCACTTTTCCCTCTCTTCTCAACGTTCGTTACAACCTCCTCATCTTCATCTTCATCCTCATTTTCTGTAAATTCATCTTCATCTTCTTCCTCAAACCACTCTTCATACTGTATACATCTGCTTTACTTAGCTACTACTATACTCTCTCATACTTTCTTCATTTACACTCATCAATGGAGCCAGCTAAAATTGACTGGCAAAACCTTGATTCATTCTTCGTTTTTGATTCTGTTTACGAAAACATTAACGCTCCTCAATGGTTTGACTTCTTGTCTTCTTCTCTTCTTCTTCTACCATCCCTGACGACGTCGCTTGGTTCTGTCGCTCTGGTACTTTCCCCCATTCTTTACTTCATTGCTTCAATCTTCTTTCTTTTTTTTTTCATTTTTGCTTGATTTTTTTTGTTTAATGTTATTATTTGATGTTTGATGATTGATTGTAGATTGTAATCATCCAAGAACTGCTGAAGATTTTCTCAAATCTTCTCCTTCTTCCAAGGTTCTTTTCTCGGTTTTCTTTTGTTTTTTCTTCATTTTTCGACTTTAGTTTAGTTTTAGATTAATTAGTTGCTAATTTTGGTTTTAATTGATGATTATGATGAACAATATGCAGTTGTTGAAATCAGTTAATGTTTCCAAGCTTATTTCTGATTGGATCGGAGGTACTTTCTTTTCATTTCAATTCTTTTTAACAATTGAAACCCTAATTTTTGCGACATTTTGCTGAGTTTTTCGTTTTTTTTTTTTTTTTTTTGATGTTGTGGTTTACGTTATCAGAGAAGCGACGAATTTGAAGCGACGAGGAGTTGCGAATAACGACAAGAAAGCGAGAATCAAAACCCTAATTTATCGACACCCCCAAATCACAATAAATCGAAGTACTTAAATAAGGCGGGAATCAAGATGTAGTGCTGAAAAAATTGAAAATGATGAGTATTCTGAGATTACACTTGAGAGTGATGAGAAACCTAAGTACTAAACCTACTCTTTCTCTAAGGACTTGTTTGGAGGAAGGGAAATCTTTGGGAAAATTACTGAGTTTTGTAGTGAGTTGAAGAAGATGGCTGTAGCTAGGAAGGAGATGAGCTGGAACTCAGAAATTGAATCCAAACAAGGCTTTAAGAGAATGAAAATGAGAAGGAGAAGGAAAGGATCAGAAGAGGGTTGTATTGGGACCGCTTTCGGAGAAGCCGAGCGGGGAGGTGATAAGGAGAGGAAGCTTTTGATTCAGGTTAAAGGTGGAGGGAGAATAGGAGTAATGGTAAAGGGAATCAGGAGGAATAAATTTACGTTTCTGCTTTTTGTTTTTAATGTGAAGTTGTGTTTTTAGGGTTTGATGTTATGTTTTTGGGGATTAATTGTTGAATGTTGATATTTGATTTGATCAGGAGAATGAAGAATCGAGAATATTCCTGTTTCTGTGGATTGAACAATGTGAAGCGCGAAGATCAATGTCGTCTATCGGATTAATCCTCCTACACCACAAGGTTTTTCGGCTACTCGTGATCCTTTCAAGGGTACGCCTTCGAAGGCCTCGAAGTCCAGGCTCATGTGTATGAAATATGGATCACCTTTCTTTAAGCAGTGCCAATTCTCTGAATGCTGTGTTTCTTAGCTTTGTTTCACACTATTTATTGTCTAGTGGTATTGTTGTGGATTTGTGGAGGTGTTGATGGTACCATGGTGTATCAATGATGCTTTACATGACCATATCAGAATTAAAATATAGGATTATAGGAGTAGGGAAGACCGCAGTCATTGAGCTCACAAGAAAACATCTGTGATTTACTGATTACATGCTGTTGATTTCGATTCTAGAATACTGTCATGAACCATGTCTTCTGGTAGGACTTTTATCGATAGGAAACGCGTGTAATGCCAAGTAAATCAAGGATTTATATGTTATTATCTCGATTCTAGAATACTATCTACCTGACGTATGCTAGGACTGTTATCCGTGTGTACTCCAAGCCAAGGATTTAATGGTGCCATATACCATTATACATTGCATAGACTGATTACGTTCTGTTATTCTCGATTCTTGAATACTTTCGGTGAAACCTGGCTTACGCTAGGACTTTCATCGATAGGAAATGTGTATCGCCAAGTAGATCAAGGATATAATGGTGTTATGTGCAATTATATTATATATTGCATAAATTGGTTGCTTGCTGTTAATCTCAATTCTAGGATAATGTCTACAAAACCTGACTTGTGAGGAACTTTTGTTGATAATTGCATAGCAATCTCACACGAAGAGAACATGTGAGATTTGACTGATTACCTTGGTTTTTCTATTTATGATTTATGTAGCGCATCTTACATACAATGGACTGTACTGATTGAAACATGGGTACTTCCAAGTTAATGAGGGATTTGAGTTTTGTATGCTTAAGATCTGTCATTTATATGCTTTCTTTATGTTGTACCCCCCCACCATTCAGTCACCCCGCGCCCACACCTCATCATGCTTCCATATGGTCCTCTCAATGCAGCAGCAACACAAATAACGGCAAGATCGGCAGCTACTGCATCTCTGACAGACATTACTCATTACACCGTACAAAGCAGGTACGAGAGAAGGCAATTCCTCCGGTTCGGGATTGATTTTAAGCCCAAAATTTTCCATCAATTATCGTTCCAAATCAAGAGCTATTACTACTCTTCTGATAGCATTAAGACTTTTAGAACTTTTAGATGGTAAGGTGATTACCACTAGGCAACCAACAATGCCCTACCACTTCAATAACCGTATTGGCTTATCATTATGGGCTCAGTGCTTGCTACAATCATCAATTCATCTCAAATACCAAAGAAAGCAATTTCTATAAAAAGGAATTCTTTGTACACTAGGATGTTGGTAAAGCAGAAAGTCTCTTTACTGCATCTCATACAAGACTCATCTTCAAAGACACATAGTTAGAAACACCAACAAAGTTTGTTACTTCTTTTTCAGCAGCATATTTGATATTAAAACCACTACGGCACTAAATGCCTTACATGGACAGGATAACACTGCAGTACACAACCATAGATAGAGCTTGCTAACTCTTGGAAGCAAATTAATATTACCTATCCCGTGATTTTTTTCTTGAGAAAAAACCACCCGCCTTGTACCTAGAGGTTGGAAGCAACTTGATGAGTTCCTGAGGTAGACCTCGACTTTGAGTTCCAACTGCCTCACCTAAGTCAAGTAATTCCTGCAACAAAAAATAGTTCATTCACTCACCATTTGAGCACTGATATGATGATATCTATAAGTAACAAAGGGCACTATTATTTTCGCACAAATAATTTCAATCTCTTGCCTGAATAAAAACATTTAAAACACAGAAAGGATCACTACTCAATTCCAGCAAACTCAACATTGTATCATGGACCTCAAAATTTTTGACAAGTCTAACAGCCACATTGAATCAGGCGTTAAATTTGCAAAGTTTGTCAAGAATATTGTAACTCATGTCCTGAAACTTTCATATCTCACGTTTAGGAAACATAAGACTAAATGAGAAATATATGCACTCCCTCAATGGATATACTTGGAACCTAAAAGCATAAGAAAAGGAGTGTGAATTGAGGGGTAAGTACCAAGACTACATTTTTCAGTTGCTGATAGTCCTTGTTAGGCAATGATGAACTAGTTACTCTTAAAAGGAGCACACATATTCATTATTAGGTAGATAACAAGCATTAGATCATAGCACGAAATTAAACACCCCAACCCCCACCAATACTAGAACATCAAAAAAAAAAAAAAAAATCATCCCTTGAGAAGACTTGTGTGGAAAAGGATAAATAATTTCCTCAACTTAGTTACCAGTTTCGAATAATCAACCACAAAAAGAATAGTTAAAACGTTAAATAGCAAGAGACTATATGCAGGGAGGTAAGACAGCACAAAATCAGTCATTTCAAGTGTAAAAATCAACTCCAAATTCCTAGATCATGATTACGAAATCATCATTATACAGTGATTCAACCAATATAAGCAAAATGTAAAACATAACATCATTCTACAAATCAGGCAATGCCTAACATAACATCCTTTAAAAACAATGCCCAATGGAGTATTTTGAAAGCTCACAACTTAAGTTTTTTCAGCTTAGTACAAATTAGTAGAGCACACAACAGCACAAAACAGACCATGCAATAGGAGACAACAATGGTACACTACGATATCCAATACTTTCAGTATGAAATGAATCACAAAACCAGGTTGGAGATCAAGATAAGCCATACATGATGAGGACTGACCTCGTAAGACATGCTGTCAGGATCAATGTCATCTTGCCAAGCAGCCTGTAACAGACAAGAAAGCAGTAAGGCAGCTTAACCAATTATGATGAAAAGCAGCCATTTATGCAAATATTCCACCTTAGTAAAAAAGGATCTGAGTTAAAAGGTTGATTGGGTGTTTTCTGGGGGAATAAGCATTATTTTATCCACGTATTATATAAAAAGGACTACAGAACATATAAAGGATGACATAAACAACAAACACCACAAAAAATTTCCAGCAATAAAATCATGTATATTAAAAAGCAGTCACAAGTAAAATGATCATAGTTTCAGACTTCACTAAATGAGAAAGCGATCCAATCTTCATGCATCACAAAATAAAGCAATGCAAAAGACACATACCTCTGGACTAGCAGCATCTTGGTCTTCAACAGGACCTGAAGTCAAAAAGAAATTTGAGTCAAATATGACTTAAAATAGACACCAGAATAAAGCAAAAGACAAACTGATTACTAAAGGATAATAAACTTGCATGCCAATATGGTTTCAAAGCATAATAACATCAGAAAACTTAATGCAATACACATTCCCATGAGAAGAGTTCAACTTCAAAAAAAGGGCCAACGCACATAATTTGTTGTTATGAAACACAACAAATGGGTTACTAACAACGCTAAAAAATAGTAGGCAGAAGCAAACTCACAATCATCTTCAGCAGCGTCTGAAGTTGTAACAACATTTTCTTCAGCAGCATCTGAAGTTGTAACAACATTTTCTTCAGATTGCAAAACCATTGTTGGCTCTTCAATGTGCATTGAAGGAGAATACTCCCAGGTTCTCCTGTTAATTTCAGTTCTCGGTATAGGATTGTTAACCTCATAACCGTAATAAGAATTACTTCCAGCGTGAGAGAAATCAGATCTGTAGTTCATATTCATTGGCCAATATGCAGTTTCCTGCACATGACAAAAAAATGAAAAGGAGAATGCTAAAACTTAGTTGACTATCTGTTAAATGTTGCCCAGCCGACTTGTCCAATTTGAAAGAGTCAATGTAATTAAGTTGACCCTTGCTCTTTTCAGAATTATTAAGACAGTAACAGATGAGATTCTGAATGTCATAAAGACACAAGACACACAACAAAGATTGATCAATTATTGGCAAAAAACATGCTAACAAACTTTCTATTGCTTCAAGAGGCATAGATAATGATGACATAAAACATTAAAACCCCAAATTCCCCCCTCCCCCTCCAATACCTCTCCTTTTCCCCTTCGCACACGGCACATCTTATACCATTGATTCATTACATGCACTGCCCGTTTCCGATAAGAAATGGAAAGAAACTCAACACAACAATGATACATCCCCCCCCCCTCTTTCCTTCCCCTTTTGGGTGCTTAGGAGCCACAAGGGCGAGTGACGAAAATTGATCCCAAAATCTCCTAGACCACGAGGGAAGCTTTAACAACTTGAACTATGTCTCACTCCCACTTGACAATGATACCTTGAACCTAAGGTTAGCAACATTTAATATGAATTTGGGTTTTATAACCTTATCATCCTACCTCTCAAGGGTGGCACACTCATTAAAATCATCAATGAACAAGTAAAGCAATAAAAGCTTATAAGTTATGACATTACCTCTCTCTACATTAAACAACATTGCTTTTCTACTTTTAACACTATCAGAGCAAAAAAAAACCCCATCTAGTCTTTAAAGCCTTGGGAGGCGGTACCCTAAACTCTAAGATGGAATCTCGTCCACGTCATATACCCTTTGCGGCTCCCTAGACATAAATAAAAAAAAATCTCTACCACCCCACATGAACAAGTGTTAAACTGTTAACCCCTCAACAATGTTACACTATTGACAATTTGACATCCACAACACAATTACCAAAAACACAAATTGAAACACTAAAAAAATCAAAATATAAATAAAAAGAAATGAATTGAAATGTACCTGATGACTATGCATTGGAACAGGAGGATAACCATAATTAAGAGGAGGATGAGAAAAACCCTCAAAAAACCCCATATAATTCTCAGGAGTTTGATATGGAGGATAACCATTGTTGCTATAATACATCTCCATTGGTCTATTCCCATTCATTCTTTACCACTTTTTTTCACCTTTTTCCACTCTCACAACTGCAATTACGAACATATTATCAGATTCACAGAACTTAAGTCAAAACAAAAAATTAAAAAATAAATTAAATGTATCAAAAAAGAATTCAAAATGCAAATAAAAGGAAAAATCTTTAAAAGAAGCAAATTAAATGTGGGAAATAACATATTTTGGCAAAGGACAACAAACATTCTATTTTTTCTTAAACAAACCCCATTAAAAAAAAAATTATATTAAAGTTTCCATTTTTAGTTGGATTTTAAGCCATTTTTGCTATCAATTTAAAGGTTATTTTCCATTTTAAAAAAACATGAAGGTTACAGAAAATTTGTCACCATGATCACAGAAGCCAAAGAAAGCATTTTTATTTTTATTATTATTTTTTTTTTAAGAATTTTTAAGATACCGTACAAATGTGAACAGAGGAAAAAAAAAAGTAAAAATAAATATAAGAATCTAGTTCTAGAATTTTCAAGTACACAAAACATGATTAAATAAAATGAGGAAAAAATAAATTCGTGCAAAATAAAAGAAAAACCCTGGTGTTTCTTTCTTGTTACTAAAAAGACAAGGGTTAAAATCCCATTAACAAGCAAACTAAAAATTTTTAAAAATTAATATAAAAGAAACAATCTTTTTTAAAAAATAAATAAAACCCAGAAAAATAAATTAAATAAATGTTAAAATTCAGTGAAAAAACACACATTTTACTCAAAAAGAAGACATGGGTAATAACAGATCATACAACAAGAATAACATGAATAAGAATTGAAATTTAAATAGAGAAAAAGAAATTAAAATGCAGGTGAAAAAAAAGAAGTAATTATGTAAAAAAAAAAAAAAAGATCTTAGGAAATAGATTAAAGAAACAAACTTAAGAAATGTTGTTGTTGTTTCTTCTTTGTTCTTCAACTTCTTCAAACTTCAATTTTTTGAAAAAAAAAAAATATTTTCTTGAAATTAGCAGAAGAAAAGGAAGAAAGAAAGAAAAATAAAGTGAAGGAAGAAAAGCAGAGGAGAAGAGGGGGGGGGGGGGGGGCCAAAGGGGGNGGGGGGGGGGCCAAAGTTGGTGTGTCAAATTATCTAGTGAAACAAATACTACTAGTAGTAGACTAATATAATTAACTGAATAACTTAACTAATTAGAAGAAAAAAAAAGTTTATTTTAATATTATTATAATAATTAGGAGAAGAAAAAAAAAGGGTGACCCAAGTTAGTTGGGGGACCCTACAAAAATAAGGTAGGAAAAAGGTAAAATAAAGGAAGAGAAGACAGAAAAGAGAGAAGGGGAGAAAAAACTGAGGGGTGGTGTGTTTTGGCAGGAGTAGAGGGACACGCTTCACACACCACGCCAAAGGTCTAAGGAAATATCAGATATTGGATCTCTCCTATTACAACTCCGTATGTCGCCACTTCTTGTGGATTTTACTGTCTCTTGTGTGTTTTTTATTAATAACCCTCTTGTCTAGTTGTCTGCATTGGGCGGGATGTAGAGGTGGCAAATGGGTCGGATGAGGTTAAGATGGATTTAGTTGGGGTGGTGGAATAGGATGGCCGACATGTGATGGATTGAGTGAGGGATTGAGGTGGTTTTTTCATGTGTTATAGAACAAGTGTAGGTGGTTTGATGAGATTAAGATGGATCAAGTTGGAGTTACGGAATAGGATCATATGGGCAATCTGATAAATTGAGTGATGAATTGAGGTGGTTTTATCATGTATGAAGTACTATACCACAAGTGTACGTTTTATGAATAATTTAGGGGTTGATTATGACGTTACGAGATAAGAGAGAGAGAGTGAGAAACTAATAAGTTTGAACTTCGAACAAACATCAACGCTGCAACGCATTATACACTTGGTCGGCGCATGATTTTGGTTAGTAGTTTTTTTGGGACGCTACATCTATTCTATAACGTCTGAAATATGCAATGATGTTTCTCGTGCAAGCATTTGCGTGTAATTTCAATGGTCCATAAAACATTTGTTAGCCATAACATATGTAAAATCATAAATTTGAACCCCCTAATTAATGCATAGATCAAATCATTTTGAAAAAAGGTCTTCCACGTCTCTCTCTCTCCTCTCTCTTTCTTGTTTATACAATGACCCTAGATATTTGGTACAATTACATGGTCAGTTGCAGGACATATAAAATCGTTTGTTACAAAAAAAAAAAACTTTCACTTGCAATTTTGGCCTAAAAATAAAGTGTGTAATAAAACACAAATCACATTGTACGGCCGCATAAATTTGAACGGTTATAGCTAGGTTGACCGTAATTAATATCGGTTATATAAAGAATTTTCACATTAACTGTTAATTTCAACTCGTCATAAGTACTTTTTGTTTGTTGAATGTTATGTTAGCTTTTCAACTAAAATCAAAATACTATCGAACTTTTCAACTAGTCGATCATAAACCGGTTTTACGTTTGACTTTTGTTTTTTTTTTTTTTTTTTTTTTTTTTTTTTACAGAACATTACTATACTCATTAAACACCTGGCCGAGATGTGTAATAAAACGTGATATCGGGGGGGGTTGGAGGGGAGTAGGTGGGGTAGGGGGTGGGAGGGAGGTTGTGGTGGGGTGAGGTGGGGGCGGCAGGGATCGGGGGCAAGGGATGGTAGGTGGAGTGAGTTGGGGGAGAAGGAGGGGGGGGGTGTATGGGAGGAAGGTGTGCGGGGGAAGGGGGGGGGGGAAGGAGAAATAATGGAATGCAGTAGATCAGAGTTGTGGGGGAAGGCTGCTGACGTGTTTGGGTTAGGTTGCTTATGTGGTAGTTATGGAGAGGCGTCTGCGCGGTGTGTGGTTGTGTCAGACTTAAAGTACTCTTCTCTATGTTCTCCTCCCCTTACAACACTGATCTCAACCCTTGCACCTTTTCTTTTTCCTCTTTTCCTCCCCCTCCCCCTTTTTCTTTCGTGGAAGCCCGAACATTATTGTTTCACTAAAAACATTAAGACATGATATCATATCATAATCGATGATATGTGTTTTATCATATATTCATCACTTGTATAAAACATTATTACCTAGTTATTTCAAGCACTCATCTTTCAAGTTTCAACCACCTCATGAATTTATACAAATGTAGTAGACAATTATTTCTTTATGTGATCAAATACGCTTTTTTATGGTTAAAACTTAAAAGTCCTCAACTCTTGTTATTTCTAACTAACGAAATGTAACCAATGTTACATGGTTGGTTGAAGCAATGACACACAATTCTTATAAATTACATTATTAATTATGTTCATTTAATTTATCTGACACTGGGTGTGTTTAGTAAAATATATATATATATGTGTATATTAATATATTATAGTATTTATAGTCTCAAAAACGATATTTAACAAAAAATATATTAACTTCATATTACAAAATACAAGTTGAACTAAAACGTTTACGGAGTAAATAACATCAGAAGAATGTTAATTGGATTTAATTGAATATTTTAAAAGATAGTTAGCAAAAGATCAATTTGCTTTCTTCATTTCTTGGAATATAAAATTTCCCCAAACTATTAAGCCATCATGAATGTTATTGCCACTACTCCTTAGTGTTAGTTACTCCATTTCTTCTAACTTCCCTTTTTAACACAGGCCAAAGAACGATTGGAATGCAAAGCAATATATACAAGCTTCTTTAAACTACAGATTACAATGTAGTTTGCATGGAGGGAAATTATTGAGAAAAAACATGATGCTGAAAATAAATAATCATAAGGGTCATTATACAACTCCATAATTTATAGTTATATATACACTCATTTGCATATAGATAGACATACCTAGATAAATTTAAGTCTATCTTTGTGAGAAGGAAGTAACTATCAATTAAAAAGGAGAGAGATTCTATATATTATATGCAACTTATTAACCCTTGATAGTTGATATCTCTTATACAATAAAGATATTAACTTCAACCAGTTTTACAAAACAATCGTCTTTTACATTAAAAATGTCTAGTCTCTCTCTCTCTCTCTCGTGCTATAATGCATTAACTTCGACAGTTTAAAAAGCAGTCGTCATTACATCATAATACCATACCATTCATCAAAGGAGTTGTAAAGTGTGTATACCATGACAAATATTACTCCCCTCTTACGTGTCTATAAATGCTATCTGGTGAGCGATGGGATTCCACACGCCACAGACGTATGATATATTTTTTATCATAAAATTAAAAATCATGTTGTTTATTATATCATAATAATAGCAGCCACGTCGTTCATCAAATGAGTTACATGCACTACTATAACACACATAACTCACTATGTCTTAGTGTCTATTGACGTTAATCGAGTGGTTTGTGTTAATGATATCTCTCTCTTCTGTAAATGTGTGAGCATGTCTAATGTGGCGATCCGAGTGGTTCTCGTTATTAATACACAATTCTCCTTTTTTTTGCACGTTAGGAATTCATATTCAATAATTAGTTTTAAAATTAGTTGTTCGTTTTGTACATCATAATATCAATTGTGTCGTTCATAAGATGATTACATGTAGATACCATGAAAATATATTCTCAAAGTGTTCTATAGATGCTCATCTTGTGGGGTTAATAATTACAAACGATGTTTTGTCGCATTAGATTAATTGATTTAATTCTAATACATGCATGGTTAATGATCAACAAATCTTTATTTTTCATTAAGAATACATCTTTACTGAGTTATAAAATCAATATCTGTTACATCATAAAGATCAGTCACATCATTCATGCATGACAATATCACTCCCAAAGTGTAAATACTACATTGATGAATGTGAGCTAACTCAAGTACGGTTAACATTTACATGAGCCATGTTCAACTCAATAGAATGGGATCAATGTTAATTTAATGATAAACACCCCTTTTTTATTGTTAAAAGCATCTTCAACTCAGTTATATCTGCAATGAGTTGTTATATTTTAAGATCATTTACGCCCACTTATCAGATCAATTATGCATATGCTTATATTATAATGATATATTCTTTTCTCGGGATAAAAACAACATAAACAAAGTTAAATCACGATTAAGTTACACACATATCTTTTGACTTAATCACGTGAAAGCCGCAGAAATACCTAATATTATGTGACTCAATACACAATTGTAAAGTTAACGACAAACTCCTTTTTTCCCGAAAAAAACATCTTAAACCATTTATCATTACAACAGTCCAGCCGTACATCATTTAATCTTCACGCTATTTATCGATAGTCATGCATTGTACATGCTTATACCATGACAATTAATTCCTTTAAACATCTTCAAATGTTTCGATCATCACAACTCACTTTTAAATATTGGCTGGTTCGCCTCACTTATATGACATTTCCGATAAATGTAATTTTTACTCCGAATATACTTCCGTATAGGTTTAAGTGATGAACTTCACCTATATCTATACTTGTATAGTTGTATATATTTTACGAGGTTCAACCAATGGAAGAACGACATAGAATAAAAATGATGTAGTACTAGTACAAGAAACTAGTAGTTGGATAAAAAAAAAAATAATGTAAAGGAATGTATATATGTATGAGGAGAAGTATATAAATGCAAGGAAACATAAAAGATGAGACAAAATGGAAACAAGACATAACTACAGTACTAGTACTAGTAAAAAAAATAATTACTCTCTCACAATATAGTCTACAAGTAGCTAGGTGGTAGCAAATAAATAAAATATAAATAAAAGACAGAGGTAAAAAAGTGAGTAAAAAAAAAAAAAAAAAAGGAGTGAGTTGGGAGGCGAGTAAAGCCGGTTCCGCAGCGGGTGAAATTGCTGGCGGCCGCATAAGAAGGGGCGAGGGTGTGTTTGTCGTCTGTTTGTTGTTTGTTTTTTTTTTTTTTTTTTTTTACTGATATAATAATAATTTAATAATTAGTCTTCATTTATATTATGACAATTATCCTCTTCATTTATTTCTTTTCCACTTCTCTCCAACTACCTTTCCTTTTCCTATTGTTTTCTAGAGTCTACACTAGATTAGATGCCCTTTATGTGGACTTGAGGATCTTTCTCTTTCTTCCAAAATTAAAAAATTAGACTTT
>PYUH01000062.1:1472833-1574881 GCA_016808085.1 Suaeda aralocaspica | reverse complement strand
AAAAAAAAAAAAAAAGCAAAAAAAAATGATTGAAAGGTCATTAATTATTGACTTATTGTAGCTAGTGTGATAATAACATTTCAACAAACAGTGTAAATTAGCAGTAACATGAGTAATTCACTAATTCCTTTGTGTATAGTAATCCACGGGCCTGATTTTTTTAATAAAGACAATGAAAGCTATCATAATTTGAGTTATAGTCAGTGGTATGAACAATATCTTTTCTTGACTTCAACTTTTGTCTTTATTTATTATTACCAACTCAAGTGTCAACTCAGGTAAAAATGCGTCTAAAATTTGGCATGGTAATTGTTTCGGGGTGAAACAGTGCTAATAGACAGACCATTAGCTGTGTGGGTAGAGCAACTACTTGTGAGCTTCCAAGATGAGTATGAGTACCTGCACAATCACACACATAACTAGCCTCTGGGGGAGGGGGGTGTCTCCGAGGAACGCCCCTCCAACGCCAAAGTCAGTACCCAGAGATGGTATTTTTAGAGATTTTGTGTAGAGAGAGAGAGAGTAGTGGTCTCTTGGATGACTACCACCTCCTCTTTACCCTTGTCCCTTGAGGGCTATTTATATTGCTTGTGTTGATTTATGAGCGTTCCACTATGGACTTTTTATTTACGCCTTTAACTAGACCTCCAAGGCTCCAATGTCATATTGTGAGATTATTGAGCTTCCTACACCTTATGCAAGAGGACTCCTCCGTGGTCAACGAGCAGGTCAAGGTTATTTTACCTCCAACAATAATAATACTCTATCGATCTCTTTTTTAATTGTATTTGGTAACTATAATAAGAAAAAGGGAGTCTAGATAGCTAGTGAATAATTCGAGTCCATAAGATATTCAATTCTTTGGACTTGTATGATTGTACTACATATGCTTTTATGACGAGGAATAGTGTAGTTACGTAAAACTTTCAGTGCAATTTTGTGCCGAAATTGATTTCACCCACTTAACAAAGTATGTTAAATATTCACTTAATTTGTCACTTGAGAACTAATCTTGTGAACAAATTATTGGAGATTACATGTTTAATGTATCACAAACTAGGTAGGGGGTGAAGCACAGGATCGATTAAGTTACAATTGGTATTAGAGTATCCTAAAAAAAATAAAATTCAAACGATCGAGTTGGGTAATACTAATACACAATTTAGGTAATACTAATTCAAACGACTAAAAATTGACACTAAAGCCAAAATAAAAAAGAATTACTTTATTTGATTGGCTAGCTTTATTAGCCAATTAACTAATTTGCACACAATGCAAACAAATTAATTATAAAGTAGATTAAACATAAAAGAATGAATTGATGGGGAATGATTTGAGAACTAGGAAAATTAAAAAGGGAGAGAATCAGTTCAGCGCAATGTAAGGAAAAAAACTCTAATCAGTTGAAATTTAGTACTTTGAGAAAAATTATAATAGATACGAAGTATTATTATACGAAGACTAACACAATCAAAGCCTTAATCCGCTATATGAACTAATCATATCTATCCGACCATCTTGTCATGTACAATTATATTCTCCTCCATTCACTTCTATCCACAAAAAGTAATGCTATATAGAGGGAAAAAAAGTTGATGGGGAAATTATGGAGATTTTATTAATAGTACAACATATAGTTTTAGAGAAAATGTAGCATGTGTGTGAAAAAGGTGAAAGTGAATTAATTCAGGTAGCATTTAGGTCGAAAACAAAGCTATCCAAGTGAACTGGAAGCACATGGAGGTTTTCCCTCACAAATGATAGGTATGAGACTATGAGTTATCCTTGTCAAAGAAATATAAGGCAAATTGGAAGGTCAATCTCACACCACAATTAAATTATAGAAATAGGATGTATTCTTTTCAACTTATTTTTACTTATATAAACTTATCATAATTTATCTGAACTTATATTAACTTATCTGAATGAATTTATTGATATTTATCAGAACTTAACTTATTGGTACTTATTTGAACTATCTGAACTTATCTGAATTAAACTTATTCAACAAGTATTGAAAATAAGTTCAAGAGATAAACTGGGCCATAAGAGTATATGATAAAATAGCTTCAATTCAATTTATTAGGGAATTGATTTTCTCGTAGAATTATAATCTCAATTCCAATCCTAAAGAACCTATTTAAACCGATTCAAACCATTCTAGTCCATTTTAATCTCGGCCTTCAATTCATTCTAAACTATTACAATCCAAACTCATCCCTTCATCCATTCAAATCTACGACAATCTAATCTCATATATCCGATCCATTCCAATACGATGCAATCCATTCTAACCATGCGAAAAGAACACATACACTCTAGATGTAACATATTACTTTTTATTTATGTGTGAAGAAAAATATATTACTAGTAATATTATTCTATCTGTTTCAATATTACCTAGTTATTAATTGCTTTCATCGAAAATGTTGATTTCAATATCTTTATCCATGCTTATAGTAATTAATACAACTTCTTTATTACTTTTTTTTCTAAATTAGGAAACTTTTTTATTTAATTTGACCAATGAAAAGATTTCAAAGGCAAAACCAAAAAATTAAAGTAAAACAGAATATGCAGTTGTGTAATTTCGAAATATTAAAGCTCACGCACTAATTTATAAAATTGAACAATTGTTTATACAGGCAGAGAGGTGATACACATACAACTATTATATATGGGTCCACACATATAACACCAATCACAATTGAACACATCATTGGCACAAAGGATCGGAGCGAAGAAAATTGAAAATTTATTGAAGATAGACCCCTTTAATATATCCAATGACATATTGCCGACTCAAATTATATGCGGAATATATATACAACAATTGTAGGTGTAACCTTTACCTATATAAGCGCATAAAATTATGAGTCAATAATGTGGACAATGAAGTATCGTATGCGGTATCTAAAAATATCGCAAGAAGTATATGAAAAAGATGGCCTTTAATGGTGAGTTTCAGAGGATGCAGCAGGAGTATAGCAGTATACCCCTAAGCCACCCTCCATTTTGTCCCTGGCCCCTTTGGATGTGTAATTTTACTGTTGATAAAAGTTGTTATTACACAATTTTCTCATTCTTATTAAATTTCTTTGTCATATTAATTAATGCTTCTAGGTCACATTCTTGTATTATCTTCTATATGAATTGTCATGATTCATGAGGTATAATATATGTTACGTGCCTATTTGTTCTAATTGTACGTAACTACAATCGATAGAGATATATCATATATGCATTCATTCTCCACTTGATTCCTTTGAACATCATATCAACCATCCGCGCTTAATTAAACTAAAGTGAAACAATAACAACAAATTGTTAAAGTATGAAAAAAAAATCGGCATAGTAAATTCCTATTAAAATGAATTTCCTAGACTAGTCGAAATGTATGTAAACTCTTACAGAGGTTGTTGAGAAAGCTCACAAAGAATTATATCATCTACTCGAATAAACAACGATATAATGCACTTGACTAAAACAAATTAATGAAATTACCAAATTGGTGTTAACGAATAATAATAGTTAATCGTAGAAATTTATGATGCCTATTGTTGGATATGGTAATAAAGATGAGAGTTGAATTTTCTTCAACATACATTCTTTGAGTGCACAAGTGTATGCAATGTGAGCTTTATCTTGTCGTTAAAACAAAGAACTTGGTGTCACAAAACTCAGCCACAACTTATAAGGCAACAAACCGCACAAAGCTATAAATTAAAGAAGGCATGCATGCAATCTCTTTCACTCTTTCTTCAACTCAGGAAAGAAATTAAATGAATTTCGCTTTCAATTGACGTCAATTGTATATGTGAACAGTTACTTCAAATCATTACACAATTTTCATTTTTAATTAATTTTATGGCAATTTGTTTGAGTAATGACATTTGACACGCCCATGCACTTACTAACTACTGTACAATAATATGCATATTTACTCTATTTTTTTCTACTCTTAAAATTAACTAAATTTGTCATATTCTATTTGAATTTTTCTCCAGAAAAACCCACATCTCTTTCTTGTATTCTTTAGTGCTCTTATTGTGCAATTCAAATTTATTGTTTGGCTTTGCATCTGCCTTTCATTTCCATATCTTTTATTAAATATGTCGTATCTTGAGGAAAATGATATGTATAATCCTAATAATTGCATATATATAAGACGTTAAAAATTATATCTATTATATAATAATTAATACATGATTATGACATATACAAAGTACTGACTTTGTATGTATATGATGTATCAATTAATTTAGAATTTTAGACTTTTGGAACATGAAAATAGTTACGGCATACAACAATGTAAGGTTTCACCTAAAATTAGCTAGATTTTCACATATTCACCGATTTGAGTAAAATGGACCAACAAATATGTTACCAAAAGAAAACAAAGGTGTGAGGAGAGATAATTGGAGTAGTATATGTTTGACTATTGAGATAATATATTCTGTAGTCAGTCATTGGTTCAAAAGCTGGGAAATTAGTCATATCAGTGCAATCATGTGATAGGACAAGCTGTACTACACTATATACTGTTGTAACGTTGTTGTACATGTTCATCAATTGTTCATCACTCCATAATTTCAACTCTTTAGGGCCTGTTTACTTCAGTTTAAAATCCGTTCAATTCAATTCAGTTCACTTCAGCTCTTTTCTTATTGCTATTCATTAACCCTTTACAAAAAACTTTCAATTCAGTTCAGTTCAGCTCCAATCAGTTCAGTTTAACTATTTTCAGTTGAAGTAAACAAGCCCTAAGGCTTTGCATGATTTCTCAATCTAAGTATTAGTACAAATAGTACGTAATTAGCATAACTCCACATATCAAAGTATATTGAGTTATTGACCTGCTTTACAAGAAGGAAGAGCATTTAATTTGTGTTACATACCTGCGTGCATCGAGAAAATATATTGTTTCACTCATAATGTGACAAATTCTCATCCTTCATATTTTTTCAAATCGACATTTGTAACAAGAAGTTAGTGATTTAGGAAGGGAATTAATAGTAAAGAATTAAAAAATTACATTACATAATGAATTTGAACACCTTGATCACTTTAATTGAAACCCAAGATTATTCATAGCGCGTCTGTGCGTGTAAACAATCAAAACGGAACATCTAAAACATACATTAGAGCAGGAAATATATGCATTTCAACCCTAAAGTCATTATCACATGTCTAGTTATATATTTTTTAGTTAATTTTGGATAGATTTTTATGGTTAAAATTCAAAAGAGAACTCTTACATACTTTTTTGAAGTTTTGACATTGTTTAGTCCAAAGCTTAAGTGAAAGTTCATGTTAGAGAGTTTAGACGACAAAGGTAAATGTTTGGAAGTACTTCTTCCTAATTAAGCTAGTACAATTAATAATAATAAAAAAAAATAGTATGGGACTTGTTTGGAAACACAACTACGTACACTTGATTCGAGTTACGCACGCACTCGTGCTATCTTGGTAACACAACTTATTGAGACATGGAATTTGGTCAACCCAATTACTTGTAATTCTCTTCATTTTATTAATATCATCCTAGATTTTCTCTTTGATTATTTTATGTACTTGTATAATACTTTTTAAATATCTATTGCTAAATTAATCATATAATATTCTTCTTGTTCCCTATTGAACATTCTAAGTTTCTTTTGAGATTCTATTTGTTCCATCTTTATGTTTTTACTCTTTTCTTCAATGCAATGACTTGCTCTATATCTTTCCCCTCTTCAGGCTTTTATTTTCAATTAGGTCTCCTTGCTCTTAAATAACCAATTAGAAACGCTTTTTAGCGGAGATTCCAACCTTGTTCTTTTGGAATGAATGGATAGAATTTAATATTGTAACTTAATAGAAAAAAAAATGCAAAACTAGGAGAAATAACGAACGACTTAACTAAATTCTCCGAAAATTATAAAATACTTTCATAATAACATCACCTTTTAATGTAGCCTAACTTGTGTCAACAATATATACTTCAGTCTTATGTAACAAATGACCGCTAAACTAGCTCATAGCTGTTGAGTATTTTACTGGGCTGATTTGACTGCATGTTTGGATTGACTATTTATGTTGGTTGTTTGTTGGAGGTTATACATGACCCAAAATGACTATTTTGGCCAAAAAAAAAAAGTTACTGATATCATGCAGTGCAAAACCGTAAATATGTACAGTTGGAGATCTCCAGATAGATTTTAGCTAGGGTGGGAGTAAATAAATTGCGTGGGGATACGTGCATCAGACATGAATTCATATTGTACTTAACTTGTCTTCAAGAAGAAAAGTCACACTGCCTGTAGTATATAATTTGTTGTTTTCACCTTTCAAGTAACTTAACGTTGTTAAAACATTTTTGGGTAGTTCATGTTTTGACACCGTGAGAAATGGATCACGTTATTGCATTACCGTTTAGAATAAGGTCAACAATATATTTTGAACTCACAATAATCCAACACTAAGAACGAAGACTTGTTTTTTTGGGTAAGATCAATGATACAATTCGAAAAGCATTAATTATTACATGCTTCATTTCATCGATGTTACAATTCAAATATCCTAATGCAATGTAACTCAAAAAGGGTGATCAATAGCTTGTTCGTTAGAGCTTCCATCTTACACAGTTACACCACTTATCCCTATAAGTTTCTAAACATCGGAACACAAGAAGGAAATAATATCCTAAATATATTAATATATTATGTACGGAGTAACATTATTAATTGATTAAATCTTACAATGTAACATTAGCTAGAACTCAAAGCATTAGTGGTATCATGTCGATCAAGTAGGTTGTATCTATCAGGTTGTTATATAAACAGTGGCGAAACATTTAAATTATTTCACAAATTGATAACATAGTCAAGTTGTGGACCTTTAACTTAATTAGCTATTCTTGATTATCACTCTAATTTACTTTGTATTGATAACATATCTCATTCATTATGAATCACTCACCACCAATGTATATCATTGTCTGTGCTTTTAGGTAGTATTTTCCTTGTCAATTTATAGAGTAAATTTCTTTTTCAAGAGTGGAGTAGAGAGGTTTAACTCATACTCACTACTTTATGCCTTTTTTTTCAACTTCAAGACTATAGTCTGACTTTCCATGTGTCAAAAAATTGTTGGAACCGACAAAGAGAAAAAATAAAAAAGAAAATATTGTCTTGTATCTTTAATTCTTTATAATATATAGTTTATTATTATTCTTATTTCCCCCCACAAAAGGGTCCATTATTCTGATGATACATTAAATTAGGAGTGCTAGAAATTCCAAGCCTTTAATTTTAATTGGTGGTAATAATGTTAATGTAGTAGAAGTAATGTGGATTATATTGCATACAATGGACGACCTATTGTTTTTGGGTGGTATACATGAGCCTTCAGTGATTATGGGCCAGCAGACATTTCCCTGAATTTTAGTGTCTTCTTTCTGATTATGACTTATGAGTTATGAGGGGTAACGTTGATTTCTCATCGTGTTAAATTATACACAATTTGTAGGATACATACATAGTTATAGAAATACTTACGTTTGTTTGTTTATATATATGGTGTCTAGAGGTGGGAAAAATTGACACGATCTGATAACTCGATACGAAATCGACCCGTTATTAACGGGTTTGAGTCGAGAGTGTTGACTCGTTTAATTAAACGGGTTGACACGGCACGACACGATCCCACCTTATTATATACAGTAGTATGTAAAAATTGACGTGACCCGCTAACTCGACACGAAATCGACCCGTTATTAGTGTGTTAGGGTCAAGAGTATTAACCCGTTTAGGTAAACTGGTTAACACGACACGACACGTTTATTAAACAGATCGGGTTAGGGTTGGAGAGATTCAACCTGTTTATATAAGTAACACGACTTGAAAACGACACGATACGACACGTTTCCCAGCTCTAATGGTGTCGTCATTTTTGTTGTAAGCTACTCGGTAATTTGTATGAACCAAAATGAAAAGAAAGTGAGTGAGTAATTTGTAAAGGACAAATTTTAGGTCAAATTACGTAATTGAGTAGAGCATTTGTGGGATTATGACTATAGTAAAAGAAATAGATCATATTTAAAATGGAATATTGTGAAATTGGGAATAAGCGACACGTAATTATTGATGTAAAGGTTTAATTACTAAATTAACTTATGTTAATGTACTCGACCCCACTTACGAGCCAAGTGATTGATTGCTCAAATGAGTCATTCGATTTGCTTATCCTAGCTAGGCTTAGTAAAATATTGACATCTGCTGAAACTGAACAGTAAAATGCGGAATTTTTGCCCCCTCTAGCTTCTTATGGTGTGATGACTCATGATTTATAATTTGATATGATACATGGACTATAAACTTAAGTAATGTAGTGAAACAGAAAGTTTTAGGCACGGATGAAAAAAAAATACTTCATTGCTATTTATGGTACTATCTACATTTCTACTATCTAGTATAGGTTGTACGGTTAGTATGAGTACTCACTATCTCACCGACTCACCTGCATTATAATTTCTTGCATGCATGAAATTACTTGTATGTACTCTGTAAATCTTTGAGTAATGTCGTTCTCTTCACTATAAAAATATATCAATTCAAGTACGTCTACGTAAGTTAAATTTATTAAAAGTTTCAATAATTTTACTATGTTCTTATCTTATAGAGAAAGCGGACCAATATGATAGATAGAATATTGCATAATATTCTAAATGATATATTTTTGTATATAAGATAATATTTCAGAGATTTTTCTGCAATCTTTGTAATCCTGATGTATCCTATATATTTGATCAATGAAATCACTCCAATCTCAAGGGAGTTTATACTAACTTACACAATAGTTGTCTACTCGATCTATTAGTAGAACAAATGATAACACATACACTCCGTATTACTATATTGGTTCTTTATTTTTTAATGAATTTTGTACACTACAATGAAAATAAATGATTACCTTCCTTAACATACATATTCCATAAATAGTTTTAGAGGTATGTCCTATGAGCAAGCCTTTCCTTTTGAGTCCAAATCTGTTATACCATATTTTGTGTACCACTTGTGTGTCAATAAATTTCATTAGGTGATATTAAAATAAGGATTCATCACTTTTGAAATTAGAAACTATAACCGAATATTAACTCATCAAGAATAATAACATGAGCGGTGCATAAAAAGTGGAGCAACATATTTTCTTTATTAAGGTGCACACCTATATTTTTGCTGAAATCATTAACAATTTATTAAGGATTGAAACTTATTTTTGCTTAACTGAACTTATTTTTACTAAACAAAACTTATTTTTCCTGATTTGAACTTATTTTTGCTGAACTGAACTTATTTTTGCTGAAGATAAGTAAAATTAAGTCGAGGAGAACAGGACCTTAGTATTGAACTTGTTGATAAAACTCAAGTGAAACCCTTTTTGAAGTTCGGAATCAACGGGGGAGAAATATAGAAAATTACAAACGACTACTTTTAATTTCCTCTAGCTAGTAAATTTTGATTTTTTTTTTCCCCATTTTTTTTTCTTTAAAATTCTGTCATTCCATTAAAATTATTTACTCAATACATTTTGACATCAGTAAATATATATATATTTTTGATCCGCCACTACTCGGAATGGTGGAATTGGAGTTGTATCAATTTTGAAGTCGTTATTTTTTCACGGCAAACCAATTCTGTAAAGACAAAAAGGGAAAAAAAAAAAAAAAAGTATTAAACACCACAACTTCGCAAGCAGTCATTTAACCGACATTTGATGAAAACATAAAGATAATATAGACAGTCGTCAAATACCAATGGTCCAAACTTGCTACTCCTTAAATTTATTAATCAATTACTCTAAAAAATTACTGCAGTATATATATATATATATATATATTATTGGATGGGGTCAAAAATTATTGATGACAATTGACAACCTGCAGAAAAGTGCAAGTAATAAAAAATGAAGATTGTAGGGAGGGCAAAAAGAGAGGGCCCTAAAATTAGTATAGGGGGGTGTATGAAATATGAAACAGTTAGCACTTCCCCCAAGTGGATTGCTGGAAATTGGACTGATTGTACTTGCATTTACAATTTTATTGTATTCTAAACCTTAACCTGTGGTGACTGGTGAACTTAGGTAGCTGCATGAAATGAATCATAGATTGATTATAAGTGAAACAGCTATGTCTCTCTTGCATGTGCGTGAGGGGGTGGTACCACTTCAACAACATAAAAACGTCATCGTATAAAATTTCAATCCTGTGTCAACTCAATAGGTCTAATCGTATGTAAAACCAATAAATATTTTTATGATAAGTAATATATACTCAAAAATATCTATGTCATTAGCTAACTCTGTCGCCGGTCCATTGGATCTCAAACCAAACATCTTTGTCACAAATACTTATACTATATCGCACACAAATAACGTAAAATTAAAGGTTTTGCTTAGGGCTCCGTTTGGTTGAGCGTAAAACATTTTCCATGAAAAGTGTTTTAATTTCATCCATTTTTCAATTTTACATTGTTTGGTACACAAAAGAATGTAAAATCATTTTCCATGGGAGTAAATTTTTCCTTACAATGATGGAAAACCATTTTCCTTCCAAGATGAAAGAAAAACAATTTTCCTCCCATCCCCTTGTACACTCTTTCCTCACTACCTCCTTCCACCCCCTTCATTTCATTTTCCCTATTTTCATCGCCTTTTTTACATGCAACCAAACAATGGACAATTGTTTCCATGAAAACTGTTTTCCATGGAAAACTAGTTTCAATGAAAATCATTTTACATTGAAAATGTTTTACGCCCTACCAAACGGACCCTTAATGAAACTGTTTGATGACATGTTATTGTCAGTAAAATTATCATTAGTTAAATTGTTAAACTAAGATTGAAATGAAAAACAAAAGGGGAATGCTTATTTATTTTAAACAATTATTGTCGTGGCCTGAGAGAGGAAACTAAAACAAAACTAATTACTCCGATCCATACATAATTAGAATCCACATTATCGTATAATTTGTTAAAATGGTGATAAAAATTAAAATGCAACATTTTAGGTTTTGCAAGGTACGTGATGAAGCACAATAAAGTCTTCACTAAGTAATTAAAGATAATTATTGAAAATTATTTATTGTTTTTCCATAAAATTTACCCTATATTTGAGCTAAAGTCCCATAAACTTTACCCTAAAATTAAACGAAATGAAGTAAATAGAAAATAACAATTAAATACTTGACGACCATGTAATAATAAATATATCGTCTTAGGAAGTGTCAAAATATCTGTAATCCTTCACATCCGAGCTTTAGAACATTATAGAAGTGCGACAAAAATGAAGATAATCTAAATTGAAGCAGTCTTTTCCCTCAAGTGTGGTTGAAGAGACACAGTTTATTGAGTGTCATTGACCCTCTCTATCTTTAATCTTTATAATAGCTATTTTTATTATTTGATGAAAAAAGATGAACATTAATGAATATAAATATCATTATGTAACGTCTTTTACAGGAGGGTAAAATTGTTTCTTTTAACATTCTAAAATTACTCTCTTTCTTTTTCTCCATTATGTCCCTCTCATGCACAGAAATTGTCTCTCTCTCACACACTCTCTATCTCTCTATCTCCATTCACCTCTTTCTCCTTTAATTTTTTTTTTTTTTTTGAATCATAATTCATAATTTGGAGTATTTATAAATCAATATCATCCTTACCTTATTATTGAATTGAACCAAAACAATATACATATTTATATGCAAGTAGTTGATCATTAATCACAAAAATAGGTATATTATTACAACTTCTAAGTAGTTAAGTAGTCAAATGAGTGATAATCCAACTTATTACAACTCTAATATCTTCAACTTCATCCCATCTTCACATAATAATCCAACTTTATTAGACTTAAATAATGCTCCTTGTATCACTAATGAAGTCATCTTCGACCGCAACAACAACACCACCACCACCAACAACAACAACAACAAACAATATTATCATAAATTACCATCATCTGAAAAACAAGCACTCCCTCTTCTTAACACCCTCGTCGGTCCATCACCGCAACAGCAGCAGCATAACCAGCATCATCATCATCATCATCATGATAATTCTCATCACCAACAAATGTATATAACCTCAAGCCCAAAGTTCTCATCAGCCGCGACAACAAGTACAACAGATGATGATGATAGTGTAACAGTTTCTCTACACATAGGGCTTCCTACACAAAATCAACATCATCATTATCAGAAGGAAGATATGGATCATATATCAGCCGCATCATCATCGACGTCAGTGGGGTTGTACCCTAGTTCAGATGCAGATGATGGCACCCAAGTACAAGGAGGTAGTTGTGGTAGTGGTATTAGTAGTAGTCTCCAATATTGGATACCTACACCTTCTCAAATACTTATAGGTCCAACTCAATTCTCTTGTCCTCTTTGTTCAAAGACTTTCAACCGATACAATAATCTTCAGGTATGTAATTAATATATATTTATATAATTACGTCCTTTAATTTCCTTTTCTTTGTTAATTATTAACTTCAATTTTGATTATATTGACTCCATCAATTTTAATGGTTGGGGATTGTGGAAGATGTAGGGAATTTTAATTTTGGTGTCGTAATCTTCAGATAGGAAATGGAGAGGAATTCATCCGTCTTTTTATACTTTGATTGATTTTTTTTTATTATTAATTTTTTTTAATTCTTGAGGGTTTGAACCCTAAACCTAAATTTTTTAACTATCTAATTGAAATGGTCAACAATAGTTTGATTGCAGTATAACAATGTCTAATCTTGATTATATTTTAGGGTTTGAGATGTATATGCCCAAGAATTGACTGCTACAAAACAACCCCATTAAATATGTATGAAGTGAACTTTTACTAGCTCACTTTTATTGATTGGATACACTGTTTTTTTCCCCCCATGTGGTGTGCTACTTTGAGACTATTAACTAAGGTTGTGGCATTTCTATTTGTAGTGGATTGAATACTTGAATTAGATTGATATGACAAATAAAGATAATGTATGTTGTACTTCTTTTAGAATTTGAAATCCTTTGCATTGAAACTAAAGTTGTTTAGTAGAAAAACTATAAAAGATTCAACATGTTGGGAAGTTATTAATTTCCCTTGGAGCAATAGACTTGCTTGTACTATTCCTTTATGCAAGTGAAACTTTCCAAATGTTTTATCTTGTGAACAACATCGATCAAATTCCTTAAAAAAAAAGCGGAACTAACATGTACAGAATCATGACATAGTTTACCATAGAACTTTTTGCGCTTCTTAGAAAATGAAACTCCTTAGAAACCGCGATTTCTAAGACAATTAAGTAGCACCTTCAACATTATAAACAAAAAAAACCTTCCCTTGCTTAGCTTCCTTAACTTAATTTCATATTCTTTGTTTGTTTACTCATGAAAATAGAATGGTATTTTTTTGATTGATATGTAACTTTTATAAATGGAAGTTGTAGTGACATGGATTATTGATGGTACCTTAAATTAGCAGAAAGTCTGAGTTATTACTGCAAGATTGCAGAAAGTAATAGTAATAATAGACATACACTGTGTGTTTAGATGTTGTCAATAAGCTTGTTTGTAGTAATACTTACAGAAAACTGATTCTTTTTTTCTGAGTTTTTCTCCTAGTGATACAAAGACTGCTTTTTATGAGCTGTCTATTGTTAGCACAAAAGTCTAAAACAAAATCATGCCCTTCTTCCGGAAGTTCCTCAAATACATCAAGTAGGATAATGTTAACATTGTTAAGTACAATTAAGTTCGATGTCTAGGAAATTGTTCACATTATCGCACACATTACTTTTACAAGTGACCTGTAAATTTACAATTTTTGGCTACGTTCACATATCAAAGTAGTAATACGAAGTAATTGTATTCCATACTTGATTTTGTAACATGTAATTTATTTATAGTATATTGATTCATGCTGCCGAACACACACTTGGTTCGGAGACAAGTTTGAGTATGAAACCTTCACTAGATTAATATTCGATCCTTTACTAAGCTAAGCTATGCATGTACTTTCACTTGTTTTGGATGGTAGCCTTGTGTACGTACCAGAAAGATTATAAAAATGTGATGAGCAAAAAGGAAATACTTCGTAGCAATAATGATCATCACTACTTGCTCCTTAATGCAGTGAAGGACTGCTTATGTACATATATTGGCTTTCAAAATAATTATCCTATATTATTTGTTCAATCTTTCTGATAGCTAGCTAATTAATAATGCATTAGGTGATACAATTTTTGAACAAACATTTCATGTAACATGTTGACGAATTTGGTTTGATAGATGCACATGTGGGGGCATGGTTCACAATACAGAAGAGGTCCAGAATCATTGAAAGGAAGCCAACCTACACCAATGCTAAGGATCCCATGCTATTGTTGCGCGCCAGAATGCAAGCACAACATAGAACACCCAAGAGCGCGGCCTCTCAAGGACTTTAGGACTTTGCAAACACACTACAAAAGAAAGCATGGTGTCAAACCTTTCATGTGTAGGAAATGTGGCAAGGCTTTTGCTGTCAAAGGCGATTGGCGAACCCATGAAAAGAATTGTGGGAGGGTTTGGTACTGTGTTTGTGGCTCTGATTTTAAGCACAAGAGATCACTTAAAGACCATGTTAAGGCTTTTGGTCATGGTCATTTTGCTTTTGGACCTGATGTTAATGACGGGTCGTTTGAAGAAGATCATGCCTCTGATGGTGATTCTAACTTGTGATATTTAATTTTGAGTTTTTTTTTTTATTTTATTTAATTTGTTTTTGTTGATACTTTACATTAAGCTAAGTGTGATGGTGTTGGTGCTACCTTCTTCAATCTTATAATATGATCCATAGTTTTTGTGTAAATGATGTATAATTAATGTGTTTTTTTTTTTTTTTTTTTNTTTTTTTTTTTTTTTTTGGTTTTGTTTTAGTACAATCTCTACATACCAGTTTGCTTGTGGTTTGAAATCGCAATTAGGGTTCCAAATTAACTGTCACTCTTCTTGTTTGATCTAGTATGAACTAGTAATGTGACAATGGAATCAAGATTGGATTAAAGAGAACATATATGTGCTAGTTAGCTAGCAGGTGATTGTCATTTGTCAACATTGATTTCATATCTTGACTTAAACACTTAAACTAATAGTCAATAATAAGTTGACTTGGTATCGGAGATTGGAGCAACGCCATTACTCACAGAGAATGACGGATTGAGCCCATAAAAGATGGATGATGATATGGATCGAAGAGTTGAATAACTAAGATAGACGACAAGGCAGAAATGAAAAGGCAAGATAAAACTCAATCTTAGGTTAATATTGAATTGGCTAAAAATATTTTTTTCCTCGAAATACTAACTTTAATTAAGTAGAAATCAGAACATAAATTAGATTTATGCACGTTCGACTTTTAAACTTGTCCTAATGTACAATTTTTTTTACTGCTTTGCTTATCGAATTTGTTCTTTTCCCTTTATTAACTCTCCCTATAGTACTTTGCACCAAAAAAAAAAAAAAAAAAAACTCTCCCTACACTAGCCTGCATTATGCAAGGACTTCCCCACATATGAAACATTGAAATAAATCTAAATTAAAACCACTACTTCCAACCAGGTATTGCAACTAATTCTAGAAATCTATCTACAAACAAATGAGCAGTTGAATTGAAGGTTGTCCATTCTAATAGATCTAAAAATTGTACTGTAAAACATATTGATGGGTATGATATGATATCGAACTAAATGCATGAAAATGAGGTTGAACATAATGTCTAATCCTAGATAATAAGACAAGCATGTGTGATCTGACTTTTCTTTGGTAGTTGGACTCCCAAAAAAACTCAGCAATAAATCAAATTTATATGATTCATTCTCTTTGCTTCTTATACCCCTATAGTGTTTTTTAAACTTACTACATTTACTTTTTGTATCTGTTAAGACGAAGTTTATAAATTAATATCTCAAGTTTGATACACTATAATAAAAAATAATAAAAGTTATATTTTCGGAAAATATATCGAGACGAATCAAATAAGATCTCATATGACTATATATTTCAGTACATATTAACTATAAAGTGAGTCAAAGTTACAATGTGAACAGTGTCAAAAACCTTAATATAGCAACTAAAAAAAAGACCGAGAGAGTGATACTTCGATATTTGATTGTCGTTATTTTGTTACGTTACACATGTTTTAGTCATGGTTGAATTGTTCTAATATTAATTAGTTACATTGGCAAGTATATGGTTTCCTACCGTTTCAATTTCCGACCCTAGTATATATGAAATGTGATTTTCACTTTGCATTCGAATTCACTTGCATTGTCAATCTTTTGATATTAATATTATGATCATCACAAGAAACTATCCATATCGTCATAAAGGATGTGGTCTCAATTGGATTTTGGGTGATATACATAAATGATAAAAGCGATTTGGAAAATACAATACATATATTACTAACCTTACAATGCATGATGAGTTATTTTCATTTCATTAAAATATACACTATATTTGCTCCAACATCATTTTTAATTAGAATGTTGGTTGTCTCATTCATTATTATGTCGAAATTTCTTATTCCTGTATGCCTGACCTAACAAATATGAAATTCTCAACATTTGTCATGACAAATTGCTTTCAATGGAAAGTGCAATAGTAAAAGAAGTTTTCCTTAATTAGCTATTTTTTGTTAGAGAAGAAGTTATGGGAAAAAAATTTAGTGAAGGGAAAGGGTTAAGAGTGAGGATTGCAAAAAGAAAATGTGACAACCAATTCATACAAAAGGAAAATGAATCCCTTTCTTTCATAATCGGAGAACCTTTTCACCCTTGAGACAATCAAATTCAATCTTTATCAAAACAAAACAAGAAAAATGGAAAACTAGTTGAAGATCATTCTCTAGTAAAATGTTTTCCTCCAAAATAAAGGAAGCAACTAACAGCTCAAGAGAGCTATGAGGGTGGCTATAAAAATAGGGAATGAAGGGATGTTTGAAAGAAAAGCGGGGAAGCTAACTAAAGTTACTCCGTAATAAGTTATGACTCATTTGAGGGGGGGAATAAAGCTGGTTAGACGTTGTCAGAATAACAAGAAGTATAGGTAATAATGTACTCTGCATCATAAAAGTTGTTAATATGTGAAGTTTTTTTTGTTAGGTTTATTTTCATTTCAGCTCAATTTATTTATATTTTAATAATTTTTGACTCGTCATACTACATTCATTCAATTCAAATCAACTCAGTGTCTGAGTTCATTTATGATTTATTAATGGATCATGTAATTCGTGTTATTACCCTAACACAGGCAAAATGAACTTAAATGGGCAACTGGGTCTGGTCCTGGGCCTGGGTCTGGGCCTTGGCTTGGACCTCAAAAGTCACAACTCACTATAAAGTATAAACAACAACGATAAAACAAAGATAAGAAAAGTTGCAGAGGAAAAACTCAAATGAAGAGACTGAAAACATGGCATTATGCTGGAAGACGTTGATTACTCCTTTCTCTAATTCACCTGAATTCAAGAAACCACCGATTGTCAGAGGTCGCGGTTTCGAATCTCAAAAGCAGTCTCAAATTATCAGATTTTCATGTAATTCGAACCCAAGTTCGAATTCAAATACGAATACAAGTTTGAAAAGGTGTTTGAGATGCAACACTCTGTTTGACCCACTTCATAATTCCCCTACTGCTTGCTCCTTCCATGCTCATATCACTGGTATGCAATATTGTACCCCTTGTTTAAATATATTTTTTGCTTTCATATAATCTTGAGTTTTAGTTGTGTTTAATTTTATTCATATTGCTTATAATCTGTTTAAATTCTTCGATTATAGTTTGTTTGTGTTTCTATTATTGATTACTTGATAAATTGCTGATTGATCACTGCTTTTGAACTTAATAATCAATAACACAAATTAAATATTGTGATTTTGGTTAATCTTCCATGCATGTCACCGTTTAATGATGCTCAATTATGGCTTGAAGGGCATGTTTGGATTGGTTGTAAGTCTGACAATGGAATAAAAGGGTAGTCCGTAGTGTAAAGCTACGTTCTTTTGAACTTATTTTCAGTCCATTTTAGTAAATCCGAGCACATTTCAGCTTAGTCAAATGAAAAGAGACTAAGGCCTAAGGGAGTGTTTGGTCAAATCTTTCATAATGCAATGGATGTGATACTATTGCAAAAGTTGTGTGGTTGGGGTCATTTGGGTATGGAATATCATATCGAATGGTTTCTCATCCCCTTTAATCTCATACCCTCCTCCACTAAAGATTGATTGAGATTCCATACCTGATAACTCCCTCTTCCATTTATACTATCAATACTCATACATTTTGAATCAAACGGCACCTAAGAGGAAATAAGCTATGTACAACTCATGTAATGGTGATGGAAGGACTAAGGAGTGAGGGATAGGGAAGTGAATCTCCTGTTTTTCCCCAAAGGGATTTTCAAAATATGTACTTTTCATAGTTTTTACAAAGTGAATCTTATACATTCTTTGATCCGATCATCCTTCGAACTTGCATTTTCATGAAGTCATGGTGAGTTGTGGTTAAAAGCAATTTGTTTGTTCATTGTTGTTGCCATTGTTGGTGGGGATGCCTTCTGATTATCTGAATCCTGCAATGATTCTTTGAACTTCTATTAGTAATTGTGAACTTATGATGCATAAGACTAGTCTGTTGTTTTGTGTTTTTTGTATGATCCATACTTCATCCGAGATTTTGAGATATGCATTACATATGCTAATTTGCAACACAAACTGCGATAATCTAAATGATGGTTGGATACTGAACATATGGTCCTTTCTTACGAAAAAAGAGATCATTTGCACAATTGTACTTGCTCTTCGCGTTTTGGAACCTTGACTTTATTGGAATCCATCTTATCGTCAAGTTCTGAAGTTGCATTCTCAAAGTGAGTAGTGTTTTGTTTCTCATACTTGTGTCATTTGGTAATGTGCAACTTGCTACTAATGTTTTGCTGTGCAAATTAGCAAGCGTACCTTAAAACCTAAAAACAATCTGTTTGTTTTTTGTTCTTGTGTTTGGTTTGGTGAGTAAATCTGACAAACATATTCTTTCTTGCCTTTTGAACTTGTGCTGCTAAGGAATTGTGGACTTAATGAAGCATAGAATTGGCTTGCATGGTTTGTGCTGAATGTATGACTGAAAGATTGCACATATGCGTCACCTTTCCTGATTTTTACAAGCTGTGCTTTTGTACATCGGGTTATGATACCTTGCCACTGTTCAGAATTCTTTCTAGTGTTATAAAGTTCGCAAAACAAACATCTGCTACTAGCTAGCTAAAGCAGCAAGTAATTGAACAGTTTGTTCTTTTTATAGGAGAGAAAGGATTATATGCTCTTGCTCCACCTCACCAGGGTATAGATGGAGAATGGACTGATGGTTCTGGTGTAATTGTCTATAAGTGGAATGAGAAAAACAACAGACCTAACACTGGAAGTGCGAACTGGAAGAAAAGATGGAGCTGTTGTTCCGAGTATGATAAAAATGCACCACCCTGTGGAAAAGGATGGCATGTCTCATATGACGATGGCTTTACTATATATTAGCTCTCTGTCTCTTTGTGACTTTGTACACAGTTTTAGCTGCATAATATTACTGAAGTAAATTAGTTACAGACTACATACTGCTTATTACAGCATGTAAAAGCATGTAAATTTCTCCTTAAAATAAAATTTGCCTCGATTCCAATGAGTTCTCGACTTCTTGTAATGATATACTTGTTTACTTTGCTCCAAATTGTCTGCTCTGCGCGCTCTATCAATTTATCATAGCTGATTTGCAGTCCATCTAAATTCATGTTTCAAGTTAGTTTCTTTCTGCTCTTTACATTAAATTAATTGCTTTTATATTTTTGTTAATCGAGTTCTCTGCATAAAATCTATCTGAATTTGTGGTATTACACTTCAACTAGCTATACAGCATAGACTTGTAAGTAAGCAAGCATTTATTTTCGTGTACTTTCATTGAATCCTACACTCCCATGAAATCAAGTTGTTGAGCTGATTCAATCAAAAGATTGATCCAAAATGATTCGATGAACAAGCAGTAAATAAGCATCAGAATGCCAAGAAGAGACAGCAATTCATTGTTCGATTAGAGATTGACAGTACAGAAAAACTGCTTCAATTCACAGGTACGCTAAAATACAGCTCAATCTCATTTTCAGTACTATACTCTTAAACCATATGTGCCTGTTTTATCTTATACAGATGAAAATCATATACTCAAACACAGATTCAAAACTCCCTATGACCCTACAGTCTTAAACGATTGATGAAGATGACGAAGCATATCTTGATCGCGGTTCCACTCAGGGTTCGGAGCATTAACAAAATGAGCATAAAGCTTATTCTTAGCACAAGTAACGGCGATCAAACTATGAGCACCAACACCATCAATCTCATACTCATAGTAAAGTTGTCCATTCTCATCTCTCCTTTCTTGTGAAGTAAGATTATCTGCATTCGCAATTTGATCCTGCAACAAAACATCTGATAAAGCCAAGTTATTAAGCACCACATCTTTTGGTATAGGATCAAGCTTCTTAAACCCGGAAAGGAACGTCAAATACTCTCTTTCAGTCTTCTTTTTGGGGTTATAAAACTCACTATCAGTTCCATTTGTACCCTTTTCGATTTTTGATACTAGCCGCTCTTTCCAGCCTGATGGGACATCATATGTATACTCTGCTGAGTCTTTTTTATTGGAGTTGCCGCCGTAGCCTCCGTAGTTGGCAGCACTTGCTGCTGTGCCGTAGTATGTGGTGAATGAGGGCTGATCAGCTAGTGATGGTAGGGGTGTACTGGTTGATAGGATTACTGCTGCTGTTGCTGTTGCTGTTGCGGCTGCAATGGTAGTTAGTTTGGTAGGTAAGTTAGTTAGAGGGAGGGAAATTATGGCGGGAAATTGTAGGGGTTGTTTGGTTAAAGAAGGTGTTTGAGGTGGTTTAGTTGTGGTGGATGTGGAGGTTGATACAAGTGCTGATGCTGAGATTAAGGTGGCCATGTGTGTTAGTAGTTAGTTGTGGTGGATGTTTGTGGCTGATAACGGTTTTTTTTTTTTTTTTTTTGGCCTTGTTGTTTTTATTTGGTGTTAATAATTTCTCCTTATCTTATCAAGTTTGGATTGCTATAGAATTATTTCTTAGCCAATAAGGTGACATCGTGTGGACTGTGAAGTGTGATGTATTGAATTTTTTAGTTTTTTTTTTTTTTTGACAGCAGAATTTTTTTTAGATATCGAATAGACAGAAATCATGTCAGAAATTTGCTATCAAAATTTTAGACATCACATTAAAAATAATAATAATAATAACATAATACTATAATATGCAAATGAAATATAAATTAAATATCCCTTCTAACTAGGGTGGTACCTAATTTGTCCTCCTCAACTATAATATGCAATTGAGAAGGAGGAGTACAATTAATGCCGCGTGATTACCTTCTTTCTAGACGTGACCAATTGTATATTGGTGCAGACTTTGGAGCATAAATTGAACCTCGTTGACTAGCTGGACAATCTCCATGGTGGATTATAAATCCTCTTAACTGCATTGATGACAATGAGATTGTCATTTTTGATTTCAATGCTGGAAAACCTTCTGAAATTGCAAACCTCAAGCCATTACGCAGAGCTGTAATTTTTGTCGTAAGGGCATTTGGAGATCCTAGGTTGAAAGCATAGGCGTTGATGATTTTGTCGAAACTGTTTCGAAGGATAAAGCCCGCTAACGCTGATCTGCCTTAGTCGTTTCATTTTGGCTCATGTATACATATATACTCCGTATTGCCTTTCATGTTTTTTTTTTTTCATGAAAAGAAGGTATTAGGTTATACAAGTCTGACTGGGAGACAACCAACTTAAAAGCTACTTAAACATTTAAAAAAATCTTGTTGAATTTACGTAAAGTTTGTTTTATGAAGAAAAACTATCATATCTCACATCGAAAGATTAATATTTTTATGAATTTATATACTAGTGTTATTATAAATGACTAATTGATTTGGGTTTGTTTTTGGACTGTGAATTGTATATGGACTATATTATATAATCACTAGACTTGCACCTTGGTACAAGTGTACAACAACTCAGATTGATTAAAATGGGTTAGGCTCATCTTAGGTTGAGATTGTCTAACCAAATATTTTTACTTGCATAGATGCATATTTTAATTTTAGCCTTAAAGTTTGAATTTGAACAATATTTTTTCCATATTCTATTTGGTTTTTCCTATTTGCGTATATATGATGCTTGGAACTTTAGAAGCATGTTGTCCAAATAGGTAACACTTAGAGAGGGCGGGTGTGCTGCCTCAGATGGAAACGATATGGCAAAATCAGTCGTGGAGAAGGATCTACTTCAGGTGGAGGGATTGGCAGCATGGGAAGGAAGGTGTGACCTATGATTGGATGAAATAAAACAGGATACAAGTACTTTAAAAAAGTAGAGTACTAGTTTTATTTTTTCCTCATAAAAATGGGGGATGTTAGTTATTTATCGTTCAGAAAATCCTAATTATCGTCCAATTTTATACATGAGCTTTCTAATTTACTAGTCTATCACAAACACCAATTTCATCTCTACCACCAGTCCACCACCATGCCACTACCCTCACCCACCCCACCTCCACTTACTGCACCACCTACCCATCACTCACCACCACAACACGTCACTAGGGCTGAGCAAAGGTCCGGATCGGACCTGAATTTGGACTGGACCGGAGCGCCGATTCCGGTCCAGGTCCAAAAAAATTTGAGGTGTCGGTCTTCCAGTCCGGTCCAAAACCGGGGTTTTCAGGTCCGGACCGGCGAACCTGAATAATTATTAAAAATATTTTTTTTTTCAAAAATTAATAACTAAAACTTGTAAAGTTGTAATGTAGTTGGAAGTATTTGAGTACTTTGATGTTTGTAATCGTTATTAATTAGATTGTATGTCGTTAATTTAGATCCTATGTTATTATGTTTGAAGTTTAAGTCTCTAAGATAAGTAACAACAGACCCAACAAGTCCAACCAGTCCAACAGGTCCAACCGGTAACAATATAAAACAGGTCCAACAAGTCCGGTCCAGGTCCAATTTTTTTTACATTCCAGTCCGCCGGTCCCAGTCCGGTCCGGTGCTCAGCCCTACCCGTCACCACCAACACCCTTATTTTTTTTTACTTTTATTTAAAAAAGTGAAGTGTACGTCTGGATTAAGCAAAAGTTGAATGAAACATGCGCCTAATCTAGACGCATGTTTCATGGAACCTGCGTCTAATCTAGGCGCAGGTGTCATCTAAAAAATTGCGCTTGTGGGTTCATTGACATCCTTTTTTACGTAGTATTTTTTTTGTGTGGGTTTTATTGGTGATGGTTTTGTGGTGGTTAGGTGGTTGATTGTCTTGTGATAGGGTGGTTGGGTAGTGGTTTGTAAGATAAAG
The DNA here is from genome assembly GCA_016808085.1 of Suaeda aralocaspica. Taxonomy (NCBI): domain Eukaryota; kingdom Viridiplantae; phylum Streptophyta; class Magnoliopsida; order Caryophyllales; family Amaranthaceae; genus Suaeda; species Suaeda aralocaspica. Next base: position 1,551,404 of record PYUH01000062.1, on the reverse strand, counting down.
GAAAAAAATCAGCTTATATTTTGGACCATAGTAAAGATTTTCTAGACGACGAATTAAAATAATGAATAACTTTTTACAACTTTACCAACCAATCAAAATGCTCGAAATGGATGAATAAAAAAATGAAAGGATGCTAAATGTAACTAACAACAAGAAACGCTATAAAAGAAAACGTAACTAACAAACTAAAACGAACGGAGAGCATATTATTATAGAGTTATAATACAAACCATTTGCAGGTGCTCATAATCTCACCTCCAAGTGATATAAGAGTCCCGGTAAGGTTTTAAGGTTGCTTTTCTATGTTGCAAATAATAACTCACAAGTTCTATTAAAATATTTGATTAAATTCGTCAATTTATGCTATTGTATACTCTGTATAATATTTAATTAACTTTAAGTACATGCATTCTAAATATTTTTTTATCGCGTACAATATGCAACGTCGAATCAACCTCATCTTTATATAAGCAAAAATTCATGGTGCTTGTATAGCGCTTGTATGACGCCTTGTTTACTATTTTAAGTGTTCATTATTAGTTTGTAGTGAGAATAAAAACTATTGGTTTTTTTTATAGTTTTGTAAATTATTTAAATTATAATTTGTAAATTATTTGTGTAGCTAAAATGTAAATACTACAAATTATATAATGAATCTTATTAATTATATGATATACGAAGCAGTTACTTTGAGTAAAATTTTATACGAGTATATTAAATAAAAAATACTCCGTAATTATTCAAAATAAATTATCATAAACTTTTTTGTTTTATTCAACAAAATTAATTTGTTATTATAATAACATTTTTAAAAGTATATATATAAAAAAATCATTTTTTTATATATAAATAAAATTTGTAAGTTGTTAAATAAAAAATAATAACAACTTTACATATGGAACTAAAATATTATATACTCATTTTTTTTTTTTAATCTCCACTTGGTTCTCATTAAACAAAAAATCATAGAATATAAAAAAAATATCTTCTATAGGTAAAAAAAAAAAAAAAAAAAAAAAAATTTTTTTTANAAAAAAAAAAAAAAGCATTTTTCTTACCTTAGATATCTTTATAATATAATTAAGACAATAATAAAAATTTTAAAACTGAAACTATCCTCCATCCCTAATTATGAAGTAATATACCATATATGCATACAGGGTAAATCAAAATTTCCCACATTGACCGCCAAAACGCCTCCCCAAAAAAAGGCAAAAAAAAAAAAAAAAAAAAAAAAAAATTTTANAAAAAAAAAAAAATCAAACAGTTTGAATTAAAAAAAAAAAAAACAAAAAAAAATCATTTTAAGAAGCAACGAAACCTAACCTGGAAAAAAAAAAAAATGAAACTTGTATAACTCAACTTCCTCCTTGAATTTTTTTCATGTTGTTTGATTTTCAATTCAATTCTTCTGAAGCTAACTTCTTCAATTCATCTTCTTCATTTACGCTATGTCAAATAGGTACTTAATTTAATTTAATTTTTTTTCATTTTTTTTGGTTGTTGTGTCGATTTAATTTCAATTTGTTGTGAATTTCATTTAATTTGTTACTGATTCTTTCAATTTATGGTGTTAATTTGAATGTTATGTAATTTTTTCAATTGAATTTCAAGGTTTATTGAGTATCTTTGGTTTGGTAATTGTTTTTTCTTGAATTTGATTGTTTAAAGGTTGTGAATTTGTTTGTTGAATTTGAGTTTGAGATTTTTGTTGTTGATTTTTTTTTTTTTTTTTTTTTTTTTTTTTTTTTTTTNTTTTTTTTTTTTTTTTTTTTTTTTTGCGTTTGATGAAGATTCGAACCGTTGTGGTTTGAAATGGTTGAATCGTTGGAAATTTAAATGAGTGTGTCATGTAACATTTGTTTGCTTTAATAAAATTGAAGCCAATGTTATCAAAATTTTCTTCTTTGATTTTAATTTTGTATTGTTTTTCCTTTAATTTCTATCGGTTGTTAGTGCCGCTGTTTATATGCTCCTGTGTAGAATTGAAATTTACAGTTTATTGATGTTTCTTGAAGGATTGATTGTTGCTCGGGTTTCGAAACTATCAAGCTCAGTATGAGCATGTTTTGTTTTGAAATATTCAGCAATCAATATCATGTAGCCTATGGAATCACAAAGCCTTAATCCGGCATGCTTGGATTAAGGTTTTTGGCATGATTTAGGGGTGGTAGAACTAGAAGGTGCTCTTTCTGTTGTGATAAAGCTTTTCCGAGCATGATGTGTTACTCGTATGTTGCGAATTTGATGCGCATCACGTAAACCATATTGTGTTTGAGTTATTCTCTTGATCACGGTTTTTACTTTTTAGACTTGAAACTTGTTTTTTCAGCTGGAACATCTCTTGCAAACAGTGATGGAGCTATGATCACTGTGTTGTTTTTCATTTCTCTGCATTATTGTTTGTTTCGAAACTCTTGACGAACATTAAAATGCTGACCTGCTGTTCTGTTACTTACATGAAGTAAATTGTTAAACATCTGCGTAATTCATTTATTTTGTTCAGGATTCTCTGCAAGTTTTTTAAGCAAGGTGCCTGTCTAAAAGGGGAGAATTGTGAGTACTCGCATGACTGGAACGCCCCTGCAAACAATGTAAGCAGCTTTTGGCCATTTTTCGTTTTCATTACATGGTAGCTACTTCTCCCTTATTCTCTTTCTGATTGTACTTGCTTGTAGATATGCACTTTTTATCAGAGAGGAGCCTGTGCTTATGGTAGCCGTTGCAGATATGATCATGTTAAACTTCCTCAGCAACATTCTTCTGGTTCATCATCATCTAATGCTTTCTCTGGAACAGCGATTCCTGGAGTAACTACTAGTGGGATGGCTCCGGTCTCAAGTGTTCAACCTGAGCTGTCACCTTCAAGCAGACCATTCCTTCCTCCCAGTAAGGTAGCATGGAATCAACAAATTGGTGTTTGTGATGCTGAAGAAGAGTTTATTCCTCAACCTAGGAGTATCAGACTCGCTGATCAAGCTATATGTTCATTTGCTGCTGCTGGAAACTGTCCGAAGGGGGAGAAGTGTCCTCATATTCACGGGGACTTGTGCCCTACTTGTGTGAAACACTGCCTTCATCCTTTCAGACCCAATGAGAGGGAGGAACATCTTAAGGTCTGTTCGAAAATGCAAAAGCACCTTGAAACACTGAAACGCAGTCAAGAGATTGAGTGCAGCGTGTGCTTAGAACGTGTGCTCACAAAGCCAGCAGGTGAACGAAAGTTTGGTTTGCTGTCAGAATGTGACCACCCGTTTTGTATTGGTTGCATCAGGAGTTGGCGTAACAGTTCACCATCCTCTGGAATGGATGTAAATTCCACTTTGAGGGCCTGCCCAATATGCCGTAAACTTTCATATTTTGTCATTCCAAGTGTGATTTGGTATTTTTCAAAAGACGACAAGGATGAAATTGTTGACAGTTATATGGCCAAACTTAAGTGAGTATCTTCTTTGTGTTTTTTTTGCTAATTCTTGCTGTGTTTGTCGAAAATATGATAGCATTGTTTACAATGAAAGTGAGTTGCCCACTTGCCGTGGTTATGTTTTGGTTAATGCAATAACCAGGATGTAGCATGGTCTGTGTGGAAGAAGCAACACATTTAATTTTTTTCTGATATTCAATCGTTCTTATTGATTCATTTACTAGGAAGATTTTATCTTAGTACTATCAAAATTAACCCTGTCTAGCTAGTTTGTGGGTCGATATGTACTATCAGAACTGAAACGTTTTTATTAGGTGATACAAATACACCCATAATGATATTTTTCCATCAAGAATTAAGTTTGATACTGTAGCATTTTTAACATAAAATTGGTTTTATCCAGTTTATATATTGCAGATAAAATTTGTGTGCTCTCTGTTTAAAGTTTCTTATAGCACCAGATTATTTGGTCCTAATTCGTGCTAGTCCTGTGTTTCATTATACTGGTCCCTTGTCCTTTTTTTTTTTTTTTTTGCATTCAATTGTAAGGGAGGTAATGTTTTAGAAGGTGTTTAAACTGCAGTTTTGTAGAATTTTTGAACTTAAAGTTTGAATCAGCCTTTTATTCATGATGTCCAAGTGTTTATGTTTGCGGGTGGGAGTTAACATGCTACAATTTCTAGTTTAAAGAAAGTCCTCGCGAGTGGGAAATAGCTGAAATAACTCTATTTGTACTTGTTTTGGATCATGTTTCTCTGATTACATTTGTATTGGGCTCCAATTTTTGTCATGGTAGTAGGAAATATTTGACTCCAAATTATACAGAGAACAAATTTATAGTGGCAAAGTGTTTTAATGCAGTACTAACTCACTAATAAGGCACATCAGGGTAGTGAGAAATCAGTAGATTTACTCAGGAGAGCTTATTGCCTTTTCTTTTTTGTTGATCTTTCCGTTGCAGCCTGTCCTTTGGGGCCCATTTGCTGTGTTTGAGTTTGAAGCTATAGTTTAATGACTAATTTGTTCATAATTTCTGGTAGTGAGAAAATTTTTGGTAGTCAGTATTACTGCATAGGAGTTATTTACACAGGAGTGCGTACCTTTTTTGTTGGTCTTTGCAGCCTGTCCCTTAAGGCTCATTTTCTGTTGCTGTGTTCTTAGCTATAGCTTAATGGCTAATTTGTTCATTATTTCAGGTCCATTGATTGCAAGTACTTCGAGTTTGGCAACGGATCATGCCCTTTTGGAACAAGTTGTTTCTACAAGGTGCATACAACCATCAATTGTTTTTTAACCAATTTTTCTTTGTGGGAAAATTTTTTTGTTCAAGTTTTGAAAGTCTGCAATGCTTGGTTATAATGAAGATTTGTGTGTTATTGTGTGTCTTTGATTGGGCTTTCTGAAGTGATGGTTGACAAATTGTTTTGGTGATCTCTTGGAGTATCGCTCTGATCTGTTTTGGGTATTGTTGTAAAACATGTATTGTTCTTTTAAATTGGCTGAATAATGTTCGTTATACATCACTTCTTCTAAAGTGAAATTCTATATCTTTTGCTGGTTGCATTTCTGTTATCTTCATTGGTAGTGTGTTTGTGTGGTAGTTTTGGTTAGTGAAATTTCCAATGATGCTGCTAATTTTACCAACCTTATTTATGGCTGACAAACATGAAAGCCTTCTCTTTTGAAAGTCTTTTCCCCAGTTTCTTGTGGTGTACATAAGAGACTAAGCAAACATGATAGCCTTATAACCGTTGTTACTCTGGACCTTGCTCATTGTATCTACTAAAAATTGCTAATTTTGCCATATGATTTAATGTTGAGAGTTGGGAGTAAGTTGCCGATCGGAGATAATGTATGAACTTGCTTGATCTAGTTGTTGTGCTGCTATGTTATGATTTTTGATAACCTGTTTCCACCTTCCTTCAGCACTCATATCGTGATGGCACCCTTGAGGAAGTTGTGTTACGTCATCTTGGAGCTGCTGATGGTGAGACTGTAATCGCTAAAGATATAAGGTATGGAGCTTTCCATCATCAACTATCAATTCAACAGTTTCCAGGTTGTATAACTGACTTGTAATTGAATTTGAATTGTTTCAGGCTTGCAGACTTCCTCAGAAATATGCATATAAGCTGAATAATGTTTGGGAAAACTCTTAGTGTACGTGCAATTTTTGTATGTCAAAGGATTGCTTTGAGTTTCAATGCAAGTTAGTGTGGCATTAGATGCATGATTAGTCCCACTCTCAACCCATGATGGCCCTTGAGAAAATTTAGCTGCCTTCAACTATTAGTATTGCATGCTGGGTAAAACATACAAGGGTTGCTTTGAATGAATTTTTTTAAGTGTAGTCTGTAAATAACAAACTGATTTTGGTCCACTTTGATGTTAATTCACCGACACCGTCCATCATGCATAACCAGACACTGTTCCTAAACTCTAATTTAATTAGGTTGTTCGAAAAAATGGATATCGAATCTTGGGACAAAGGAGGGGTTATTTAAGTTTGTGCTTATTTCACCTGACACACTTCAACCTTTATATATATATAAAAGAAGGGAATGTAGGTTGGAACATGGAGGTATTGCCATGGTTTGCGAGATGAGTGCAGATAGATAGATACTGAAGGAATGGTCGGGTACTAACTGGGTGCTTATAACTTATGAAAATACTGTTATACAAGAAGTCTGTGCTGATGAGCTGTGCTTCTTGGTGGAGGAAAAGTATAGAGTTTTTCTCATTTACTGCTGATTAATAAGTAAAATAATTGAGGAAGCTAGGCTGACTCGTCTGATTGGTTAGAATCAAGTGTATTGTTTCTGGAACTTCCTTTTTTTTTTCAAAGTCTTCATTGAACTTAGATGTGTCCATGGTACAATCGGTTATACGTTAAAGTCAATAAAATTGTTCATTTGATTGGAAGAAAATTTTTAGCTCATTTCAAATCAATGAGCAAATTTATTTGCCTTTGGTTGTACCATAAAAACTTTCCTGGTCTATGTGCTCTCAACTTCTCAAGGGTATTTCGTTTACTTATTTTATTGTTTTTTCCCTTCTTATTTACCTAGTTTTAAATGCGCAAGTGGTAATTAAGTGAACTCAATACCACCTTGGAAGCACTTAGCTCTAAACCCTCATGGTGTACCTATAAAATTTCTACCGACTTCAGCAATAATAATAGGATTATTTATGTTTCGTTGGTGTTTGATATATTTTTTTGGGTATAGATATCTTTGTGGTGCTAAATTAGTTTTTCATTCTTGCAGGTTTGTATGAATCTTAAAGAAAAGTGTAAATTCTGGAATATCTGATATGATAGTATCAGATTCCAGTGTATCTGAGGTGAGACTTTACTTGATCACGAAATAGATTGCATAGTGTTTATATTTGATCCTGCTTATATGTATGTAATTATTGAACATATGAGCAAAGCATCCATGTTTTGCATCCATGCCAGCAATACTTCCTGCTTCCATGAAAAGTGACTCAAGTTATTGATTCAAGAGCATGATTTCCATATCAATCCTCATCATTGAAGATGCTTTTGTACCCTGGCTTTTCATATTAGTTGCCATGCCACTTAAGCATGCATTTTAAGAGAGTTGAAAGCATAAATGAGTGAATTTATCGAAATAAATTTAACACCAATAAATTGTAGGTTGTTGCATGTGCCAAAATTATTTTGAATTTTGCTAGTTTACATCCTCAAATCTCTTCCTTAAATTGCATGTTGAATTGGAGCGTTGTGACTAATTGAGAGTGGAGGAAGTATGATTTGATGGTTTTGTATGTCATTTTTACTTCGTTATGGTCTCACGTTAGTGATCTGTGTCTAGCTAGTAGTTAAGTCTGTGACTTTGAGGTTCCTAAGGGTGTGATTGATTTGTTATCATGAGCTTTGCCTCCTCTGGTCTTCCCTTGTCACTTCGAAAAGCTATTCTATGTTTCATATACCATTCCTAATTCTCCTTCCATGACCAGTAAATCTACTACGTATATCATCTCCCTGTTCCAAACAAGCTGATAAAAAATACCTGTTCACATGTTTCTGACTCTTATTTACACTACATTTTGTTGTTTCGTCCGACTCTCAAGCGATAACTATATATTGATATAGGCATATAGCTATTAAATTGTAAAAAATCTACGAGACAGTTGAAAATTTTTCCTTAATACTCTGTACTCTTTTATTTGACATTTTTACTTCTGTAACATGTATTCATATTTTGTGACCTTTCTAATTTTTGTATTATTAGTAGTATTAATTGTTTGGGTGAAAAATTGTTGCAGGGCTGTCCTCAGGCGTGATAAACTATTGGAAAATTTTACACAATCTACATAAAGGTAAAAAAAATTGGTCCATGGGTGGCCTCTCATAAAGTATCCTACATACAAATGAAAGGATGTAATGCAACTTTCAGTAACATTATTTTGTACATCAATATTGTCGGTAATGGGCCTAGCTTGTTGCAACATTTATAAGTTTTTGTTGTGAGATGATGAGTGAACTGTGGAGGCATTTTTATGCCTGAAATTGGAAAGGTCTCGTGGCGCCTTGTCCCTAACAATTTATCTTCAGGTGCAGCCGGTAAGGAAGTTTAATTGAAAGTATGCTTGTTGAGGAGTTGTATTGAAAGGAGCCATTTGTTTTAGTAATTGGCTAATCTTGAGAACCATTAAGGTCTGATTTTTGTATGATACTTCATATCGGAATTCATACTCTACATTGTGATAATTAATTTATTATCTGGCTATCGAAAATAGCCAGTAAGTGACTAGTCTTAACTCTTGAGACGTAGGAACGGATACTCTGATATATTGAATGTTAGTCCTAATAATGAAATTTATTATATTGAATGTTATTCGTAAATCATTAAATCATAATAATGAAACTTATACGACTGCTATAAGTGTTTGGTTTTGCTATGCACTATCATAATGTTGTTGGGTCGTCCCAACTAATTTTCTAAATGGCAAATTGAAGTAAAAAAAAAAAATTATATATATATATATATACACGCAGTATATAAGATGAAGTTGATAGGTAAATGAGTTATTATATTTATATAAAAGGTTACCTTGAGAAACAACATTGGTTTTATAATTCGAGAGACCCGGTTATCCTCATTTGGGGATGTACATAGAGGCGCTACGATATATTAAGGGTAAGTTTATTGACTTAAAACTATACTTCAAACTGTACCACATTATTAACAGATTTTAAAATTACTTAATGAGATTTATTGACAGACAAGTATTTAATACACAAAATATTTACTCAGACTATTGTTACTCAAACATAAATGGGTTGATTTTATTTAATCAAAAATATGTACACTTTTTATGTCTTTATTTATATAAATATATGTCAAACCTGCACAAAATGTATACCCACATAATGACAACTCCTTTCTATGTATTTTACCCATTTACTTTCGGGTTGAGCCTAAAAATACTGTTATGTTTACTTCGTTCTCTGGATTCCCGAAGAGGGCATGCCGATCTTTTTTGCTCTCTCGGGACCTTCTTACGACCTTTTGAACCTTGAAGAGCTTTCCCATAGACGACCTTTTTTCTTACATTTTTGTAAACAGTCTAAAAACTTGTTATCATCCCTCATACGGTCTTTGCCAACCTTTTCTTTTCGAGACTCTGGAATTTAAAAATAATGGATAATAGTCTTTGATTGAGGCCTTTCTAGGACACATCCTATTTTCGCCCGATTTTTCACCGCGTGCTATGGACCACACAGGACTCCTGACAATCAATTTCAACCCCTAAAAATAGGTTATCAACTCTCTTATCGCCTTATACTAACAAGGGACAACAACTATTATGGGAACCCTATAATTTTTTTTTATCATACATCTTTCGGCCTTTTTCACCGCAAATCGACTAGTCTGGGTTCATATTTTAAATATACGGGCACCTCAAAGAATTTTTGCCAACTTATTTTCCCGGGATCTTGAAATCACAAAAAACAGTGGGTAAGAGCCGACCTCCTAAGGGACTTTTCCGAGACCCGTCCTATTTTCACCATATATATTTCACCGTGAGCTATGAACTACCATAGAACTCCCCATAATTGATGTCAGCCTAAAAAAAACCTGTTTATTCTCGCGTGTTACAAGCTTTTATAAGATCCATGAAATGAGTGTTTTTCCCTTACTTGGGGAAGACCATAATAGGGATGGTAACACTAGGGAGTCCAAACAAGGATGAATTGACCCTATTTCAATATTACATTTTAAAACCTTCTCCTCCCAGTCCCCCAATCCTCCAAAATATATATATATATATATATATAGTCCAATTTGTGAAACATTTGTCCTTCAAAACAACGCACCAAATTTTGCTACAAGGCTGAGGGAATCCATACATACATGTGACTAATCGTACAATCATACACATGGTGATTGAANAGGTTACCTTGAGAAACAACATTGGTTTTATAATTCGAGAGACCCGGTTATCCTCATTTGGGGATGTACATAGAGGCGCTACGATATATTAAGGGTAAGTTTATTGACTTAAAACTATACTTCAAACTGTACCACATTATTAACAGATTTTAAAATTACTTAATGAGATTTATTGACAGACAAGTATTTAATACACAAAATATTTACTCAGACTATTGTTACTCAAACATAAATGGGTTGATTTTATTTAATCAAAAATATGTACACTTTTTATGTCTTTATTTATATAAATATATGTCAAACCTGCACAAAATGTATACCCACATAATGACAACTCCTTTCTATGTATTTTACCCATTTACTTTCGGGTTGAGCCTAAAAATACTGTTATGTTTACTTCGTTCTCTGGATTCCCGAAGAGGGCATGCCGATCTTTTTTGCTCTCTCGGGACCTTCTTACGACCTTTTGAACCTTGAAGAGCTTTCCCATAGACGACCTTTTTTCTTACATTTTTGTAAACAGTCTAAAAACTTGTTATCATCCCTCATACGGTCTTTGCCAACCTTTTCTTTTCGAGACTCTGGAATTTAAAAATAATGGATAATAGTCTTTGATTGAGGCCTTTCTAGGACACATCCTATTTTCGCCCGATTTTTCACCGCGTGCTATGGACCACACAGGACTCCTGACAATCAATTTCAACCCCTAAAAATAGGTTATCAACTCTCTTATCGCCTTATACTAACAAGGGACAACAACTATTATGGGAACCCTATAATTTTTTTTTATCATACATCTTTCGGCCTTTTTCACCGCAAATCGACTAGTCTGGGTTCATATTTTAAATATACGGGCACCTCAAAGAATTTTTGCCAACTTATTTTCCCGGGATCTTGAAATCACAAAAAACAGTGGGTAAGAGCCGACCTCCTAAGGGACTTTTCCGAGACCCGTCCTATTTTCACCATATATATTTCACCGTGAGCTATGAACTACCATAGAACTCCCCATAATTGATGTCAGCCTAAAAAAAACCTGTTTATTCTCGCGTGTTACAAGCTTTTATAAGATCCATGAAATGAGTGTTTTTCCCTTACTTGGGGAAGACCATAATAGGGATGGTAACACTAGGGAGTCCAAACAAGGATGAATTGACCCTATTTCAATATTACATTTTAAAACCTTCTCCTCCCAGTCCCCCAATCCTCCAAAATATATATATATATATATATATAGTCCAATTTGTGAAACATTTGTCCTTCAAAACAACGCACCAAATTTTGCTACAAGGCTGAGGGAATCCATACATACATGTGACTAATCGTACAATCATACACATGGTGATTGAAGATGCAGCAAAATACTACTCATGTAAGCTTCTCCAATAATTTAGTTGAATTGTATGTTAGGTAGATTTAGATTGGTGAACAAATAAAGGAATAATAGCTGCCTTTTTAATTTTGCTAACATCAAGTGAACATTGAAAGAAATAAGTTTTATTGTAGTATAAGAATCAAATATACAGCTAATGAGAAAAAAAAAATATACATCAAAATAATGTAACACTACATAATTCCTGAAAAAATAAAAACCTCAGCAGTAGAACTAACAGAAACAAATCACACAAATATGTGTACACAAAAAGAAAATTAAAATGAATATAAATATATGTAATGAAACTCTCTAATACTCCTGAATCCTGATCATGGAGTAAACGATTATAATTAACATATGGTTAAAACCAATTTTAATTTAGTTAAACACAGCAGCAATAGACAAGACCAAAGACGAGACGACGAAAGCAGCTGATGCTGGAACAGAGAACCCTGCTCCTGCCTGTGATGAGGGAGTCTCAGCTCCTGTAGGTGACATAGCAGGCTCCATTCCAACGAAGTCTTGGGCTGAAACTGCAATAGAGGATACCGCCACCACGACGACGGCCATGATCATCAACAAAGCTGATGCACCCTTAGTCATTTTTGTGTATATGTTGTTGTACAAGTGGGAAAGTATTTGTCTATTAAAATTGAGGTAGTTTGAAGAGAATAGCAAAGAAATTGAGTTGGTGGATGGATGGATGGATGGATGAAATGTAGTGTGTATTTATAATAAAGAAAAAAGGGTAGTTGACGTGTGAGTCCATCGACTAAAACATGGACAGCTAAACAAAGGAGTGGAAAAATGTTAACTTAAGTCGGTTAACTTCCTAAGAAGTTAAGAAATTGGTCACCCACTGTCCTAAAGACGTGTGATGTTATTGTATTGGTTTGAAATATTCTACTAGTACCATACTAATTGGTGAGTTGTGACATAATATGACAACTGTAATATAATATAACATAACATAATGATATAATATACAATAACAATTAAATCAAGAGACTACTTTTACACACGTCAATTAGAATAAGCAAATTCTGATGTATAAAAGATCAAAGATTATGTCTTGCAATTTTTATGTTAATAACAATCGTATTGTTATCAACCAATTACCGATCTAGTAATGGGTTAATGGCTTAGGTTATGTAATGAAATTTGGACATAATTAGGTTGGATTTGATTAGTTATATATTAAGGTCCTCCAAAGACTCAAAAATGAAGGCTACTGGTCATATTTTTCAGGGTCTCAAAAAGATATTGGCTAAAAGATTTTACATGTTGACACTCGCATCAAGAGGAAGGCCTCTTAATAGTTAAAAACGGCTAAAGTTTTGTAATTAATTTTTAAACCACCCCACCTTATAAAGTAAAAACTACATATATCATAACCAACTTTTATAAAACTAATTTTTTTATATTTTGTAATTTAATGTGTCTTAAACTTGATTTACTTTCCTAATAATGTGTAATTTTGGTAGTACAATGATCAAGCTTTTTTTTTAATGCTATGATCGAACTTATTAGTACAAAATGTTATTCAGCAATTTTAATACTCCATATTAAATATTAATAAGGAAAATGCTATTTGTAGCTCTAAGGGTTATGAATAAGGTGTTTAAAATAGAAATTGTTTTTCCATTTAAGGATTAATTACATCAATATTTGTGTGATCTTTGTTAAGTTTCATCAATTATTACCATTTATAAACTTTAAAGCTTATACTTAACACTAAAGCCTATGTCTAGCATTACCATAAATGTTGATGTATATGATAGAAAACAATTGTGATATGATGCAAATTATTAATGATATGATATTATTACACTTTTGCGATAGTTAGATATTTATTAAATATCTAATTGTTAGAAACCTTTTACAATTTTAGTTTTTTTTTTTTAATTTACTAAATTAAAGTTTGATGGTTAATAAAATAACTTTTATTGTGGTTAATAACATTTTACCATTATAAACCTCATCCTAAATTATACGAGTATAATGTATGAATTGGTAGGTTACAGTCATACCATCGACTGATGTTATAAACGACAACTATTAATGATATTTTTTCCTTTAAAATTATTACATATCAAAAGTCAATGTACACCTCCAACCCATGCATTTATCAATTGTCACGTGTGAACTTGAGTATGTACCCCCATAACTCCTATTTTGACGAAGTACATGATTAAATGGTGGAACGTGGGAGAAATAGTCATATTTAAGTTTAAAGTTTAATGTGCCGTGTTTGACTTAAAATTACATAATATGTACAAATTAATTAATTAATTAATTAATTAATTAATGATTAATTGCCATCTAAATTAGATATTTACATGTAGTCTATTCTAAGCGTCATTTGTGTTGCAATTTTCTTAATCTCTTTACCAAATCAGTATTACACCTGTCACTTGTGGCTGCTTCTACAGTTGTAGACCACTGACTATTATTAATTGCCATTAATAATACACCTGTTTACATAAATTAAGTTTTTTTTTTTTTAATAAAATAAACCAGTTTACTTAAGGATTTTGTATAATAAACCAGTTACAATTTGAGATTGTAAGTATCTCAGCAGCTGTTTGTACTTTGTACAGTAGTCATTGTACAGCAATGATTATCCATTTAATCATTCATATGTTAAAGTGTTAATCATGCATTTTGTTGTCATTTCATTGGAATAACTGCTAACAACCCATGGTAAACAACTAAACATGTAGCAAGAAAACTTTAATAAAACAATAGTTTCTCCGTTTTAGAAACACAGACACTCGAAAATGTCGAAACATATCTAAAACTTAATTCAAAAATCGGAAACGTTTCCCATATAAAGAAACTTCATGTGATGTTAAATGAAGTGTTTAAGAAGTATGTGACTTGTGTGCAAGCATTTCCTAAGATCTGAGAGTTGAGTGTCTAATTTATGATCCTCTCATGACCCAACTCACGTGCCTAAGTTAACATTTTTTTTTGTAGATTCCTCGTAAACCTTCGAAAAGGGTATTTCTAGCTATCTAAATATCGTGTTATTGGCTTTCTAGTCGTTTTCAACTATCTGGGGGTCTTCTGTTGGTCTAAGGGTGATCATGTAAAATTTTAGGCCAATATTTATCTATACCCCATAACCCCAAAAACGTGACTTATAGCGCAGCCTTTGTTTTCTGCTTTTGAGGGGCCTTTTTGGGCTTTCTCTTGTTTTATCACCGAATTTCTCCCGGGGTGGCTCACAGTCGTTTTTAACCTCTAAAAATTTATTATGTTTTCACTTTCATAGAATTCTTAAAAAAGGGGAATATTGGTCTTTTTGTCACCATGAGACTTTGTTATGATATTTTGAACCCTGACAAGTTGTGTGAGGCTCTTTATTTGACCTTGAGGGCACAATGCAATATTTTCCATAATTTTTTTTCATAGGACCTCGATACCTCTGTAAAATTGTGAATTATAGCATTCGTTTTTAGCTTTCGAAGGGTTATCCCAGGTTAAGCTTTGTTTTTGCTCTATATTTCTCCCAAAGTGTTGCAGGTGACCTAAGGATGCCTCGTGCTCGGTTCAGCCTCTAAAAACTTGAAATCTTCCTTCTTTGAACAATTTCTGACAAAGGTCACATTAGTCCTTTCGCTCTCTTGGAACTTGTATTGTGATCTTTTGGACCTCGAAAAGATGCTCGGGGACCCTTCTTTGACCATAGAGACACATTGTGACAAAGTTCGGTAATTTATTTGGGGGACCTCAGAACCCCTTAGAATTGTGAATCATAGCATTTATTTTCTACTTCAAGTGGGATATCTTAGGCTCCGCCTTATTTTCATTATGTATTTTAACTTGTAGTAGGCAACTTTAGGACATCTGATGTTTGGTTTCGACCTCAAAAATTATTACCTTGCCTTTTTAGAGAATTTCTGAAGTAAGGAAACAAATAAATAATGTAAAGACCACATTTTACATGCCAAACAGTCAAGTCCAAACACATAAACACGAAAAATAAACACTCTTCACATGCACTTTAATGTTGTTTGTTAATTTTTTTGGGTTCGAAAGGTCGTAAGAAGGACTCTTACTTGTGATACCATACAAATTATATGTTTATGCTAAGATATTTTTATTTATGTGCATTTTCTAGAAATCATTTATTTAACTATACATCTCTTCATTTCCTTGTTTTAGGGAATTTAAGATTTTCCGTTTCCGAAATATTTTTGTTCCAAAAACCCTTATTCGGTATTTTATTTGTGCTACATTTATAATTTGGCTAAATTAATTGTACTTGATTAAGTGTATTGAAACTAACATGTTACCCTTGTTAGTTTGTTATGGTTCCCCATTTGAAGAAAATTGGAAATGGGAACCTTTCCACCAATGTTAGAACCTACCCTTATTCCAATTTTAAATAGAGAGGTTAATTGGAATATTCTCATATGCAAGTGGGGTCCAAATATTTTTATTAATATTGGTGATGTATGAGAAGTAGGAAGGAGAAAATGTAGTGGGGTATTGGAAAAGTAGGAGAGTTGATGCTATTAGGAAAGCTCTTAAAATGACTTGTATTACAAGAGGAAATTTCTTACTTTTTAGCTAAATTCAGTACATATATCTTAAGGTACAAATATTCTTATAGTGGTTTAATATTCCCATCACAAGTTCTTACTTTTTAGATACTACAATTTATACATTTTGAATCAAACAGAGCCAAAGCCACTCATTTCCTACCACAAATCCTGTAATGATTAGTGAAAGGGGAAAAAAAAAAAAAACCTACAATTAAATTGGGCCTTATCCCCTTTTTTATTTTTTTTTTTTTTTTTTTTTGTTTTGTTCAAGGAGCTACAAGGATTGATGGTAAGATTCAATCTCATGGCCTCGTATCGAAATAAAAGCTTTAATCAAGCGAACTATATATGACTCTTGCCTTAAACTTTAATTTGAAACTCTCGCAAGCCTTGGTTAAATAGATAGGAGAAAGCATCCATGACATTATTGGGCTGACTAAGCCCAATCTCAATTCCCCCTTTCATATCTCTACTCTCTGTAAGAGACACAGCTTTGGTCCAATCAATTGAAATTTCCTCGATCTTTTTGGGCCTCCCCCACCCAAAATCCGTCTCATAAAGACCCACTTTAGGCGATCCAACAACATGAATATGATCTTCGGATCCAATCAATGTCTCCCATTCGGATATCCAATTATCAACCCCACTCAAGACATCACTATTTAATTTGTTCACAGTTAGCCCAATTGCATCAACTGCTGCCAAAATCCCAACATTCTCCTTCAGGAGCTCCTCCCTACGCGCCACGGCTCGCCCAAACCCTACACAGTTACCAAAATAAGTATCAGGCACCGGAAAAGGTAATCGGGTAACACCACCAGCAATGAACCCGAAGTACATTGGACCTTTTCTCTTGGTAGCGGCATTGATGTGGGCCTGGGCTGTTAAAAAACAAGCCCAAATAAAGGCGCAAGTGATCACATAGGGTGACAATATAACAGGATATGGCCTATTGAGGGTGTCACATAGTGCCTGTATTCTTTGTTTAGCATTATCAATATCAGTTGGGCCCATGACAAATGTAGACCGAACCAACCCATGAGAAGGTGGGGTCATATTGTTGGGCTTTAGGCCCAACCACTGGTTGAAAAGCATGGGCTGAAGCCCAACTGAATCAATAATGACAGACCTGTCAAAATTGGGAGCAAGGTTAGAGGAAAGCCCAAATTTTGAAAAAAAAGACCATGAAAAAAGGAAGTTACAGAATGTTCTTTGATCACAAACAACAGGAAGACAAGAAAAACCAATGCAAAAACCAGGAGAAGAAGGGAAGAAAGTAATCTGAATGGCTAATAATGAAGAATTGAGTGCAACAAATGATGATGAAGGTGAAGTAATAGTTGGTAAAGAAGGAACTAGAAGGTGAAAATCATGAGCAGATTTTGGGTTATCAAAACTGCATAAATGATCAAAATGATCAGCTTCAGAGATTGCAACGGTCAACCTAAGTGACAAGTTTGTTGTCGAAAAGACGAGGTTATGGTCATGAGGAGATAATGTTGCCGCGAAAAGGTAAAAGATGTGCAAGGCAGATGATAAGGAAGTTTTGAGGGTAGGTAAAATGAGAGAGGTGAAGAAATGATGAATATTGGGATGAGGTGGAAGTTGAAAGAAAAAAAGAGGTTGAAGTTGAGGGAATTGAAGCCATGGAATGTCAAGAAAGGTAAGTGGAAGAGGTTGTGATGGTAAATATGTAGACATTGTAGGGTAAATTTGGCATTCCTCCATTATTTTGATTGTAGTACTAACACCATTATTGATGTTTTTTGGAATAAAAGGAGCCATAATAACAATAAATATTGAATATCTGTGAAGCTGTACTACTTATTTTTAGAGCAAATTGTTTATGTTAGGACTTAGGAGAGTTTGGGTGGATGAAATCCCTTGTTGTATTTCTTCTGTGTTATACTATTATCTTTTGAATTATTAATCAAGTCGTCTTTAGGAAAAAAATAAAAAATAAAAAATCCATCAGAAATGAATGGTGATTCATGAATCGTGACTTCGTGAGTACTGTACAGTAACCTGTTGGTCTATGTATGAATCACGTGATTGCTATTTTGGTAGCAAGTAAAAAATAACGGAGGGAGTATTGGGTATGAAATTTGCTTATTATAAATTATAATTATACTACTTTAGCTCTTAAATGTTCTTTACTTTTAGAATCTAATGTATAAGGACAGAGAAGATTTAAGATGATGTTCTTTATGATATGCATGAAAAAATATAATTATATGAATTCTTGTTAGAATCGTCTCGACATAAAGTTTTTTTACATCAAATTTTTATACTACCTCCACTACAGTTTTAGTTACAACAAAAACAATATTTTGTTAAGTGTAAAATAATATTTGTTGCAACTAAAACGTGGCGGATGTAGTAATATTTTATAAAGTATAATGATAGATATTGATATTTAAAGAAATGCATTCAAAATTGTGAAAGTGAGAGTAAAAAAATTTAGTAATAGAGGTGGTAGTACCAACCAAAACTAGTTGCATACTTGCATCAGAAGCTGAAAATTCAATTACAATAACACTGCTTGTTTAATATAATCAATGTAAATTGATCTAAGTTCAGGGCTTATTAATATGAATTGAATTGAATTTGAATTAATAAGTTTGATTGATAACGGCCATAAAGAATCACCAATGGCAAGATATATATCACTAACAAATACTCCCTTTGTTTTTTTAATTGCAACATCTCAAAATTGCACTATCCATCTTTTAAGCTTTGATTTAATTTTATGATCAATGTGTAAAGTGGAATATAGTCAATATAAATCTCGTTTGATTCGTCTTAGTGTATACTTATATAATATATATTATTTATAATTTATACATATACATTATTAGAGTTCCAAAATATTTAAAATGTGTCCCAACAAGAGTGAAAAGTGATTTATTGCAACTAAAAAAACAAAGGGGGTAATTCACAATAATCGGCTTTTAGAATTTAGTTAATAAATCAAAATCAATACAAGTTTTTTTTTTCCCTTTAAACAAATATATTGAAGCAGTGAACACATTAAAAGACTTTTCTTAAAGCATTAGGTTGACAATGCTTAGCAGTTAGCACGATCTATCATTTAATATCCCAAAAGATTCAGATCCCATTATATTACAATGACAATTGTTGACATAATGCAACAATTTTCAAACAAAAATGGAAAATGATATTCATAACCCTTAGAACATTGACATAAATTTATATGCGGCCCGCCACTTGTAAAATTATGGTGCGGCATATTGAGCTATGCATGTGAAGATGTGTAACTGTAGGTTTTGGCCCATGTGTAGCACTGTTATTTTATGGTATGCGAAGTATTAATTTTTTATTCTCTTGACCTTATGTTTTGGGTTTAGAATTTTTTATGCATCTAATTTGCATCATTAATCTTTTTTCAAAAAAATAAAAAAATAAAATGCTATCATTAATCGTTTACTTGCAGTTTTATATAGAGGCAACCTACAATTTATCTTTTTTTTTTTTTCAAATTTATGCTCCGTATTATCTATTACACATAAGTTTGAAGCTAGATTTTAAACTCAACCAAATCTTTATCTATTAATTAATTATGTGATTGATGTGATTATGTACAACAGTGAAAATAGAAAAGGTAAACTCATTAGTTATAATGCCAATTTACAAATATAATTTGTACTTAACCTCCTTTATTTTTAAAATGTTTGTCATTTGAATAATGAGAGTTAGAAGAGGCTTACCTATTATAAATAAAGGTGTTACTCATCTAAATAATGGAAATTAGTTAGATATTGAAAGTTAATTATTATAAACTATAGCGCTTAAATAATAAGGATTACTTATTATAAGTTTAGGGGTTACTTATTTGTATAATGATGATTACTTATTAAAAAATATGCCAGGGTTACACATTTGCGTAATGAGGGTTACTCATCTGAATAATAAAGGTTACTTATAATAAATACAATGGTTACCAATGTGAATAATGAGGGTTACTCTTCTGAATCATGAAGGTTACTTATTATAAATACAGGGGTTACCTGAATAATGAGGGTTCCCCATTTGAACAGTGATGATTATTTATCATAATTATGAAGGTTACCAATCAAATATAATGAGGGTTACTTATTATAAAAACCAGGTTACTCACTTTAATAATGAGGGTTACTTATAAAAACCAGGGTTAATCACTTAAACAATGAGGATTACTTATAATAAAAACAAGGGTTACTCAATTGAATTGAGAGGATTACTTATAATAAAAATAAAGATTACTCACTTAAATAATAAGGGTTACTTAGTATAAAAATCAGGACTACTCACTTGAATAAAGAGGGTTACTATAAAAACTAAGGTTAGTCACTTGAATAATGAGAGTTACTTATCATAAAACTAGGGTTACTCACTTGAATCATGAGGATTACTTATAATAAAAATAAGGGTTACTTATTATGAACAAAAGACAAAGTTACTCGCTTGAATAATAAGGGTTATTTATTATAAGAACCAAGGCTACTCACATGAATAATAAGGGTTACTTATTATAAAACAAGGGCTATATACACTCTTTGATAATAAGAGGTAATTATTTGAATAGTGAAAATTACTTAAAAAATGGGTTACTCATTTGAATAATGAGAGTTACTTTTTATCAATTTTTAGTTATTTAATTTATTTGAACAATTATTATTAGTTTTTGTAAATTTGGGGTTACTCATTTGAATAATAACAGTTATTTATTAAATATAAGTTGTAAATGTTATTCTTTTAAATAATACTTGTATATATGTTAAAACGAAGTGAGGGGATAATTTACTTTGTAGTAAGGAGTACAATGTGAACTTTAATCAAATGTGTATAACTTGGTCTTTTCCATCCCTATATTACCCAATAACTCCAAACGTCTCTTTCTCTTATTAATTCCTTGTTTTTTCCTTAACACAATTTTTTTTTTTTAAAGTTTGTTTCAAGTTTCAACTGATTTAATTTACTGAAATTATACTCTTGAATTTGGCAAACTAAAGTCATGCTTGATTTATGTGATCAATTATACATACCAACTAGTGGAAATCAAGACGATGCGGCGACGTCTAGACGATGGTTGGTACTTATAAATCACTCGGTGGAAATGAAATTGGTAAAGACAAGGAATTAATGAAGGTGATTGTTGATAGAAATTGGAGTAATGCTCTTGTAGATGGGTAACAATTACAGTAGAGAGAAAATCAATGGAGAATTAAGTAGTGAAAGAAGATGAAAGAACCAAATCGATCAACTTAATTGTTTTGACTTGTGGCCGCACAGTCAAGTTTTTGTGTGGCATGCCACACAGAAAACCAACTCTATAAACAGCTTAACTTGGAATCATGCTTAATACAATTGCTAATTTAGTAGTCATTTAAACTTTTGTTGACGTATTGTGTATAAAGATGGCTAACAGTGAAATGAACATTACTCATGTAGTCAGCTATTTCACTGCATAGTACAATTTGGCAAAACAGCCTCTAGCATACATATCAATCCCTTCCTTCATCAATAAGTACTGATCTTAACCACTCAACCACTCTATATGACTATATCACCGTATCCCAAACCACTAACAAGAAATTTGGTACAAATTTCGTATCTTAAAGATAATCATGTAGATGACCCTAGAAAGTGTATCAAGAAAAACAGTGCTAGTGTCCATTTCAAATCAATGCCTGTAGAGTGTAGACGGCCCAAGGAGCTCATGCAATTGAGCTACTTCAAATTATTCAGGGCATAGGGTCTGATGTACTCCGTATAACAATCAACTTCCACAAAAGCTTCATCAGATAAACTGAAGTTTACTCATTGCAGTAATGGAGGATAATAAGTATATATGTCTTTCGGAAAATCTTCTTATGCCTTTAAAACATAAACAAGTTACAACAATGTGCCTAATTCAAACCACACCATATACAATGCACTGAAATTTCATCCAAACAATGCCTTACAAAAACAATTAGTTTAACATCCAGGCAGTTTATACAGTAAGCATACAAAAACATCTTGTAATAACCTAAATTAAGCAGTTGAATCTCAAGTGCCAACAACAAGAATAATGTAGTTCTCTGAAGCACTGAAATCAAAACTTGAACTAAAAAGGGGGATTGTTGTTAGGTTAACTAAATTTCTGAAAAATAGCGTAAACATTCAGAGAATCCACTAATGGACACACACGATGTAAAGGGTTAGCCAGATAAGTGGCAATTCCAATATTAAGCGAAGTGATGCATGGACCAAAAATCTCACCAAATGTCACTCATGCACTAAAACAAAAGGCAAAGAATGTATAACTTGTTCTGTTGTTATATTCCTGGTATTCCTGACTTCTTTCGTAAATCATTCCCTTGTTTAACCTCTGTCCTAGGTTTGAACTTGAGCAAAGGGCAATGACCAACAGTAAGATGAGAAGCATTTGTTTTGCAGTGCTAACAATAATGGCATACTCAAGTGTTGTACTAGCTTCTGTTGCAGCTGAAGTCACCTGGGCGCCAGCTATGGCGCCTATGGGAGGTCTACATGGTGCAGTCCCTGGGTCGGCAAACTGCAGAAGTCAATTCACACTCATTGTTGTTGGCTTCTTTTTTTACTTCTTTTATCTCACCATTCTCTTTTAATTATCTCTTGTTTAGGGATTAACACTAATTAGTACTAGTAGACCTAGTTGATAATAGTAGGAACTTCATATTTGTTTGGAGCCTTCGATGTCAGGGTAAGGGTAAGGGTATCCACTATTCCACCCCTAACCAGCTTGCACTCTTGCAGTTGACGAGGGTCGAACTACTCACCCAAGCAAGCTTGATTGAATGATTTTCTGTTGTAAATGATGCACTAGTGAGATGTAATGTCAGTACATCAGTGTGCAGGTTGTTGGCTCTTTTAGTCATTCAGTATGTATGACTTAGCTTCAATCCCAACTAACTTAAATGCTAGCATGTTTAACCTTAAATACTAACCATGGTAATGGCAGATAGTAACCAACTAATCACACATCTGATATAATTGCGGAAGATGTCACGGTTATCCATTTCATGGATTGTTCTATTCGAATTAATAGTCATCTATACTACTCTGACCAAAAACATATTGCATTACCATCCATCCCAATGACAAAAGTATCACCAACAACTCATCAATAACTCTATTTCCAGGAAACAAACCACAAAAAGCGGGTTACTACTTACTACCAATGCAGAAACTATTTCCGAAAGACTGAAACAATATATGAGCAACAAATAGAGTAAATGAAAGGAAACTTCGCAACACAATAATGAATTGGCAAAACATGTTAAACTCCATTTTATCCATGATTAGATCATTGAATATACAACTTCGTAACAGTTAGTAATTTCTTCCAAGATTCAGTAATCATAACGAAGTATTCGTAATCAACTGTAATTAACATTGTAAACACAAAAATTACAGCAAAACAGAAGTATAAATATAAGAGTGTAGTAGTAAACTAGTAACTCATCAATTAAAACTGGAATAAAGAGAGTAGAGAAAAGAGAAGGATAAACCAGCAACACAGAGGTAGGAAACAGCGCGAAGACGAAAGAAAAACAGAAGAAGATTCTTAGAAATCTGCATATTCGAAGTCAATAACTGAAGACGACCAATATGCTCCATCTTCTGATAGAAATGCATGTGTTTAAGCGATTGTCGAAGTAAAAACGCCATTGAAAACGGGAAACCGAAGGCAATTGCGCTAGTAACCGACATTTGAATCATCAATGGCGATGAAGAAGATGAAGACGCGAGAGCGTAGGTGTAAGTGCCTAAACAGAGGTGAGAGAGGCCTAAGATGGCGAGGAGTTTGGTGAGGTTGTACATGGTTTTGAGGAGAGAGGTTGTGACTTCACGCGATTCGGTGGCGAGTGGAGAGAGGTCGCGGTCTACTGTGGGACCTTCGATTTCTTGGTGCTTCATTTCGGAGGTAGAGTTAGGGTTAGGGTTAGGGTTAGGATCTGATTGATTTGGGGAAGATGAAGATGGTGATGAAGACGATGAAGATGAGAGGAATCGGTGGAGTGTGAGGGATGATGATGACGTCATTGCGATGTAATTAAGGTGGTGGAAAGTGTAGTGGTGGTGGTGGAAGGGTGACGTCATGGAGGAGAGAGGTTGAAGATGGTGATGAGAGAAAGAGGAAGGTGGTTTTCTGAGGAAAGGAGGAGTGGAGAAGAGGAAGGAGGAGAGTCTGCGAGTTGCGGAAATTGCTGTTGTTTTGCTCATTTTGGTTTTGGGAATGATGGAGTGTTTGAAGAATGTTGTTTGGAGATGAATATCTAATTTTGATTCAATTCATGTCTGATAATAGTGTGACTTTCTACGCTTTTGCGCCGCCGCCAACCACCGTGCCTGAATTGTACTCTCTTTGACGTCTTTTTTGTCCTCAAAATCTGTGAGGATACCTATGTGAATGGATATGTGGTTTCTACTTTAGGAGTCGATTTATTTCTTTATTAAAAAAAACAAACCTAAAATCGAGTAGTGTGAGGATTTACCGGACTACAATGTTACATACACTAGCAGGAGAAAGACCGACCAAAAAAACAAGAAAAAATCCAAAAATATCTTTCTAAAAGCCTAAAACAAAAGCTATATATTAGTTAATAAACTCTAAGGTTTCAGAGCGGAATATCAAGGGTGAAAATTTAACCTCATGCCATTAGATAAAAAAAAAAAAATTTAACCAGTTACTTGTAGTTTGGAAGGTAGAGCAAGAAAATTTGTTACCTAGTTCAAAATATTCTATACAGATTAAAAAAAAAAATACTTTTTAGAGGCCAAAATGGGACACTGCTATCAATACTCAATAAGAAAACAAAATTAGCCACAATAGAAGCTGAAAACTAAAGCTTTAGCTCGCTTTCTAAGAATAATACAAGTTTTTAGAAAAATTATACCCAAAAAAACAAATACACCACAAACCTAAGTTCATGAGAGGGTCTCTTCTTTCCTCGGTCATAAACTATTGCACAAAACTGGCCTATGTGGAGATCTATTGGCAGCCCAACGTGGCAATGTACGCTTATACTTTATAGGACTACAATGCAAGGTGCAAACACACAAGCATGCCATGTAACCGTCTTTCATGACCTCTTGGGTTCAATCAATTCAGCCAGTAGAACCCACTCAACCAGTCTACCCTAACAATCTATGATGACATAACCTGCAGGAATAATAGCGAAAGCTGGATTCAAAAACAAGGGTAATAGAAAGATAATAACTGTACATTGCATGATTTTATCTATTTTAAAAAAAATAATTAGAATCCTCATCCAAAAAAGATAAAATTGACAACTATGGAGCCACTCTAATCATTTCCCTTTTTCTACATTACTGATGTCCTAACAAGAAGCCAAGCATCACTTCAGCTTGACAAGGATTTCACAAATAAACATGACCTCCTCCGGTAACGAATATGAATACACATAAGTGAGAGAAAGCCATTGCCAACAAGGGAAAAAGGCAAATAACTCATTAATCCATCATTCCATCTATATCACCTCAATAATCTGCAAAGTCACCCATTCTTCATCCAAGCTTTTCAGCATTATCTTATTTCTTTCCTGCAAAAAGCTTCTTTTTTTTCCGTTTTTTTTTTCTTTTTTTTTTTTCCTTTTTTACTTGTGCAAATAAAGTTCCACCTTTCATTTTCCCACCCTCAGGAAGAGTTGTAAAAGCAAGCAATCCTCTTGTTCATCCCAAACCAGGCTTCTCTTTAAAAATTTCTATCAACGTTCTAGAATTTACTTAATTAAACGAAACTTGGATTTCCATCTGACTTGGTCTCTGGACGGATATAGGTGAGCCCACGACCAGGAGTTGTTGGAACAGAGGCCACGCTGTCCGTTGAGGTTTGCTGGGTATCCCGCTTCCACTGCATACTCCTCACACCTAGTTTCATAGGCGGACGTGCTCTGTATGCACCCGGAAAACCCCTTGGGAAAGGAGCTTGTGCAAATCTAGGAACACCAAATGGAGAACCGCGGGTAATGCGGGGCCACGTCATCATAGGATTGGCTTCTTGCTGTGCAGAGCTTTTCTTCACAACCTGATCAAGCAATTAAGTAGAAAACTAAATTTAATTTAATTTTACTTGTACAAAAGAACTAACAAATTAATCACAATTCATATCCACACTACTTTCATCACATTCACAAAATAGATAATTAGGAGGGAGAGAGTAATATACTAATACCTAAGATGCAGCACATAAAAGAGAAACCTAAGCCAAGTTTTAAAACAATGCAAGCCAAACCCTATAGGAAAAAAAATACAGGTTATAATGTTATATACCAACAATCACCATTGATAAGTTAATATTTTACTATGAAGCACGGGTACCTTTGGGAACTTGGCGAATCCGTACCGGGGTCGTTTCGGGGACGGGGATGGTGCAGGGACGGAAAAACGTCCGGGGTTGGCACCAATTGGACGGGGACGGGTGTACTACTTTGGGAACGTTTCAGGGTCGGCATCAATTGGGCGGGGACGGGTGTGCTACTTTGGAGACGTTTTGGGGTCGGCTTAGATACAAAATAGAAGTCCCCAGCCTTTTTAAGACAAAAGTCCAAATGCAAATAAGAGCCCAAGGCCCAACATTATCAAAATACCACTCAAAATCAAAGTCTAGGGTTTATTGTTTGATAAACTACGTCACCGACCTTCTTACTCAGTTACTCCTCTAGTGCTCTTCAATTCTCCATCTCTTTCATTCCTTTTACTTCACTAAATTTTTTATTCCTCTAGTCTCTTTCAATTCTTTCTAATTGTTCACTCAACATTTATTTCTTTTAATCTGACTTCTTCCCTCAACATTCATTATTTGCTTTTCTTTTCATCAAATCATCAAATAAAAAGTGTAAGGCGACAGCGACTTGGACTGAATTACAGGTGAAGTTTGAAGGAACGACGACGAGTTTGAGGGAGACCACGACGACCACGAATCGATTAATGATAATGTTGAACTTTAAGATAATGTTGTACTTTAACGTTTTATGAATTAACTATTATGTCACTGTTACATTAAAATATTAAAGACTATTGTATTTTAAATTATTTTGTGATTTTTTAATTGCCAATTCCTTGCCGTCCCCGTTTTTAGGAATTTTGATTTTGCCGTTTTTCGTCCCTATCCCCGTCCCCGTTTTTGAACCCGTGCAACCTAGATATTTTATACATGTTTTATCTCCGATTCCGAGTGATTTTTAGCTCTAACGTGGCTCTTTTGAGCCATTTCTACTAACTTTGGCCATTTCGAGTGCTTTTTGTGTTCTTTACGATATTTTGTAGGTTTTGATGATTTATTGTCATATTCAGAGCTATTTGGAGCATTTGGAGAGTTAGGGCCTGTTTACTTCAACTGAAAACAGTTGTACACAACTGAACTGATTTGAGCTGAAAGTTTTTTATGAAGGATTAATGAATAGCAAAATAAGAGAAGAGCTGAAAGGATTTTAAGCTGAAGTAAACAGGCCCTTAGTGGAGAGTTGGAGATCATTTGGGAGGCCTTGGAAGAGTTTAGGAAGCATTGGAGAAGGAATTAGAAGCAAACGATTAAGAACGAAGAGAACGAAGCCCCCCTTGCTATTCGCCCGGGTCGGAGGGTGTTTTGCCTCGCTACCTGGCGTTTCGCCCGGGTGAACCGGGCGGGCCGCTTTAAAGGAGACTGTCACGATATTTCTTCTTATTTTGAGCTTTAATATAACTTGTATTCCTATGCACTTGTACGCCCTTTTATCATTTTTTTCTAAATCCTAAACTCTAGTTTTCTCTCTCTAAGTTGTAGAAACTTTCAATCAATATAATTTCATGTTTTCATTCAAATTCTTCCTTTATTGTTATTTAAATTGTGTTTTTAGTTTATGTTTTTAGTATTAGCTTTAGTATTAGTTAATTGTTTAGATTTAATTTCCATGCCCTAGACTTTTTGTTATTAATTTGTTTAATTCATATTAATTAGTTTGTTTAATTTGTTTTTAGTTTTAGTTTTCAATATGAATTTGCTTTTCATAGTTTTTAATATGTGTGAGTAGTTTAATTTCTAGGGCTAGGGGATTCATGAATTGATTTCAATGTTTTGAGTGATGATTGATTAATATGATTTATGTTGTTTCTGGATTCCTATTATCAGTTTGTATTGCTTTCAATTAAATTCTTTGTTAGTATAATATTGTCGAAATTGATGCCGAGAGGCAAGATTACCACAATTAGATCACAAGGATATTAGTCAAAACGAGTCTGCGAGAGCCATTAGAGGAGTTTTGAAGGAGTCTAGATTCGAGATAATTAGTGCCTTAATTCAAGAAGTCATTAATCTGTTAATCAATTGTTAGTCAGTTCATTGATTTATTCATGGTGAACCGATGTCCTAGGCTTAGTGTCTTAGATAGTAGTAATTAGTCAGTTCATTGATTTATTCATTGATTTTCGTGTTTGATTTTTGATGTAGTAGTAATTAGTGTCTTAGATAGTTATCAATTCAAAGGCCCTTTTCAACGAAATAGCTTTTTAGAATTAGTAAAAATTTGTTGCTTCCCTGTGGATTCCTTTGCTATATTAGTTAAAGCTGTAGGTTTATTTTTGACTAGGTGTGTGATAGCATGTATCAACCATACACATGAGATTTAGGAAACCTCTTAAAGAAATTAAGGGTCAAAGTTATGTAATGACCAGACTAGAGTCTAGGGAAGTGATATATAAGTGTTGAGCTCTAATTTTATTATCAGTAGCTTGATGGAAAAGAGAAGTGAGTTGGTTAACGCTTCTAAGCTAAAGATAAAGAGAACCTTAGGCCTATCATTAATAGAGGCCAGGGTAGGAAAAAAAATGTGAGGATATTGCGTCAAGCTTCAATTGATTGTTATCTGGGAGTAAAGCCAGCATTCCTGCTTGTCAAACTCTTGAAATATCTTTTAATACTACCCTC
Organism: Suaeda aralocaspica; assembly: GCA_016808085.1. Lineage (NCBI taxonomy): Eukaryota > Viridiplantae > Streptophyta > Magnoliopsida > Caryophyllales > Amaranthaceae > Suaeda > Suaeda aralocaspica. The sequence continues at coordinate 1,522,678 of PYUH01000062.1, read as the reverse complement.
TTGGTTTTTTCTAGAATGCAACCTTTCACTTCTCAAACTTGTTGAGACACTTTAATCTTTTTAGACTTCGTTTAATGTTTATACATTTGTAAACATTATAAAAATAATGTATTAATGAACAATCGAGATGAAACAAAAGTAGATCCATAATGGCTGTAATTTTCCGTAAGTATAGATCATTGGTTAAAGTATAATGAATTACTAGTGTTAAAGTAAAAGTGTTGCAACTAAAAATTTAAAAAAGAAAATAATAAATAAAAAAAATAAAAATAAAAATAAAAAAACAGAAAGAGTATTAAGTAAAATTCCTTTAAAAAACAAAAAAAAAGCAATATTCCCAACCAAAGAGTTCACCTGAAAATGTTAAGCTTGGGAGGGGTTCTAACAAAACCCAATGCTTATAAATAAGGCTCAAGGCCAAAGAAATAGATTACAAATATATCCTTTGAAGTCATTTTTATTGCACCAAAACATAAAACGGGCACAAGGACTAAAGATTTCCTTCTATTAAATATTCTTAAAATGAAGGTAATTAACACAAGCCACAGGTAACCTATTTTATGATCCTAAAGCTCCATGTGCACGATAAAATTCTCCATTTAGCATTAATGCTAAGGCTGCTAACCCTAGCCCAGCATGCTTGCTATTCAATATGTAACTAATGTCTCCAGGCTACACTTAAAAGCCACATGGAGTCTTACATGCTAAAACGAAAAAAGATTTTTCAAACCTCTAATCGAAAACACATAATAATGTACAATAACATCAAAGCCTTAAACATAACAGCATGAACCATGAAAACTATATCCTATGGTCACCCACAAGGATCCTCTTCCCCTATTCACTTCTATACATCTATCTAATGCCATAGGTTCCGACAATCTCATTTTCTTCATATCATCTAAACTCTTTCCACCCAAATCACAATTGGCCTCCCTCACCTTCTTGGCTTCTTTAAAATCCACATACTCCACATTCCATAACAATTCACCTCCTCAACATTGCCCATATCTAAACTAATGTAGGTGATTCCTCTTTACCTTTTCCTTAATGAGCGCAACTCCCATCTCCCTCCAAATATCTTCATTCAATATTTCAAACCTTAAGACTTTCACACATCTATTTCAACTCATGGGCCTTCACATTCCATATCAATGCACCTCTCGATCAACATTGCACATATCTAAACCAATGTCGGGACTCCCCTTTATCTTATCCTTAATGTGCGCAACTCCTATCTCCCATCAAATATTCCTTAAGTTGTTCACACATCTTACCTTACAGCCTTTATCACACGGACACATCCACATTCTCAAAAAGCTCTTTCCTAGATTGTCAAAATTCCCATATATTAACAATAGTATAACAATAACTCCTATAAATCACCTATCAAAGAGAGGATGTAACTTTAACTTGAGATTTTGAGTCGCATCTTGGACTCTTGGTCAAATTTTCAATTCCACTTAAAAATGAAAGAAAATTAATTGAGCCACTTATTTGTGGCTGACTCCAGAATAATTGATTAGCACTCCATGTCCTCAAGCCTAAAACATATATAGCTATCTTCCAATTAGGTACACATCTAAAATATTATCCTTTGAAAAAAAATAAGGATCCATTGTTCAAAAAGGATGGTGAATTGGACGAAGACGTGGCTTAAAACAAATCAGGTTGGTTGAAGTGGAAGGGAACTCTACATTCTTATGTAATTGAGGTATACCCTAATATTAAAAGGGAAACTCTACCGCAAAGCCATTAGGTAGACATTGCTTTACAGGACCGTATGTTGGGCTTTGAGATACAAACCACCTCCATAAGATGAGTGTGGTAGAGATGCATATGCAACATTGGATGTGTGGGCATCTAAAAAAACAAAAAATAAGAATGACATTATTAGGAAAAAGGTAGGGGTTGCTTTTATTGAGGATAAGATGAGGGGAAATAGTTTATAATGGTCTGGACATATAACGGAGACCAATTTCTGTAATGTAATGAACTGGTAAGTAGGTTAGAAGAGTGGCATCAAGATGGACAAAGGGGGTATAGAAAGACTTGAGCAAACTTATATGGGGTTTTGTTGGTGGAGACAGAGGTTGTTGGGGCTTAGATAGAACTTGGTATTAAATAGGGAAGAATGGAGAGGTAAGGGTTTTGCCACTAAGGTTTTGTTGTTGAAAAACTAGAAAAATCATTTTTTTTCCAAACATAAACCTTGGGAAATGAATATTGCTCTACAAACATAGTTTTTTACTATTGCATCCCTCTCACGTCATTTAATGCATTGTTATAGATAAAATTTGCCACGACACACTATAATAGTAAACAAAAACAAATTCAAGTTTGAGGGAGCCATATTCTATAAATTTATATATTTAAATGTTTGTTACTGAAATAGTGGGAGGTTGGAAAGTCATCACCTAAGATTTCAATGCATTCTTTGGCTCAAGAGGAAGAGAGAAAGAAAAGGGGGATGGAAAAAGGAGAAGCTATGCCATAAGAAAGAAAAAGGGATGGAAAAAGGAACCGTAAGTAGCTTTTCCAAGTTCAAAAGGCCATAAGAAAGACTCAAGAGAACATAAAAGACTACTATGCCCTTCTTTTGGAATCTCTCTTAAAGAAAGCTTTCACAAATTTCTAGAGGCCAAAAACGATCGTTGGGAACTTGTGGTCAGTTGGTCAAAACATGTTGTAAAAAAACAAGGCAGAAAAAAGACAAAGCCCAAGACGGCCCTCGGCAAGCCGTAGCTAAAGGTTATAAGTCACAGTTTGGAATCTCGGGAAAAAAAAAACTGAAAATTCTATACGGTGCCCCTAAGGTCAAAATAGGACCAGCAAATAGCTTTTCAAGGTTTGAAAGCCCACAAAACGGACTCAAGGGAGCATAAAAGACTATTGTGCCCTTTTCCTGACATCTCTTTGATGGGTTTGTGGTTCCAGGCCAAGAGAACAAGGCTAGCAAATTGGTCATGTCATTGTATAGCCTTAAGCAGGCTCCAAAGCAATGGTATGAAAAATTTGACAAAAACATAACCGGTGATGGTTTTCATGTCAATGAACATGATTCTTGTTTTTATTCTCAACATGATTCTCATGGTTGTGTAATTATTTGTCTTTATGTATCATAGTTTATGATATCGGGAAAAAAATAGTTGAAAATTTTACACGGTGCCCTTAGGGTCAAAATAAGACCAGCAAGTAGCTTGGGTTTCAAAGGCCATAAAACAAATCCCGGGGAGCATAAAAGACTATAGTGCTTTTTTCTAAAATCTCTTTGAAGAGGACTAATAACAATTTTTTAGAGGTGGAAATCGATCATTAGGAGGGAGGGGGGTGTCTTATGGAAAAAAACATATGGTAAAAAACAAGGCGAAAACAAGCCCAAAATTACCTATAGGAGACGAAAATAAAGAATATAGTTCACAGTTTTCGAAGGATCCGAGATTCCAAAAAAAAGAAAGCTGAAAATTTTACACGGGTCCCTTGGGATCAAAAGAAAGCCCACAAAACGGGGGCCAAAAGGTCATAAGAAGGTCTAGGAAGAGCCAAAAAAGAAAAAAACTAGTGTGACCTTCATCGAGAACCCTATAAAGCCTAGTGTGCCCTTTTCAAAAATCCTCAAAAGTGTGAACATAACATAGTTTTGGAGGCTAAAATCGGGTGAGTCATCCGAAAGTCGTATGAAGTGTCTCCTCGGAATCAAGTGCCAAGCGTTATGACACAACTCTAATGTTAAAAGTTTACAAGTTTTTAGATGGAAATAAAGTATTTAAGTGTCGTGTCGAACCCAACACAAGTCAAAGCGCAATTCTTGAGATATATGGAGTCAAATAGGTCACGACCACATCAGGAATGACAAAGACACAAGTCCAAACCTTAGGGGATAATGAGAGAGAACCTAACACTACATCGCCTAAGAACTCAAATTAAGGGCTCGTTCGGTATCATTGGGCTTTCACTTTTTTTTTGGTATTTGAAAATTATATGATACATCAAAAAACGTATAAAGATATATTAAAATTATAATGATTTTGAAAACTGACAACAAAAAAGTGTGTATTATTTGATAATAAGTACCTAATGTTTACGAAAATTTTGCAACAAGTACCTAATCAGATTTTTTTAAAGTACCTAATACTTATGTTTTTCTTTGAAATAGGTACTAGATAACGGAGTAATGAATCCTAATACTTATGTTTTTCTTTGAAATAGGTACTAGATAACGGAGTAATGAAATTCTGTCAAAAAATTCGTTTGTGGGGCCCACCTAGTTTTTTTAATTACTTCCCTCCTAAAATTCTGTTTTTTTTCCCTTTTTTTCTCCTTCTTCATCCCTTAAACCTTTTTTTCTTACTTTCATTCTCTTTATTCCACCATTATTAAACCTCTTTTTTTTTCCTTTTTTTTCTCTTTCTTCCTCCATTGACCTTCCATTTAACCTCTTTTTTTCCTTTCTTCTCTTTCCCCCTCCATTAAATAAACATCTTTGTTTTCCATAAAACCTCCATTAAACCTCATTTTTTTCACTTTTTTGATTTATTTTCATGATAGACAACATCTCCAGTAAAATTTTCATTTTTTCTACCAAACATGATGTTCTCATTCTTTCTCTTTATTCTTTCTAAAACCTATAACTAAACCTCAAAATGATAATAGAAAAAGAAAACCATTACATAAAAGAAAATTTTTTCACTTGAGTGTGAGCTATGTGAATTCAAAAGATCAAAGGAAGATCAAAATGACATGCATTTGTTCAAGAAGTCAAGATATTTAACATAAATAAATAGACCTTTCCAATATTTTCATTTTTATTTTAAATTATTTTTGGTTGTTGGTTTCTTGGAAGGAAGAAAATGGTTTTAATGAAGATAAAAATGGGTACAAAAAAAACAATTGAATGTGGAAGAGAGAGAAAATGAATCAAAGGGGGGTTCAAGGAGTATAGAGAAAGAAAGAGAGAGAAAAAAAAATGGTTTAGTGGAGGAAAAGAGGGAGAAAAATGAAATGTGTTTAATGGAGGTGTGATAGAGGGAAAAAAAAGGAATTAAAAAAATTCAACGTAGGCCCCACAAACGGATTATATAATAGAAGTTTAACAATTCCTTTAATAGGTACCTAAGTTTAAGAAAAATGTAAGTATTAGATACTTAAATAAAATAAAAAATTGATTAAGTGCTTATTTCAAAAAATTCGAAAACATTAGGTACTTATTATCAAAAAATCCAAAAAAGTGCAAACCACTTTTTATGGTTTTCTGTTTTGTTTCTTATTTTTTATTTTGGTTTTTTTTAGAAATAAGAATAAAACGGTAACAAACGAGCCCTTATTTGTGATTAGTGTTAGTTTACAGCAAAATAAATTCCTGACATGTTTTTCTAAGACAACAGTATGAGATTTAGAATGAACATAAGACCAAGTGAGAGGAGCACTTGAGGTAATAGTTCCACAGGCCAAAACGCCACACACACATTAATTAGAAGCTATAACCTTTGTTGAAAATTGTAACCGAGTACAAATCAGACCAACAAATGGATGAAATTACACTTACAAATGTTTGGATAACAAAGTGAATTGGAAAAGAAGACGAGTGATGAAGGGGAGGGAAGGGAAAGCAAGGGGAGGGGAAAATGATGAGTTTTCCTTCCAAATCTCTCCATTTATGGAAAGATCAATTTCTTACAAATTAATCCCTCCATATCTCTCCCCTCCACTTCCCTTCCTTCCTCATTTGTTATCCAAATGAAAGAAACTTCATCCCTCCATTTCCCTTTCCTCCCTTTCCCCTCATTTCCTTCAATCCAAACACACGGTTAAATAAAGAATGATAACATCAGCCCAAAAGTAATGTACTAGGAAAATAAAGTGTACAGCCAAAATAAAAAAAGGAGAACAAAAAATCAGCCACAGAATATAATAATTTACTACCAAGACACTTGCCTTAATAATACGTGACATAAAGGATGTCCCATCCAGTGTTAAAGCATTCTCTGCTGCTTCTTTTCGCATGAACTCCACAAAAGCTGACCTACATAAGCAACATGAGAAAAACTAATTAAGCAAAACGGGAGTTCCAATAAGCATCAAAGCAATTCCAAAAACACAAATCCTCACCCTTTTGGATGTCCTGTTGCAGCATCAGACAAAATTATCACTTTTAGCACTTCCCCAAACTTGTTAAAATGCCGAGATAGAGTGTCCTTTGTGGCAGCAAAATGAACCTGTAGAAAAGAATCAAACATGTAAAGATTGGCTAGTCCAAATAGTGATGCTTGTTACCCACATCAAATCTATCATAACTTACATTGTTCACAAAAATTGTGCGTGAATCTGCATCTTCCAACGGACGACCAGTTGAATATGGCCCTGGCAGTCGCAAGCAAAAAGGTAAAAATATAGTTTGACGAGGGTAAGCACTGAGCAGGCAAGGAGTTAAATCTTAACCAAGAAAGCTAACCAGGACCAGATGACCCCACAATTTTCTGATTTTCACTCTGAATATCTGCAGTAGGTTTTCCCTGATATCAAGCACAAACCACAGCTTAGAAATTGCAACCAGTCATGACTGATAAAAATCAACAAAGAAAAAATGTAGACGAATAGAAAAGCATATACATTTCCAAGAATAGCTACTGGATTGCTATTTTCCTTCATTACTCGACTCGAATTGCTAGCTCCAGTGTTGGTCTCCAGCGAGGACTTTGGAATCTCAACTTTTGGTGTCTCTCTTGCTGTTTGGTAATGGTGGGGTTTCCAAGTATTTACATTCACCGAGATATTGACAATCTTATGCTTAGTGTTGGCTGCAGAAACTGGTAGCTCTTGATCTTTCATAAGTGATTGGCGTGTCATTTCATCATTATTCGGGGCAACACTATAACGTAACATCAATGAATCATCAGCTTTAGCAGACATGCCAGTTTCAGAACCATCTACTCCACTAAAACCGACAGCATTGGCATCATCATACCCTTCATTATCAGATGCAGAATCAGACGCCAAGCCGGTGCTGCTATCCATCATGGATGCATTCACATGGTATGGTCCAATACGATCTCTTGTTTGAAGATATCTTAGGCGTGTTTTCTTTTGAATATGGTCATAATCATCATATTCAACATCTTCAACACCAGGTTTAAAAATTGGCACTTGATCACAGCTCCCATCACCACGACTCAGTCTGTCAAATACATTACCAGATCTTACCCTTCTCACATCTTTGGAAGCCTCTGCAACAGCTTTAATGGCAGTTGCCATACTGCTTGATGGCCTTGCAATTGACTGTATTCTCCTATGATTAACTTCGTCTGTTGAATCGACAGTGGTTGACGAAACCACAGAGCGAAGTCGCTTTTGTGCTGGCTCTGACACAGAGCTGGAGGGCCTTGTAGTTCCAACAGCGTCTCTAACAGCAAATTGCAGCAACCGCCTTGTAGCAGCGATAGTTGATTGAGGTACTTCTCTCTGGCCAAAATGAATAACTGCATCAGGAGAAGTAAAGCAACATAAAACATAGTGCAGGTCTTCTTATTAGATTGATTCTATTGTGGAACACGTAAAAAGCCAAAATATGTTGTGAGTGACAATATGACATCGACTAAAGGCACAACAAAACGCATGATACAACCGGACACTCTCTTTACAACTTGAACATGGTGAATTAGCTACCTCTTCCGGAAATCAACATTCTATGTCATGCATTCTTGGACAGTAGGACAATATGCAGTCCCAAAAACCACTGCAAGACTAATTCAGACAAGAGCAAAAAACTAATGCTTAAAGAAGAGGCAAAACTGAGCGAGAAAATAAATAAATAACAATAGCACCAACCTTCAGTCGGGAATGTTCATCACAACGATTCCTTTTTTTAGAACGCTCAGGAGAAACAGATTGCCTGGCATGCAAAGCTTTAGTATGAGCTTTCTCTTCATTCCGTATGGGATTGGTAACAATGCTTCGAAGAGGAGGTTGAGTGTCATCTTTCATGATTCCTTTCCAATCCTTGTTGTGACGGCTTCTAGAAATCTTACTCGACTTTCTTCTATCAGATTCTGAAACTGGATGACTGGAATCATCTTTCACAGTATCATCCAATTCAGGTTTAGCATTGGCCTCTTCTTTCGGACGAGATCCTACATACTGCTCCAAGTTAGAGGCAAGATGGTCCCAAAGCCTGCATTGACCAAGAAAGATCAATCATTACACAGAACCAAAATGAAGCATCTTCCATATACTGTTCCAAAAAAGTATAACATGCTTACCATGTCACAAAAGAATCGCTTTTATCACCTAGAAAAACATCAAGATCCTCCTTGACTTCTTCCCTACGTCTCCCATTGCCTAGTAAAACTATAACATATTTCTGCATGCCAAAACAAACATATAATTACATAATGAGAAAGTTAAAAATCTGAAACAGCGGAACCTTGAAAGAGAAGAACACAAATTTGCAGCTATTTCATCGTATGCTTCATCCAATGTCCCAACCAAAGCAAGATTCAAAATGTAACGGCAAGTTTAGCTTTGTCTCGTCTTAAGACTCAAATCATGTAGTCATATTCTACGTCGACTTTTCACAAATTATTTTAACATTTTCAGACTAATTTCAGAGTCTCAGACCCAACAAAATTCAAGTCTAAAGCCCTCAAGTCCAGTTAAGATTACTAAAAATATGTATCATATCATTTTTTAATTACTCGACTAAAAAATAAAAATTGATACCCTCAAACAAAGTGGCCCCTGCCATGACGCCATCTCAAGCCTAAGTTGAGTCTATAATTTCCAAGACTCAACTTACTTTGGTAAGACCAAGCAAAATTAATGGGAGAAAAGTGAAGACGCTTGTCTTAAAATTAGTAGGGACCAACTTCTGATGAAGTCATCCAAGACTTGGGAGTTGGGACTATATATGTCCTAAGATGGGAAAGCAACATCGTAGACTGTACAATAAACTAAGAAATATTACTAGCTTGTAAGCCACTAAAAACAAAGTTCAATATCTACTTGCCTAGCAATAAACCAACCAAGCTGAATCAAAATGCTGGAAAAAAAATTTTGCATACGGGACAATAAATTAAGCAACCTCACTAACTTGCAACCCCCGGAAAAGACCATTCAACATCTACTAGCCCAGTGATAAGTAACCTAACCAAGGTGAACCAAATATTATAGCAAGTCCAAGGATCTTGGCCATTAATAGGATCTAGATTCAATAGAAGAAGAAACATCTAATCATGCAACGTACAAACTACAAAAACCTAACAAATTCATTCTGATAAGGAAAACAATTACATAAAGTTACGTGACTCGCGTCAAGGAACACCAACTTGCAAAGCTTGAACCTGAAATAAAATAGGAACGTAATCCGGAACAAGATACATCATTCGATGTAATTCAACGCCTACAAGACACCTATCTTTCTAAATTTGCAACACGCATATCTTTCGTACCAAAGAAATCAACAATACAAAAGGCATAAGTGCATAACAACCTTCAACAAACCTAATCTAATTTCTAATCAACAACTAAGCATTCCCCTAATTCATAATACAAACCTAAACAGATTCTATCAGGCACATACTGCCATTCCATGATAAACTTAAAAACCCTTTCACATTCGAGTGCAATTGCACAGAAAAGGTAACTAGTGGTTCCAATAATCTAATCAAAGTGCAATACAAACCTCGGAGTTTTGCTCATAAACTAGTATCAAATATATGTACATTATAACATTATTAAAATCAACACTATCATAAAAAATTAATAAGATTACTGCAAAATTCATCCAAAGTACAACATTAATAATCAGAGATCCAAAAACACCATAAATAAGATGATAAATTCAATTCATACCACAAGCGTATCGTCGACGAAATCCTCCCCCATGTAATCCTTCAACGTATCCGTCAACCGCGCTGCCAATTTCGCAGCTCCTTCTTCTTCGAAATTAACCCTAAATGTCCGTTCCCCAATTTGATCATCGCCTCCCATATCTCAAAATCCCTAAATTCCCCAAAACCCTAATCGAAAAAATTAACAAAATCCGAAAATCACCAGATCCTTTTCTCAACCTAATCAATCAATCAATCAAAATCCAATAAACCCTACAACTTCGTAAATCCAAGAGGTGTAATTTAATATGATATGATTATGATAGAGCGATACAAATTCGCCGAAAATTGATTTTCGATAAACGAAATTAACCTAATTAGACGTTTAACTGCTTTGAAATCCGTAAAAACGAAAAACAAAATTTATGTAATTTGAAGAGTGGAGAAAAGTTGATGAAACTGTGAGTTCATCGATTGAAGATGATAGTTTTATGTGAGTAGGATTAAGGAGTGAATTAATGGTGGAAGATAAGAGTGATGAAGGAAAAAGAAGCCATGAAAATGAAAATAGGAAGTTTAAGTATGGAAGACAAAAGGAGGGAAGGGAAGAGGTTGCCTCCCTTTGTGTTATGTTGGTGGTGTGAATTGAGAGTTCTGGTTTTTGCGGGGTGATATGGTATCCTCTTAAACCTTTGACGGTTTGACCCTTTTTTTTTCGGATTTTTCACCGGGTATCTTCAAGTAGATTAAAAAATATTAGTAGGGTCGTGGACTTGCGGAGTTGCGGTAGTTCCACCCACTTTTAATTAAGGGGGTGTCGGGGTATATACACCGATATGTTTGGCAACCCTATCATAATGACAATAGCGTAATAAAATTATATTACCAACACAGTATATCATATAAATTGTTTTTGTAAATTAACATCATATCACCAATTGGTTATATTATATCACACGAATTCCTTGTATCATTATATCATAGATTAAAGACATCGTATCACATATTATTTATATCATATGATGCTATAAATATTTTATTTTTGTCATTGCAATATGTTTAACTAAATATATCATTGTTATTAACTAAGTTGCACGAACACACCTCCATCCTGCTGTATCCCATGTCCGACACCGACACGACACCGACACACGTTGGACACGCGTACCCACATTGACGTAACTGATTACGCTCATTCGAGTGTTCCATAGCTTTTGAGTTATTTTTCCTTCTTTAATTGTTTATGCCTTCTAGGTTTTTAGTGGTTATTAAGTTTAATAATCATATTATCATCACCAAATTTGATATTTACCTCTATATTCTATTCAAATTATGTAGAAATTTATATATTTTCTTTCACGTACCCGTATCCTCAGTTTTTTCAATAGCGTTTTCTCGTACCCGTTTTGTGTCCATACCCGTACCGGTATTCGTTTTTGTACAATTCATTTTTCAACATATGATTTTCTAACGTTGTATTAATAAAAGCATGTAGATGGTGTAGATTGGGTGATGGATTTGATATATGTACCGTCTTCAATCCATCATCCATTTCTTTCATTTTAAATCCACCTATCACCCTTTTTTTTTGTTTAGATTTTCATCTGCATTCTTGAATCGAGTGGTTCAACTATAGAGTTTGTAGTTACTTTGTATACATGTTTTTTAATTTTCACTAAATTAAGTTATTGATATTTGTATAACTTGTACGGAGAAAAGTGAGCGTCTTATAGAATGATGTTTCTCTAGCAAACACATAAACTTCTAGGACTTAGACTTTTGTCGTGTCAGAAACTTGGACAATCGTAAACCCCTTGGAATTTTTCAGAATCATTTTCGAAATTTAACTTAAAACTGAAAATGTTTTTTAAATGAGGAAACTTCATGTGATGTTAAATGAAGCGTTTTGAAAACTTTGTGTCTTACATACAAGCGCTTCTAACTTAAAATAAGTACATATAGTGTAAGGTTCCATTAAGCATGTCATCATTTAGAGATATAACCCGAAAATACAAATACGAAGTATTAAACACTCGAGAAATGCACTCCGCCTTTGCCGATGATCGACGTTTGTATGTATCTGGTGTTTCTCTATACTTAGATCCTTGTTTCTAATCATGATTTGTGTTACCATACTATTGGTTTCTTATTGTTTGTCGACTCTTCTATTCTTTTAGTACTACAAACATCTATACAATTGTCAATAAATTGGTTGTTGAAGTGTAATTAATATTTTAATCAAGATTTATTTTCTTATCTGTAATACGGTAATACCATATAAAATTAAATGTTTATATATATAAGATTTTTTTCGTTTTAGTTTACAATTTTATGAAATTATATGTTTTCCTTTACGTTCCCCCGTTTCCTTAATTGTTTTCTGGACTTCGCGCTTCCTTGATTCGGAAACGTTTCCGTTTCAAAAATTCTAGTCGTTTTTGTGCTACGTAGATGTGTCTATCTACTAATTAAGCACCTGATCCACTTGATTCACCCGTGGATGACTGGTCGATCTAGTGTAGGTAGAGCATGCAACGTGGGGAAGTTTTCGATAAGACCATCAACTATTTGTAGAGTTTCTTTGACTATTAGGTATTGATATATTTAATATATATATTTTGTCGAGCTATGTAGTGGACTTACTAATTAAGACCATCTTATATATAATTTTGTAATGATTTAGATTTGGTGGATAGAGTGGAGCTCCAACCCATCCATTGCCACGGTTACTTATACTCAGTGAAATGATACACAATGTTGTAGAATTGTAGACACCAACTACCCAATTAGGTTAGCGGGATAGAATTTAAGGAGGTGTTATTACGGTATCCAAAATTTTTAAACAAGTCATGTCCGCAATATGGATGCCCCTTATGATTTTAAAAATCCTTAATAGAGAGATAATAGCAGGTTATTAGGGGTCGAAACCAATCGTGGGGAATCATTTGGTGGTCTATAGCACGCGGTGAAAAAACAGGGCGAAATTAGGAAGGGTCCTAGGAAGCCGACCTCAATCGAAGGCTAATATCCAATGTTCTTCGAGTTTCTCGGGTCCTTGGAAAAAAAATGTTGACAAGAACCCTCTGGGGTGCCCGTATGGTAAAAATATAAATCTAGACCATGCTATTTGGGGTGAAAAGGCCTTAAGACAAACGATAACGGGTTTTTAGAAGGTCCGTGAAATAACAAAATTTCTCTTGTTCGGAGAAGCCCATAAGAGGGGTGATAACATGTTAAAAGAGGTCGAGACCGATTGGGGGGGGGGGTCCTGTAGTGGTCCATAACAAGCGGTGAAAAAACAGGGAGAAAATAAGACGTGTCCCCGAGAAGACCCCTCGGGAGGTCTCAATCAAAGGTTATTATTCACTTTTTTTGAGTTTTCGGGGTCCCAAAAAAAAGTTGGCTAAAACCCTCCGGGGTGCTTATATGGTTAAAATATGAACTCAAACCAGTCGATTTGGGATGAAAAAGCCTAAAGAGGGTTGATAACAGGTTTTTATAAGGTCTCGAAAATAGTTGTTTTTCCCTTGTTCGGAAATCCTCAATAGAGGGATGATAACAGGTTTTTGGGGGTCGGAACCAGCCGTGGGGAATCATGTGGTGGTCTATAACACGTGGTGAAAAAAATGGTGAAAATAGGACAAGTCTCGGGAANTGTTTTCTGGACTTCGCGCTTCCTTGATTCGGAAACGTTTCCGTTTCAAAAATTCTAGTCGTTTTTGTGCTACGTAGATGTGTCTATCTACTAATTAAGCACCTGATCCACTTGATTCACCCGTGGATGACTGGTCGATCTAGTGTAGGTAGAGCATGCAACGTGGGGAAGTTTTCGATAAGACCATCAACTATTTGTAGAGTTTCTTTGACTATTAGGTATTGATATATTTAATATATATATTTTGTCGAGCTATGTAGTGGACTTACTAATTAAGACCATCTTATATATAATTTTGTAATGATTTAGATTTGGTGGATAGAGTGGAGCTCCAACCCATCCATTGCCACGGTTACTTATACTCAGTGAAATGATACACAATGTTGTAGAATTGTAGACACCAACTACCCAATTAGGTTAGCGGGATAGAATTTAAGGAGGTGTTATTACGGTATCCAAAATTTTTAAACAAGTCATGTCCGCAATATGGATGCCCCTTATGATTTTAAAAATCCTTAATAGAGAGATAATAGCAGGTTATTAGGGGTCGAAACCAATCGTGGGGAATCATTTGGTGGTCTATAGCACGCGGTGAAAAAACAGGGCGAAATTAGGAAGGGTCCTAGGAAGCCGACCTCAATCGAAGGCTAATATCCAATGTTCTTCGAGTTTCTCGGGTCCTTGGAAAAAAAATGTTGACAAGAACCCTCTGGGGTGCCCGTATGGTAAAAATATAAATCTAGACCATGCTATTTGGGGTGAAAAGGCCTTAAGACAAACGATAACGGGTTTTTAGAAGGTCCGTGAAATAACAAAATTTCTCTTGTTCGGAGAAGCCCATAAGAGGGGTGATAACATGTTAAAAGAGGTCGAGACCGATTGGGGGGGGGGGTCCTGTAGTGGTCCATAACAAGCGGTGAAAAAACAGGGAGAAAATAAGACGTGTCCCCGAGAAGACCCCTCGGGAGGTCTCAATCAAAGGTTATTATTCACTTTTTTTGAGTTTTCGGGGTCCCAAAAAAAAGTTGGCTAAAACCCTCCGGGGTGCTTATATGGTTAAAATATGAACTCAAACCAGTCGATTTGGGATGAAAAAGCCTAAAGAGGGTTGATAACAGGTTTTTATAAGGTCTCGAAAATAGTTGTTTTTCCCTTGTTCGGAAATCCTCAATAGAGGGATGATAACAGGTTTTTGGGGGTCGGAACCAGCCGTGGGGAATCATGTGGTGGTCTATAACACGTGGTGAAAAAAATGGTGAAAATAGGACAAGTCTCGGGAAAGCCCCTCAGAAGGCCTCAATCAAAGGCTATTATTCACCTTTTTTTGAGTTTTCGGGGTCTCGGGAAAAAAAGTTCGCAAAAACACTTTGGGGTGCCCTCATGGTTAAAATATGAACCCAAACCGGTCTATTTGGGTTAAAAATGCCTAGAGAGAGAAAACAGCAAGTTTTTATAGGGTCTCGAAAATAGTTGTTTTTCCCTTGTTCGGAAATTCTCAATAAAGGAATTATAACATGTTTTTAGTGGCCGTCGTGTAGATCATGTGGTGGTCCATAAAACGAGGTGAAAAAACAGGGCGAGCATAGAACGAGTCTTGAGAAAGTCCATCGGAAGGCCTCAATCAAAGGATATTATCCACTATTTTTGGAGATTCCAAGTCTCGGAAAAAAAATTGGTAAAAACTCTCCGTGTTGCCCGTATGGTTGAAATATGAACTAAAGCCAGTCGATTTGGTGTAAAAAAGCCTAAAAGTGTATGATAACACATTTTTATAGGGTTCTTAAAATAATAATAGTTTTTCCATTATTCAAAGAATAAGAAGAATGATAACAGGCTGGTTTTTAGGGCCGAAACAACCATATGGCTCCTTGTAAATCCAAAAAAAGTTTAAAAAATATATTTTTAATGACATTTAGTGCAATCTTTTTTGAATATGAACTTGTAACGTGGTACCTATAATATTATTGTGCATGTTTTCGTATTCAACTTAAATACAATAAAAATAAAAATTAATCCATGTGCATGCATATAATATTTTGGGTTTTTGTAAGCTGTATTCATGGATTTTTGCATTTTATAAGTTGTACCCTTTGATTTTTAAAATTCTTGGTAGTTTACTTGAACTAATCAATATCATTAAGTTGTGGCCCTTTAAGTTAATATTATGTTACAAATAATGTTAATTTTCTTCAATTGATGCTCCTTTGAAGACTCTAAGTGATACATCTATGTTTTGGTTGACTTAGAATTGGCATTAGCATAAAGGAAATTGAATTCAGTCTAAATAATCAAATGCAAAGGACTTACTTAAAGTGTTTAGTCTTATTTGACTCACATACCATCGACTAAATAATGCCATGAGGAAATTTTATGAATAATGTGGTCACAGCTCACCACATTATAACCCCTCATGCATATTTTGTTGGTTCAAAAGCTAAAACAAGTAAACAACACTCAAGGTTTCAAACCAAAGTTAGGTTCTGTTTTCGTCAACTCATTTTTCCTTATCTGAACTTACTGAATTGAACTTATTTTTGCTGAAATCATTAACAATATATTAAAAATTGAAACTTATTTTTGCTAAACTGAACTTATTTTTGTTGAAAATAAGTAAAAGTAAGTCGAAAAGAACAGGGTCTTAACCAACACTATGGCTATTTAAAAACTTCTTTCATACCATGTACATGAAAAAGTTCCATCCAAATCTCTCCTTTTGATGATTATAGCCTTCTAATAACGGTTAACCAAATCTAAGTGTGGGTTAACCAAATTGGCTAATGGCTATATCTCCCTAATAACGGTTAGCCAAATTTAAGTGTGGTTTAACGGAAATCCGAACGACTGAACCATAAATTTGTTAATATTTAAAAAAAAGGAAGAATTCACAAAAATAATCCCAACTTTAAGTGATGACCTAATAAAAGACCAAACTTCAGTTTATCTAAAATTGGGCCCAACTTCATATCATATTTTCCAAATTTGGACTATTTTACTGATTACCTATTGAACTGGTACATGTTGGTCTTTAATTTTTAATTTTTCTTTTTTAATTTTTACTTTGTTAAATTTGTTTGTTAAAAGTTAATGTCAAGTGGTTGACTTCCACTGTTAATATTTCTATGTTACCTTTCCTTCTAACTCCCTCATCACTGTACCAAAAAAAATCGCGAAATCCCCAATTTGGACATCTGCGACATTGCAATTGAGGTTTTGAAGTGTCAACAAACAAGGTAAAAAGCTTTACTGTATTGATATCAGTAACTGGAAATCTGACACCAACTACATCAACAAGCACTACTATACCTTAGACACATTACCACAAAAGAAAATCACCATAGCTTCAAATTTGGAAATTTCGATTAAATTAAGAAGAAAACCAATCATCTTGATTTCAGATCTGTACTTTATCTCAAAAACATAAGATCTCAATCAGAATCGATGTAAAGCTTAAATCTCAAATGAATTACAGGCACTTTAAAAGAGTGAGACTATGATATTGTTGCTCACCTACCTACAAATTAAATTGCAGACTTTTAGGTTTATTTCATTCAATGCACAACACATGCACTTGAACAGTCACAGGAGACCATACCTCCCTCAAATCAAACAAATATAGGTTGAAAAGAAACTACCCTTGGTTTGCAAAAATCCTAAACGGCATTTCATGTTACACCGGTGAAGATGACCTTTTTTTTTTAATTAGCTCAGTCACATAATATTGTTAAAGAGCTCAAATATAAGGATTTGAGTGATTTCACAAGACTAATTGAACATTGAATTAGTCAATAAAAATAAAAATGGAAGATGGAAGACGAAGCAGAGATGAGTGGAAGAGTAGAAGAGTGGAAGAAGAATCAGCGAAGTTGGGTATTTAAAAAAAACAAGTCAAAGTCAAAAAACATAAAAAATAAAAAAATAACCGTTATTGTTCAAACCGGCTAATAAATACAATTTACCTTCTTTTGCAGGTCAAAATTTAATGAGGTCCAAATTTGGAAAATATGATATGAAGTTGGGTCCAATTTTGGATAAACTGAAGTTTGGTCTTTTATTAGGTCATCACTTAAAGTTGGGATTATTTTTGTGAATTCTTCCTAAAAAAAAAAAATCTCACAATTCCAATTATATTAACAGTTTTTCCCAGGGAGAAAATATTGGCGGGAAAAAGCCCAACAACTGCCCCAACGGCTAATGTCTGCTCCACTTTGATCCTCTTTCTCTCTCCTCGAAGGACATGTTCAATTCCTCGAGTTAATTCTTTGTTTCATTAATGCATTTCGTAAAATTATATGAATTAATTTGATTCTAATTCTCTGTTTTTTTTAGTTCTTGTTTGCTGTTCATACTTCAATTTATTATTAGGATTTGTTTGTTTGATTTTACGAAATACTGTGGGACATGACTAGGGTTTACAGATTAAAAAATGCGTTAGTTTAGGGCTCCTGATTATTGAAGGAGGTGGATGAATTATGTTGCATTTCAATTTGTAATGCAGCTTTTTCTGTATTATTGTAATTCATGTGTAAGAGTTAAAACCTTACTGTTTTAGGAATTTGATTTCAATTGTATGTATAGAAAACGCACTCCATTTTCTATGTCACGAAACGAAAATATATGTGATTACTTATTCTGTTGGTGTGATAGACTCTTGTGCTAGGTTTAATACTTTCAATGAACATTTAAAGTGTAATATTTGAGATCCTTTTGTGTGTACAGACACAAACTGCGGCACATTCTTTTCAATTGCAGAATGCACATATGCTGCTCGGTAAAGTATCAATGAGGAAATGCCATTCGTTGCATAGTCATGTGGCATCAGTTGCTCGGTAAAGTGTGCTTTAGGGCTCGGCACTTTATGATCGCTACAATTTGAAAAACAATAGATAGGGTTTCTGACAAATTTGATATGACTTAAGGATGACTTTTTGATTATTATTCATCAATAAGTTGAGTATTTATACAAAACCTAGGTAACATAAGATAGCAAAACAATCCTAAAAGATATACTACTAAAACCTAAAAGATATATGCTACCATAAACTAATAAATATCTTAACATAAATAATCCTAAATTATATTATTCTCCTCATTATATCAAGGGAAAATATATCACATATATTTTCCGATATTATCTGTAACAGTTTCTTAGTTAAACAGCATTATCATCCAAATTATGCATGAAGTAATTTTCCTAGACAGCTAAAGATAAATGGAAAGAGAAGCAAATTAAAGCGAATGAAGGCTTCTCCAGAGATAGATTTGTGTTGAAAAGAAAGAGCTTTTGTTGATGAAGGATGCACATAACTTTTGTGGACAATGAAACAAATTGTGATGGAATGATGCAATGCATGATCAATTGCTCAACCTTATTTTAGTGATAACTGCCACCCATAGAGACTAGACTTGAAGCAGATGAAACAACATGATTATGCACGGTACAAGATTGGAAGAAGCGAATTTGGGGATACTTTGATTCATTTCGCATAAAAAGCGATGAGTTCAAGTGATATCGTATATACATTAGTGATAAAGATAGAACAAATTATATTTGTTTATTGGCTCCTCGAAAATACTGAAGTTTGATGGTCTCAGGGGGAATTGCTGAAGTTGAATGAGGAAGGCATTTTTAAGATCGATCAGTCAAAAATGTCATTGTATATGACTATATGTCATGGTTTCATGAAGTTGACTTAGAGATATCAACAACTGATCGCATGTGAGATAAAAATCTTTGGAGAGTTGAAATTGGAAATACTAGAGTGCCAATATGGATTATGGACAAACAAATTGAAGCAAAAATTGTGAGCTCTGTGAATGGCACCAACAGAGGTATGTACCTCTGGATATGGAAATCTGGATAAGTTGTGAAAACATAATATTGCATGATGTTTGGACTCTAAAATCTGTAGTCTATATTCGTACAATTGTTATAGGGAAAAGTTCTTGAGGGATGGTGCAGATAACCGTCACCTTGATTCCGATTATTCTTTCGAAGAAATTTACAATGTTGTTGCTGTTGAAATGATAGATTAATTATATTGAATCAAAATATCAAATCCATGTAGCGTTTGGCTGTGGTCACTCTTTCTAGGCCTTGAGTCATGACTTATTAATTGGTATCTGGTTTTTAATTGGTAGAAGAGGAAAGGTTGAGTGTGTCATGTGACCCTATTAAGTAAATGTAGCCATATGCACATATTAATCACATTGTACTGTGAAGGGTTTTAGAGCATTAGGTGGTGAAGGTATAAGAATCATGGTTGGAAATCTTAAGCTTTTCGGCTTAATGATTTATCCATTTACATGCAAATATATAGCTTCCTCAGCCTTTCTACTGCTGTAGTCATTTTTTTGGTCTGTTGTGTTTAGAATTAGAGAATCATGATTCATTATATCAATACCATCATAATATAATTCAAACTATTTAATTTGTGGATTATGACTTGGGTTTTAGTCAGCAGGACAATGATGTTTAATTTTTCTCATAAATCTTCTTTTTTTATTTGAGAGTAATTTTGTTACACATGTGCCAAACTTATTTTTGGGATTAATATTGGAAGATTGGTTATACATATCAGAGTATATATTATTTGGTATATAATGAGATACATGAGTGTTACCGCAATATAATAGGCTAACTGCCTAATTTACCCTTAATTTATCAGTATTGTTTGTAAACTAATTATGGTAGAGTAGTAATTATGCAACTGATTAATAAATTGTTACTAGAACTGAGATCACCCAATGAATGCTGTCCTTTGATATTGCAGAATCCTGGCAGATGGTAGTCATGGGTGACATAAATGAGTGGTAGTTGGCAAGCAATAAGGTACTGATAACTGAGACACATACAATAATGAGTTTGATGTGAAGTGCAAACTGAAATACCATAATATTTGAGTCGGTCTTATGTATGAAATTTGTTACTAGTTACCAAAACCTCTTCTTTAGAAATATTATTGGTCTTGAAACATTAGGTGGTCATTGCTTTTGAACTTGTAGATTGTACCGTTACAGGTATCTTGCTAGGTGTCACCATGTCAACTACCGAGCGAAAATATATTTTGTTCATTTAAAGTTTATGATACAAATGAGCTAAAAGCAAGGCACTCACGGTCCATTCGCCACTAGTGGTGTAATAAAATTGTCATGGTGTAATGTAGGAAGTTTTTAAAATTCTGAAATATTTTGACAAAACATAGTAAATTGTTTTGTACTTCAACCATTGCTACTTCTTGGAGATGGGGTGCATAACTTAGCAGCTTAATAAGCTAATCATGGATAAGTGGAATATTTTATTAGTAGATTATGTGTAGATTACAAACACTTAATGTAGAAAGTGTAATATAGGCAAACCTACTCCAGTCTCAAACATTAGTGGTTTGAATTCAATGCCTTGAGAACACATATGTAGTGTATGTTTTCTTAAGGAAATTATTAGGATGAATCTTAAACCAAAAGGGCATAAAGAAACACTTCTCACTTGAATAAATATATTTATAATACAATTTGATGGGATTCTTACATAGACTGTTTGGTTGATTTAAGGATACATCAGTAGTACTAGAGATAAACCAAAACAACATAGACAAGAAAACTGAGTAGCTAGGAACATCATTGTGTGTTTTGGAATTAGCAAGTGCGGAGAGGGTTACCGCATAGGCAGTCATTGCTAGCAAATGATGCTGCATCAAGGCGGTCGAAAGGGGAACCTGTGGGAATGGAGCCACACAAGTGGTTATGGCTCAAATCCAAGTGCCCTACATAGGCTGCTTTCGACAACGACGCAGGGATATGCCCCTTGAGGTTGTTGTAAGACATGTCGAGAGCAGTAAAATATGATTTTGAGCCAAATACATCAGGGATATACCCTTCAAGCTTATTGTGGCTTACATTCATTGTATTCAGTCCAGTGTCACTCAGCAGGGAACTTGGGATGGTGCCACTGAGTTGGTTACTGTCAAGGTTTAGAACCGACAGCACTGTCATTTTACCCATCTGATCAGGGATTGAACCAGTGAGCTTGTTTGTCGACAAGTCCAGGTCAGCAAGCCGAGCCATGCTTACGATTGAGCTCGGGATTGGTCCTGTGAGCTGGTTCCTACTAAGTAAGACTCTGCTGAGCTTTCCAAGATTACCAAAGTCTGCAGGAATTTGTCCAGTGAGCTTGTTCCCCCTCAAATCAAGGTGCATTAAGCTCCCTCCCAAGTTGACAATCGATGTAGGGATCTCCCCTGTAAGGACGTTATCAGCAAAGTTGAGTACTTTCAGCTTCTTGTACTTTCCAATGTTAGAAGGTATACAACCTGTAAGCTGGTTCCCCACGAGCTCGAGCTCGTGGAGTTCTTTGAGATCAGTAATACAGGAAGGAATATCGCCTGAGATTCCCTTCCAGTCTGCAATAACAAGGCTTGTCAGAGCATCGAGCTTGCAGATTTCAGGGGAGATTTTACCTGTCATGTAGCCAGAAGTATGGCCAGAGTTCTGGAAGATTGGATCCTGAGACTCTCCTCTGAGATTTAGGTCCGTGACCCTGCCGCTGTTGGGGTTGCAGTGTACGCCATACCAGTTTTTGCAGCAGTTGTTACCTGTCCAGGACTTAAAAAGTCCTAGATAAGGCTCGTTAAGGGCAGATTTTACCGCCAGAAGAGCTGCACGGTCTGATGCCGTGCAGCTCTTGACCGACGAGATTAGCGAGCATGAGCATAAAATTACTAGCAGCATTGTTAGCATTAACCCTTTCATGATCTTTGTTTGCTGTAAGTTGCTTTTTGGAGTAATGGTTTGGTTTGCTATAAGCTTACAAGTAATAGTTGAAGTATTTAGTGTTGTTTGTGCAAAACTATATAAAAAGGGGTATAAATAAATGACAGATGATGAGTGATGAAATCACATGCAAAGTTGCCAAAGCATTTTTGTGGGAGGAGGCCAAAGGCCAGGGTAAAGTGTTTGTGCAAAACAACAGTCAGCAAATGACCCAAGTCACTCAACTATAGAGTCTCACACTAATTACTAAATCTTTTGTGCTGATTTTTTTATTTATTTGTTTTTCTATCTTATCTTTTGTAAGTAGATTTTTAGCTTTTCAATGTATTGGAATTACTACTGCAAAAATGATGGCTGTTGTGCGTGCAGAGGTGAGTTAGACAAGTGCCCTGACCCCTCTGGTCTCCAAATAGGCTGGTCTTGTAACTATTATTCCTTTTTTGGGGTTAGACATTTGCTGTTGTGGAGGAATTAAACTGCGTGGCAAATTTGAATGGTGCTGAGTTAAACTGATTTTAGATTAATAAAATAAACTAATTAAGAGAAACGAAGTGAACTAAATTGTGAAGGTATAAAAATAGTCTTAAACAACAACGTGTTGTACATTTGTTTTATTTTATTTTTTACAAACGACTTTTCTTTGTTATTGTTACCAAAACCCTGCTTGATAATTTGAAAGAGTACATCCACAATAAAATGTAACAATTTTTAAAGTTTAACTAAAAAAGAAAATATGACTATCCACGTCTGACGTCTCCACCTTAATACCTTATTAAAGTTGTTTTACTTGTTATTGGTAATATGAGTCCAAGAGACAAAGTAGTAAAGCTCTATATTAAAATAGATATATTTAACAATTTTATTGATTTATTTATAAATAAAAATCACAATATGAGAAAACTAATTGTTGAAAGTATACATCATTACAAATCCAACAACATAATGAAATTTCTGAAAATGGGACAAGCCTTGATTCTCAATCATAAGTGAATCTCTAGTAAAATAACCATGTTTTACCTTTGATACAAAAAATGGTAATGTTGGATGAATGATTGAATAGTAATTCTACTTCAAATCTACAAGGCTGGAGCTGTGGAGCATGGGATATTGAATTTGGGTAAGAAGAACAAATCTCTTTTGTATTGTCAGAGGGCCCAAAAAAAAGCAAGCTGATGCATTGCTTGATCATTGCCAATAATACACTAGTTGATTTAATTCACAAAATCAATTATGCAGATCATGTGCCCCTTCACTCCCCACTTAACTTTGCTCTCCAGTTTTCCACTTTCAATCCCAAAATAACCTTGTTTGCCCATGATACCTCCCGAAAGCGCATGTCATGAATTAACATTAACTTGAAATGATTGTCATCAGTGGGCGAGCAAACGGATATAATTGACACAGTGGCTATGCAAAAATGTCTTCTGAAATAAATGGATTATCACTGTTAACAGAGGTTTCCGGTGAACCTTGGAGCTGCTCATAGTTTAGCTGTCTTGCGGCTTCATAAACAGCAATGCCTACACTGACAGAAAGATTCAAACATCTGACATAGGTATCCACCATAGGGATTTTGATAGCTCCGCCACCATATGGTTCATTTTTACAGTCAAGGAGCGCATCAGGAGGTAGCCCACTAGTTTCTGATCCAAACACAAGCCAATCACCAGGCCTATATGAGATATCCTGTAGAAATCAATGACCAAAGTTATAACAGCACCATAAAATTCAAACAGAAAGTTTAGAATATGAAGAATGCTATAATTCTGGAAAATCAAGGGGATATGGGCCCTGTGGATATCCCTACAGCTCCACATAGATTTGATTTAAATATTGATAAGAATGAACTACTGTCGAAATTTGACAGACAAGACTTGCGATCAAATCTTCGGTATGCATGTATTGACAGCCAGATATTATAATAGATCTGCCACTCTATTCCCACAGAAGATATTTGTTACTCACCAATGGGGAGAAAATACCAAATCTAATTCCGAGAGCAAAGGGAGTAAAAGGGATTTTTGAGAGCACAGACTCAAAAGCTATGCAATGTGGCAGCTTGAACTGCTTGAAATAGAGACCATGTAATATTCTTGATTGTGATCCTATATAACTAATAGAAGTGCTTGAAATAGAGACCAAGTAATCTTCTTGATTGTGATCCTATATAACTAGTACGTAAATCATAATAGAGTAGTGTTTCACGAAGCTTTCCTTCACTTTTCACTTTTGGGCACAATTCCATGAGATGATTGAGGAATATACAAAACATTCAAAGAAAAAAAAACACACACACACAATAAAAGTATATGAAGTGAAGAATGCTCAAAACAAGAAATTTAAACGATCATTCTATGATTGTTTGATAATACTATATTTCTTACTAATCGAAAGTAAAGATCAATTCCCTATTGCACTTACTGAATGTAATGCTGTCCCCCTCTTAGTGAAAGCAAATAGCCGTTTCTCTCCATCCTGCAAGAACAAGACCAGATGATACAATCATACAACCATGAACAAAAGACAAAGCAGAAAGTTGGAGAGAGAGGAAAACAATGAAAAGCATAAACATTACTTGAAGAGAGAAATAATCTCGAAATTCAGCCCAAGAAGGATGCACTTTGACAACTACATACCTTATGTTACAGTTAAGGGCATGCATGAGTATAATATAATAAAACTAAAAAATCTATCAAGCATCATTTACTCTATGATTTATAAGTGGCTATTTCTAGAGGATTATGGTACTAAAATGACAGGCAGTTTACTTGGGAGCAAAAGTAGCAAAGCTACAGCTAAAAATTTATGGACTTAGGACTAGAAAGTAGCAAATTAGTAATGCCAGTATCAATATATATTAGCATCGAAAAACGCCGGTGTGGATACGGCCAGTAATCCAGTCCAGCACGCTTGAGTTTGGCACTATCAATAGGAAATCCCAATGGCTGTAGCAGAAGAAAGGCAATGGTCATGGTGATGAAAATCATTAAAAGCGACAATGAACAACACACATAATCAACCGAAAAGGCACACTCCACCTCAACAAGATGTAGTTTAACACCTGATGCAGCACAAGTTCTGGCGATGCACCCTGTATTTCCAGGAATCTGCAAGCCAAACACAAATTTTAAAAACAACTGCATTTTCTCATTTAGATCTCATCGAATTGTTAGCAGCTTAAACTCAATGCAGGAAGAGGCACTCAAAAAGCGAAGCAAGCTTCTGTGGCTCTGCAGTAACTCACATTATAAGAAGACAAAAAAGCATTAACGTACAGATTGGCATTCCAAATATCATTGTTTCATCTCATATGTAATACGGAGTACTACTCAGCATTAACATGCTGCTCTAGTACTTTATCTAACCTATGATTGCTGAGAAAGAAAGCATTTGTCTATTTAGAGCTTGAACTGGGGACTAGTGAAAAACGTTCATATGAACTTATGATCAATATATTACCCTTTCTCTTTATATGGCTTTCATAAATGTACCTAGCCATAATACCAAATTGCCAACAGAAGAGAAATTTTAATAAAGATCTAAATTTACCAAGCAACAGAAAAGAGGGTGCAAGGTCTGCATTCAATAATTATAGCCTGCTGTATGCAGTTAAAAAATGTTCAACAACCTAAAGCATTTCAAACATACATCGCAATGAAGGACTAATAAAAGAAATGAGCAGCGTAAAAACTGAAAACATTACAAGCGTGCCATAAACTGATCGGATGCTCCTTTGACGTTAGCATAATATTTCGTTCAAGTTTCCTATCGTTTCCACAATTTGATACAGCATCAGGGCTTCAGGGGGGCATTTTCTACAGTATGTTAGATTCTCAAGCATACACTTCCGAATCAGTCTCAAGAAGACTCATGGTAATTAAGAAATTGTTTGGTGCATAAAAAGGAGCGAAATACACCAATTGCATGCATAGATAACTCTATCCAGGTTGAAATGATGATTACAATTGTATTCAAGGAAAACAACACAAGTTGAACTGTAGAAGACAGTTTATGTGTCATTGCGTAGACGTAAAGTTAGGAGCTTCGGACTGAAGAGTGTTCTTCAACTAACCTCATTAGTGTATTTGGGTAACAGTGGTAGAAGAAAGGGAGAGGGAGAGGGAGTAGATGAAAGAAGGGTTAGTCGAAGTGAGGGAAAGGAAATGGAGGTGAATGGTAATTAAAGGTTCATCTTCTTTCCCATTTTACTAAACTAAATCAGTAATTCTATTGTTAAGAACTTAAGATACAGAAGGAAAGTTTGCAACACTCATTGCTTCCCCTCACTTCCTCACTCGCCTGCCCCTTTCCCAACCAGTTACTATGTGAACACATACGAAAAATCAAATATGAACCCCTCTAAGGCTCCAATTCCCCTCCTTTCCTTTCCCATCAAACTTCCTCATCTAGTCATCTAAGCACACTACAAAACTCCTCATTACTCCATACTTTCGGCAGTAAAGTTCAATCTTTAAGTCTAACACATTCAACATTGCAACTTGCAAGAACACACTGATGAAACTAAGTAATCCGAAACTAACCGCAATAGCACTTACATCATAGTTCACCAGAATTCTAGAATCAAACATTCATCACTCTTTACCTCGTGTAACCTCCTCATATCATACTAACAAACCTAACAAAAAACATAATAATGCAACTCTAGTAAAAACAGTCTGACAGTCACAAATCACAATACTTCTACTACCTCCGTATTTAAATGCGTGTTAAAAAAAAAAATAGTTTGTTGCATCTATTATGTTACAGAGGTAGTCGTAAATCGTAATAGACATAAACATAAAATCCGATTCTGAATCATACACCAAATGTTGTACAATACTAAAATCAACAACACTATATTATCATCGAAAAAGGTAATCAAAGGCGAAAAATCCAACTCAAATCAGAAAATCATAATTACCTGAGGAGAAACTAACACTACTTGAAGCAAATTATTGTTATTATTATTATTATTATTATTAACATTATTATCTGAAGTTGCTTCAACCGTAGTTCCAACTCCATTAGCCAAACAACTTCCATTAACCTTTTCATCTGCAATTACAATAAAAGCAGAACAAACAAATGAATCATACAATAAATAGTAATGAAATAATTTGAAACAATTGTATTAATTAGAACAAAGTGAAATGAAAGTATATGATTACGAAGCGTCGAAAGAGGGAAAGAGAAAGAGCGGGAAGAAGGTGATGAGAATGGTGGAGTGGTGATGAGGAGGTTGTTTTTGTGAGCGCGAATTCGAGAAGGAGGAGTGGTTTGCAGTATAATTGATAAGAAAGGATGAGGTTGAGGACGAAAATGGAGGGAGGAGAAGTTGCAGAGGATGTGATTTAGGGCTTTTAAATTTGAGAGCTTTAGTCCGGTGTAATCCATTTTTGAGTCTCCTTGTTCTTTGTTTATCTTAATCCATGTCTGTAACGTTGGGTTGAGCTATAGGGGGTAAAGGAGACCAGACAGGACAGGACGAGTCGAGCCGAGCCGAGCAAAGCTGGATAGTTGAACTTGTGTTTGGGGCCTTGGGGGTTAGTTGACTTCATTTGTAAAAGACGTAAACACTCAAGTTCAAGTGAAGTTAAGGTTGAGCCAAATTAAAATTTGGTCTATTAAGATATTTTTCTTGTTATATTGCTTTAAATTCTCAATAGTAAACTTTTGTTACATTAGGTTTAACTCATGTTATGCCAATTGCAAAGTTGACCCTTATATCAATTGGACTTTTGCTAACATGTTTATCATTTGACCCTGAAACTAATACAACTATACAAGAGTTTATTTGAACATCATTATGTTGTGAACTTGTGATGAACAAAAAGTAAACTCAAAATGCTTCAAATAAGCGTTGAATGGTCGGTTTCTACTCAAGTGTTGGTTTGTTTGAAAACGTATTAGAAAGGATTGTGAGATATTATTTAATTACATTTTTCACGAAAAAGCATATGACATGAAATTAAAGGCACACTTTTTATCATATAAATATGACATTTAATAAGACGAACATGTTTATTCTGTAAAAATTATGACTGTATTATAAAAGATTTAAACCATTACCAGTAAACACTCTAAAAATCTTATGGATAACCTTTAATTTTGGAAGACAAATTGTAGTGCTAGACTGCTAGTTAGGTTTGTATGGCCTCATTGACAATGTTTATAACTTCGAGAACTTCTTCACTAATTTACAGTTCTAACATATTAAAACATGCTTGGCTTTTAACATTTCTTATGTTTGATTATTCGGGTTTATACATTTCATTATTTTTCCTAGTGAGTGAACAACCAATTTGTGTAGTATTTGTTTAATTCATACACAATGAATTCCCAAGTCTATAAAGGCATACACAAAGTTTATGACTATTTGAGGAATACACGATGAAAAAAAAAGTTTGAATATTTTATGTGTGTAACATTTGTCAATTTAAAAAGACATATAATTCAAATTCCTTAAAGTTAGTCTTATGTCAAATGATCTAACATATTTCACATAGACTTTTTGTACCACACAAGTTTGTCAAGTAATGCTACATAAATCAAGAGTAACTCTTAGATTCTTGGCTAAAAGTTAATGTTGTATTATTGTATAAGACTTTTACAAAGTGGTTCATCAAAGCCTAACTCCGACTACATCTAATTAACTCAATTCCATGTATGATTGTCTGGTTGATTAGGGATCTTCTAAATTCCAACATAGTTTCTACATACTATAAGTCACCTATGACAACTCAATCTTGTTAGGCCTTGTTTTTTTAAATTTAAAATATACCGAACTAAAGTAAACTCAACTAAAACGTACAATAATAAAAGCAACTTCAAATACACTACCCATGCAACATAACTAGGCACAAAGGTGGTTGGTAGCCTTGTTGGTAGACTAGAGTAGTAGGTGCCTAGGTGGTGTGAGACTCTAGAGAAGAATTCTTTCTTGTTGACTTTTCTTTCCCATCATAAAAAATCCGCAATTGACCAACAATTCCCAAATCAAATTAGGGTTCTTCATCATCTACCTAATTCCCTCACTCACAAAACCCTAATTTCCCAAAAAAAAAATCATAAAATTAAAAAAAAAATGGGTGGAATTTACACAACAATAGTTGAATCAATAAACAATTACACAGGTTTATCACCAACTTCCTTCGTGATAATCACTACTCTAACGATCCTCACCTACAAATTAATCACCTCCATGTTCGTCTCACCAACCGAAGATCATCACAAATCAGAGATATCAGTCGAAGAAATGAAGGAAATTATCCAAGAAGATATGACACGTCAACCAATTCAATTGGGGGAAATTACCGCCGAAAAATTGAAGGAATTTGATGGCTCAAACCCTAGAAAGCCGCTTTTGATTGCAATTAAGGGAGAAATCTATGATGTTTCTAGGTCAAGGATGTTTTACGGGCCGGGCGGGCCGTACGCGTTGTTTGCGGGGAGAGATGCGACCCGGGCTTTGGCCCTCATGTCGTTTGACCCGCAGGATCTTACGGGGGATACTGAGGGTTTGAGTGAGTCTGAGATTGAGGTGCTTGATGATTGGGAGAGTAAGTTTATTGAGAAATATCCAAAAGTTGGTGTTCTGGTTGGGGATCGAACCGAGGTCGTGGAGGAGGAAGAGAGTGAGAAGGTGGTGGAAAGTAAGAAGGTTGTATAAGGTGAAAATGTTAGAATATTGTAGCTTACGAAATTACCCTTTTGGTTAGTTAGAAATTGTGTTTTCGAAGGTTGATAGTATGTAATAACATGGTTGATGGGGTTGATTGTAATGTTAATTAACTGACTTTTATGATGGTTGAATGGAGTGAAATTTATGTTTTTCGGTTCGTGTATTGGATTATTGGAATGTGTTTCTATGATTTGATTTTTTTTGCTTAAATTGGTGTTTTGTACTTTAGAACCATGGCTGTGTAATTTGTTAATTCGTTCGAGTAATGCGATTACTGCTGCCTATGCTCAGAGATTGGGCAAAATCGCGGGTGTAATATAAACACCTTCAATTTATACAAGAAAATCGGAACTCTAATGTACTTCAAGTATCTCAAAATGCTGTTGAGATTAGGCAAACTACTGAACTCTGGAAATTGATTTAGAAGTAGCCAGTACCGCAGTTCTGGTTGTGAATATGTGATCTTCTCTTTGTGGGAACAGGGAACTATCAGGAATCAACTTCTTGTATGTGCTACTATTAAATTGTCGAGGGCATCATCAAGAAGGCAGTGCTAATGCTTCACAAGTATGCTAGTAAACCAGGGAATTTCTTATTATTGTGCGTAATTGCATATTGCTGCTACTTTCAACACTTCCTGGTTGTGGATGATTGCTGAATGAAAATTTCCAGCTGTCTGCTAAACTTTCACAGTAGCTGTGTTCCAAACTCTGGGATGAGATCGACAGGCAAAACCAATAGGTTGTTGTATGTTGTGCTAATGTCTTATGCATTTTTTGGCTGATCCCCAATGGTCCTACTGATAATCAAACTAGTGATGAATGTTTGATCTTTTCCTACAGTCTATGTAACCTGAGCCCTTATGGTCTTTGCCAACTTCTATAATCTATAGGCTTTGTATTATCCTAGACTACGTTAATCATTATTTTCACTATGCTGAATCTACTATGAAGTTATGAGTACATATTACAATCTGAGCTGAAAGGCAACAGCTTCTGATAGCACATTGGCAGGTTCTCTGGCGTTGGATAGGTACCCGATTTCTTTTGTGTATTGGCAGCCTGCCCTCTGACTTTGAGATGATTGGCAACATCAAAGTGTTTATTGTATGCTTTGTAGGGTCATTTGTGTTTTTTTTTTATTTTTTTTTTATTTTTATGTAAGAGCAACTCTGGAAGTTTTATTTGATTCTGTATTTGGTACTTATGTTCCGGTCGTATCTATTTTCTCAACTTGAAGTTCAATTTTTTCGTTGCTTATATACACACTTGCTAGTTGCTACAACACAGGAACCATTATGTACAACAAACCACTTGGTGTTAGGTTGCCATCCAAAGTCGAGGAAACAACGAGTTAGAATTGAACCTGACCAAAACAAGTAATAAATAAAAAATTTCTATACATTGAGTTGCTGGTAGAAAGAAGGGTGGAAAGAGTATGCAGGTACAGATTTAGATTCAAAGCACGGCTGAATGGTGAGTGGCGGCTATGAAAGTCAACTTAGGTATGATTTCTGACATCAGAAAGAGCCACCCCTTCCCTTTTTTCTACCTTTTGAGTTTTGCTTGGTAAAACCTTAGTAAATTCTATGATTCTGCCTATTAAACTAAGGTGACAAACTGACAATTGAGACATGTTCAAGACTAAGTAAAACATGCATGCACGCCAGAACCAATAATAGTACTAATTGCTCAAAAAAATTGCAAAGTTAGATGATCCATATATATTTTTGTAGCTGGTATTTAACATATTTTTTTAGTTTAGTACTCTTTTGCCCTTCTGGTCATTCTGATAGTCTGATACTCTGATAATCTGATATGCCTTATCGACTTTAATATATCATTCTGTTTAGGCCCAAAACTTAAACCTTGAAGCAAGTAAGACCAAAGTTGAAATGGACGAAACTTTGTTATGGACAAGGTTGCGGTGTGGACTGAGTCCCCTTCGGAGAATTGTTCTTAGGTTGTTGATCTATATTGACTGTATTAAAACTTTGAGCTACTTTTGGACAGGAAAATGCATGCTACTTCTTGTTTGTTTATAGTTTCCATGTTTAACATCTTTCTTTGGAGGGAGGGGAATGGTGGGTGTGACAGGCTGACAGCCACCAACTTGTCTGTAATTAAACTGGCAAATACTGTAGTAGTGCTGTTGTTTGAGTAGTTTGATTATGTCTTTTCTCCGAACAGAATACTATATATTAAATTATATTATTTCATGAAAATATCCATTTCAGAGCTTGACTTTTTCCCCTCCTAAAGAAATAAAAATGATAGCGAACCTTAGCGACTTCCCATCATCACAATATTAATAATATTGCTTGGAACATTTGTGTTCCTTTTTGTCATTGTTGTTGTTCTCTGAACGGTTTGAATGGATGCAGTATCTTCTCTACCCCTTTCCTTTGAGGTAATTGTCAAGGCAGAGTAGCCTTCTTTTTTTTGTTTTCTCCATCTGTTGGGGTAGAGAGGGTTGCTTGTTGAAAAAAGTCGCCTAATAGCTTAGAAGGGTGATAGAGACAATCAAGAGGTTGGTGATCAGATAAACAGAGGAAAGGATGGCAAGTAGAAGTGGTAAGAATCTGTTGAATCAAAAGATAGACTACGTGTTCAAGGTGGTGTTAATAGGAGATTCAGCAGTAGGGAAATCACAGCTCCTGGCTCGCTTTGCTCGTAATGAGTTCAGCATCGACTCCAAAGCTACCATCGGTGTGGAGTTCCAAACTCGTACCCTTGCTATTGACCAAAAGAATGTCAAGGCCCAGATTTGGGATACTGCTGGTCAAGAGAGGTATCGATCATCCACCACAGATCCCCCACCTTTTCATCTTTTTCTTTCAGGCAGGCTTCATGTATTAATGAATTAACATAATTTTTTGTCTAATGTATGCAGGTATAGGGCAGTGACTAGTGCGTACTACAGAGGTGCGGTAGGGGCAATGCTTGTCTATGACATCACCAAACGCCCCACATTCGATCACATCGCTCGTTGGTTAGAGGAGTTAAGGGCCCATGCTGATAAAAACATTGTCATCATGCTCGTAGGCAACAAAACTGATCTGGCTTCCCTAAGAGCTGTATCTACTGAGGATGCCAGAGAATTTGCTGAGATGGAAGGCCTTTGCTTCTTGGAAACTTCAGCTCTCGAGTGTCTAAACGTAGAAACTGCCTTTCTAACTGTTCTGACTGACATATACCAGGTAATCAGCAAGAAGACTCTTATTGCTAATGATGAAGGTGGTGATGCTGGTAAATCTAACCTTCTAAAAGGCAGGCAAATTTCTCTCTCTGGACAGAGCCAAGATTCAGGAAAATTCAGCTGTTGCTCATCATCATGATCTCGTACAATTTTACTGGTACATGCGTTTTGACATTGCAGTGTTCTTTCCCGAGAGATTATACTTCACAACAAGTACGGATTCTAGCTAGGGGATTTCCTTTTTATTTCTATCTATTTTTGCATTTAACAACTGTTAAGATTATTTGCAATGATGAAGCTCATAATGAGTTTAAAATGCTCTTGTGATGAATTTCTAAATTATAAGTAACAATGTCTACTGTCCACTTTTTATTTTATAGCAGCAAGAAAGGAACATATATTCTATCTTGCTGTCTCTTTTATTTCATTTATCGCTCTTGAAAAGGTTATTTCCCATGTAAAATTGAGCCATTATTCGGCTATGACATTTGTTTGTCATGACTTTGTGACATGATCAAAATTAACATCTCAGCAAACTAAGCTGAAAGCCTGAGAGTCATAATGATGCTTTTATTCAAATAACCAAAGTTTCCACCTGAAGCACTGGATACAAACTACCACATAATTGAAAAAATCATCTTTACTTTATAGTCAATTAACCAAGTAAGAGTATTACATTTCACTGCCCAAGGACTCAGGGTGGTAGCCTGGTAATATTAACTGAGATGGCTAAAATGCAAGTGCTAACTACTGGAATGAACGCTGTTGCACCTGCCAGGATTCCTGAGACACCATAGATGCTGAATAGGCTCAGCCCCAACACCTCTAGTCACCATTCTATACCTCCACTCATTCAACCTATCTGTGGCCTCGGCATACCTCTTCTTTCCTGTATCATCACGGTTTCCAGACCAAAGAGCTTCACCCATTGCAGAAGCCCGAGGCCACAACCTGGAATCTAGAACAGTTGGATCAGCTTGTTCGGACCAAAGTGCCACCTCCCCACCCAAAACCAACTTCTTCTCCTCCTGAGTAAGGTTGTAGGTAATATCATAGTTGTATATGAGCTGCCATGTCTTATAAGGGCCACACCATGACCCTCCATTCCCCTGGCTAGTCCCAGGTGCCCGATCATACTGGCTGTCATTTCCCACGAAGCTGCCATGGCCGCAGTCTAGGTAATAGTAATCAGAAGATGAAACAATAACCCTGTATCCGGAGGAGACTATGCGTTTTGTGTTTTGAGGACCACCATTCCACGTCTGTAATATGGTATTTTCGGGGGGCAGAATGGACCGGTCCTCCACCTTGATGTCAGCATCTAGGAGAACATCTTCCCAATATATAGAGGTCTTGTTCAGGGAAGTGACATAGGGGAACGTGGAGTTGACAAATATCTCTAGGACTCGAGAAAGGCTATTTCTAGTCCCATTGTGCGTGCTACTCGTGTTCGATAGGAAGGCTCGGATGGTAGGGTCCACAGTCCAACACCCGGGAATAACCTCATCTCCACCAGCGTGGTAAAAAGAGTCAGGAAAAAGGGAGACAATGTCCTTAATCACCCTTTTCATGATTTGGTAAGTCTTAGGGTGAAGTGGGTTGAGCTGACCAGTTCCAGGTTCGGACGCTAGCCTGTCTGCCCAATCTGATCCTGCTGGCCACCAGAACATTCCTGCACAAGTCACTATATCTGGGTGTGCCCCTGCCCATGACCCTGAATGTGCTACATATTCACAAACATGACAAAGTCAGCTATATATTTGGAAGCATCCACATTTTCAAATATATAGTTCAAAATACAATCAAACCTTTTTCATTTCCTTCCCTCAATTCATTATACCATCAAACTAGTTATAAGAGTTGTGATATTCAAATACAGCACATTGCAGTAACAAGTAGAGCAACCCAACATTAGAGTAAACAAGATAGTTTGAAGGTTGGTACCTGGAGTATCAATTTCAGGAATAACCCGAACGCCATGATCCAATCCAAATTGAACAATTTTGGCAACATCAGCAGGAGTATACTGCATAGAGGGACCATAAGACCCTTTGACAGCAAGATCAGGGTCAGAAGGCAGAACCAGAGGAAAAGACTGAGAATCACTGATATGCCAATGAAAAACATTGAGCTTATTCCAACTCATTGCAGATATAGTCCTAAGTATATGATCCACTCCATAAAAATTCCTAGAGGTATCCAACATTACGCCTCGGTGGGCAAATATGGGGGAATCCCATATGTCCAAACCCATAGGTATGACAAGCTTGTGCTCATTCCAACTCCAACCATGATCACGAACATTACTTTCGTGTGCCAACACTAGCTGTGAGAACGTCTCAAGACCGTGCATGGCACCCCACACCGTCTTAGCAAACAATACAGCAGATTCTGCAGATGGAATGGTCAAGTTGTAGGACTCATCCACACCATGCTGCAATGCTGCTGTAAGGTCTAATACTTCAACCTTCAGAACTTTGACAGTTGAAGTGAATATCATGTCCATGTCATAGTTAACTACCGGCATGTAGCGCTCAGACTTGATACGATGTGTGTATCGGTCCACAGCTGCTGCCAGGTGTGGGTGGTTTCGAGGAGCTTTGATGTTAAAATCAGCAGAAAGAAAGGCCCACTTCGATTGTTTCCAATGTAACTTCACAGGCTTGGGCCACACATTTAAGTGTGATCGCCGCGTTTCTGCTGCTACTGCTGCAGGAAAACAGCAGCAGTAGCAGACGAAAAAAAGTGCCCAGAAAATTTTAATTGACATAAGTAACAGTTCAGAATTCAAAAAAATTGATCTCTTGCTTGCACTGTTACTGTCAGTATCTTTGTTTAAGAAAAGGATCTTAAATCTCAATAGAATTTATATATGAAAGATTTATGAAATATCTTATAATAATAATAAGTCAGAAAGAAAGGCATGCTTTGAAAGCATCAAACACAAACGTAGTGGAAGCTTCCACGTTTGGTTTTGGTCCACTCTTTAAAAATCAAATTTTAATTAATCTTCTTCTCTAACTATTATAATGGAAAATGGGTTTGAAGCTAAATTTTTTATTTTAATGTTACTTCAAACTTTAAAACCCAAAATTTGAGAAGGCCCGAATATGGAGGTTATTTTGGGGATAGAATGAGAGGAGTTGTGAAAAACACCCTTTGTTAGTTTATCTATAACTCTTGGGTGGGGGCCGTCGAGGGTATTTCAAGTAATTTAGAAAAGAGGGTGAGCGGTATTTCTGGTATGGTTTTATTTGGGAGTCAAAGTTTGTAAAATTTGACCATGGTTGTTGGAATATATTGCTAATATAGAAGAAAATGATGTTAATGGATTATGTGCGATACTCCCATATGTGATTGTAATCTTTTTTAGTTTCGATAATAAAGGAAAGGTAGGATAAAAATATAAGATGACTATAACTCCACAAACTCTTTACAAAAACTGTAGGCGTCTAAAAATCCAATTTTGACTTGTAAAGTCAACTATAGCTGCCTGTGTTGGAGTAAAGGCAAAAAAAATTGCAGGAAGAACAACTTGCTTACAAGATTTCTGATTGCATAAATGTTATCTTGTTAAACTATTGATGAGAATGGCAAATGTTATCTTATTACTCCCCTTTTTTTCGTAAATTTAATCAAGGAAATTTGTATTAGTTTTGAAGGATTGATGCTAAATGTTACTACAAGTAACTCTTTCCTTTGTTCCTTGGAATTCTTAGTTAAGGCTTTAAGACCTAAGGTAACAAGATAACTTTATATGAAATGAGGCCTATTGTTTTAGGAATGGAAATAGTAGTACTCGTAAATCCTTATTCCTTAATACTCACAGAACGTTGAAAAGACTAGTTTAATTATGTGTATATCAGTTTATAGTTATGTAGTAATGCATATGAGAAAATAACTTCAGGAAACATTTATTTTTCAAGTCCATTGTTAAGCAATCTGCATTTATTCTTAAAAAAAATATTCTTGTTTGTCAGCAACATTACTAACAAAAACTAATCAAATAGTCAGCTCCTTTACATGTAAAAATACTAGTGCCATCATCAAAGGCATAACTATATGCATTAGGACAGGCAGCCTTAAAAAGCTTTGAGTACTCGCTTGGTTTGCAAGTGTTGGGGCTGCTGAATTCTCCAGTGCAACAATACTGCGGCTGCTTAAAAGCTTCACATGCACTGCTACAAGCCACAACCTTCCCTTCTTTGACTACTTGTAGGTTTTGAGGACATCGGCTATTCAAGTCCGTGACACAAGTGATATTCTTGCAGTTACTGCCAGTACCTCCCAGTGGGGTGATGGATATAGGAAGGTTGAACCCATCAACCAGGCTAATATCATAAAAGTCCATAGGGCTGTCAAGAGTGAACTCTGCAAGAGTTGCAGGTGGGACCCCTCCGGCCCCAGCACACTGCAATGATCCTGCACAATCACCTGTCAGGCAACTCCCTCTCCCTTGACTGTCAAAGGAACAATAACTGCGTCCCCAAAACCGGCCTGACCATCCTGAAGGTGCTTCAACGTCGATGGATTTACCTACTGGTAGCTCAAGACCGCCATTCATAATTTGTGGATGTCCTGCTCCTGGTTGGATTCCAGGCCAAATTGTAGTCTTGCATCGGTTTTGAAGCTTATACCTTGCTGCTTTGTTCACACCTTTGAAATGTAACAAACAAGGCAAAGGATAAAGTTGCTTGTCAAATAACATAAGAGATTACAAGTAAAACAGCTTAAGCAAGTGAGATGAATAATAATGTGTTACCTATGAACAAGAATATGCAAATTAGGAAGAGGGAAAATTGCCGGTATGACATGTTGCAGAAGCTGTTTGTTTCTGAACTTAATCTGGTAGGAAGAAATAAAACAGTATGTGTTGATGGTAGACCGGTAGTTTTCGTTTTAGAAGTGATACCATAGAGTGGACTGGTGGATGCTTTGCATGTTTTAATATAGTACCAATTCTTGCAAGTTGATCTACTAATTTTAGTTTGAAGGGATAAAGATCCTCAATTTTTCTTCAATAGAGTTAACTAATTTTATCCCTTTAAAACTGCTATAAAGATTTGATGATTTAAGTCATTTGAAATGACTTCAATTTCTGTGAAGAGTAGTACTCATTACCACATCTTTGTTGGTGTCATGTACATTTTATGCCCCTCCAACCGCCTAAAAAAAGGAACTTCCTTCAAGATTGTTGAAATGTTGTTAATTTGTTTACATCATTCCTGTAATCTTGTTACTATATAAGGTTTCATATTCGGTTTGAGAAGTAATGTTCTAAAAGAAATAGGCCACATTGATTTTTGTGGTCTTACCAATGTTGAATTTGATTTGTATTTTGAACAGGATGTCATATGAAAAGCTACAAAACTATAAATTTGAGACAAGAATAGTGAGCTAACTCAACACTGAAATCAAGTGCATCCTATTATCTTGAGAAACAGTGCTAAAAGGTAGCATCTCTTATTGAATACTCTCTTGCAACACATACTTGCTCAATTTACATCAGTAGTTAAATTCAGCAGAACTGAAAGGATCAAATAGAACAACAGGAAGGCCTTTAAGTGGGTAAGCCATGCCTAGGGACATGCCTTTTCCGGATTGCATATCAACCTTAACAGACTCTGTCTTCAAATCAAAGCATTGTATTGTAGCTGCAATCACAGTATTTATGACAGTAAAGGCAAGCAGAGTACCAGGACAACCTCTTCTTCCTTCGCCAAATGGAATAAAGTCGAAATTCTGTCCCTTCCTATCAGTTTTCAAATCCAACATTCTCTCCGGGATAAACTCATTAGGATTCTCCCATACATTAGGATCTCTCATAATGGAGTATAGATTTATAGCCACAGGGGTGTTTTTTGGTATATCATAGTCTTCAATCTTGCAGCTTTCGAAGCAAAGTCTGGTTGTGATAGGTCCTGCTGGATGCAATCGAAGAGTTTCCTTCACGACTGCTTGCAAGTAGGGGAGATTAGGTACATCAGATTCCTTAACCAGCCTAGTGTTTCTTACTACTAGATTTATCTCCTCCCTTGCCTTTCTCAGCACGTGAGGATGATTGATGAGTTCTGCTATCACCCATTGCATGGTCTGTGCAGAGCTATCTGTGCCTGCTATTATCAGGTCCTATAAAATAACAACATTCAGATTACAATTATAACATTAAATCTGCAGCGCAATTTTTTCCAAAAACTGTTTTTTTCTTCACAGAATTTCATTCCCATTAAAGAAGGATATCAAGTGGTCATGAAAGATCATGAAGGAAAAGATATGCTTAGAGAGGAAGCTTTGTTACCATTGACATAGGAATTTGTTATAAAAGTATGTATAAATCCTTTAACAAACTTACCGTTAATCACTGCTTAATTATACGGAATATTGAATTCAGTCAATACACAATAGCAAAATAATCATTAAAACTGTAATGAACACTCTCACATCATAATGTTACAACACAATGACTTGTTTCAACTCTATTGGGAATAAAGAAAACACTCACAGTGAAAAAGGCCTTGATATTGCTTCTAGTAATCTTGACTCGAGCATTCTCATCTCGGTGGACCTCCAACAGAATGTCCATCAAATCCTTATTTTCCTTTAAAACATCATCACCGTCAAAACAGACCATCTCATCATGTTCATGCTCCTTCAAAATCTTCTCAAGCAGCTGATCGAACCTTCTGTTCAAATCAGCAAGTTTCTTACCATACACCCATAATACAACCCTCCTAAATGGGCCCAGCATTTGACCCACATAAAGCTTACCGGCCAACTCAAAGGACTGCTTTAGTAACCCTCTTATCTCCTCTGCTTGGCCCATCCCAGTAACCATGTCTGTTACTGTACTCATTGACATCCTACACAGCACGTTGTTGGTAAGCTTCACGAGCTCCACTCCCACATCAATCACTGCTGATCTCTCAGCACTCTGCATCACCCGTTCTAGGAACTTATGAAGCTCTTGTGATCGAATGGATTGAGAGCGGTCCACCTGGTGGGCCCCAAGCAGCTCATTGACACAGAGCTTCTTCAGAAAGCGCCAGTAGTCTCCGTAGGGGGCATTGATGAAGCTACATGTTCCGTATAGGATTTTGTCAGCATAAGAGAATTTTGGCCGGTATGCAAAGTTGGTGTCTTGGGTCTTGAAAATTTGGGCGGCCATAGATGGAGAAGAGGCCAACACAAGAGTGGAGCTCCCCAAGCGGAGATAGACAAGAGGCCCATATTCAACGGCCAAGTGGTGCAAGGATTTGCACAACCCCGAAGAGGAAAACAAGTGATGAAGGTGGCCCAAAAGTGGAAGGGATGGCGGACTTGGTGGAAGGTTCAACTTCCTGTCAACTCCACTGGATTTTGTTTTTGTGGCACGGAAAATTAAAACAGCTGAGACACTGCACAAAAACAGCAAGAAGAAGCAATAATCCTGAAAATAATGAACGTTTCCACCAATGTTGCTGTATGACATTATGTTATTCTTAATGTTTTTGTTAGCTGACTCAAACGAATATAAACTTGATTACATTCTGTTAGTATCGTATGCTTAGAGCCAACAGCAAAGACAAATTATTGCAGTCACAAATGGCTACCGAATTTTTTGCATCCGATGTCAGGTGGTTGTTCAATTGTTTGTTTTCTCCCCCTCTCCATACCATGACCTCCAAATTGACAATTTAAATTGACTTTTTCTGTAGTTTTAAATGCTTCAGTTCTGCTTAAGCTTATCCTACATAATGGAGTTTACTAATCTTCATATTTTATCGATATTTGTACGATTCAAGTACAGAACGTATTTAAGGAGTTTGTTCTTCCTTCATGTGCGAACATGTGAATTAAGGCATGTTGTAGCTCAATTTTGACAAAATACTGCCAACTTCCCCAGATTTCAAAGTCCAACTAGTGCTCTGGCTTTGATCATATCATTATGGGAGAGACTGAGGCAGTACTTAATAAACAATAACATAATTGAACTTTTAATTGTGTAATTCCAGACTTGATGAATCGAACTTGATAGTTAAGAGAGGATTTTATAGTTACTGGACTGAGAGAGAGGACGGACAAAAATACAAAATGGTTATGTTTCCTGGTGCCCCAATAAACATCTAATTCCCCAAGCAAACAGATCAAGCTATTATTTCTCGAAATAACCCTGTTTCAATACTGAAGGATCACAGGCTAACAAAGTTCAGCCCCAGATTACCAGTAATTGCAACTGTTAAATTTTCATCAAGTGCAGTAACTAATTACTGTTAAACACTATCTATTAGTATAAGTCTGAAGTCAACTGCTATTTCTGCTAAAAATCAGCAGAAATCAACTGATAGCATAATGTAAAAAACCCATGAGTTAAAAATAGGTAGATTAAGAGACTTTGTATCTGTCAAAGAGTATATTTATTGATAATATTTGCAGCGCCACTGAAAAATTATTGTTCAGCTTGCAGTTTTCCAGGAACCAAAACATAAGCTACTTTATGAGAAGCCACCTAAGAAACTAGACACCCAAAATGGATGAAGTTTTAACTTTTAACAAACTAATTCCTATGCTTCCCCTTATTTGAAACTTCAAGCATGAAATTCTATACCAAATTCTATCCCTAGCATTTCAAGGACCGCTTTTATTTATCACAGTATCTTCAGAAGTCAAAGCTCTTCCTGCGCAATTTTACTTCCTTCCTAATTCACCTGCAACAGAGAATGTATAGCACAAATTAAAACCCAAAAAATACGCGTCTGTTTTTTTATAATGAATACAAATTACAAAGAAAAGGTATAAATGCAGTAAGTATCATTGGTTGAAAAAGCCACAGAACCAAAATACAGGCAGGTAATAATAAAATATACTTGAGAGTGGAAGCAGAGTGTTACATGGTTCAAATCTGGTAGCACACTTGTCAGGGAGCTGCAAGGCCATGCTTCGATCAACACCAGATATAGGAGGGCCGTTAACAAGCACGCATAAACAAGGCTGTCCCAAGATTCTGATGGCGTTGCAGCATGCCTCACTTGGTGGGATCGTGTTATATGGGGAGACTGCTGTCCTGCATGGAATCAGCTGCACAAGTGCTGAAAAGAAAGTGTTTGCACAGGTGCGCCCTTGGCCCTGCTCTACCATCCCTGACATTATTAACATCACAACCACCAAAGACCCAAAAGCCTTGCTAGGGCAACGGGGAAACTTCATGATTCAATTAGAATGGAAAATGCTATTTCTTGGCAGTAGGAAGCACATATAAAGGTTTGACTCGTCAGGATTCAATAAATATACAAATGAGAGTTTAACATGCACTCATGCCAAAGTGCATCTCCATCCTACCTCAAATCAGCAATTTGATGCTTAATTGTGCTAACCACTCTCCTAAAGCTGTCACATATATCATGCCTATCCTATTGAAACAGTTTGGAAACCCAATTTATGTGAGTAGAAAAATCATACACGAATTCACTCATCCATCCAACAGACCAAAACATTATCCACCTCATAAAGCTGAACAAGGAGTTGAACAAGGGGCCATAAAATCATAGTAAATTGGAAAATCAAGATAAAAACAGAAGTCTACAGCAGTAATATGTATGTTATTGACTTCTGATGTCAACCATGGGGACTTAGCGTTTTTTAAATGCTTTAACCAAAATATAAGCACAAAAAACTAACAGTGTCAGTACATTCAGAAATTCAGAATTCTTAGTGATCTGAACAAAGAAACGGCAAAACAGCCACTTTATAACACTTCATTAGTGATCCAGATTTTGCCTCACATTTGTTGCAGTGTCATTGTTGTAAGAAGCCTCAAATAAATATAACCCCTTGCGTTGTCACATCTGTTACATAAATTCATTTATATTCCACTTATATATAATTATAGGTAAGATCAACTTGTTCTACTAGGACTACGATGAAGAATCTCCTTTATTTCCTTTCAGATTAATCACCGCAAGCTCCTTTTCAACAAATTCCCCTGCACACATGGGAGGGTACATGCTTGCAAGTGGAGAGTCAGCAAAATGACCTAATGGCTTTAGTACAGCATCCGATGCTACATGTCCAAACAACTGTAAAAATGATGAGCAGAAAAAAATTCAAGTTAGAAACGTGTTCAATACTTCCTTCCAGAGTGTACCTAGGAAAATAAGTAAAATAATTCAGCTAAGCTGTCTGTCTACTCACAGTTGAAGATACCCTCCAAAGGCTGCGATTTTGTTCAGATGCTAATCTAACTGCTTCAAGAGTCCTTTTGGTCACAACTACCTCATGCATGCCGGCAATGCATTCTCCAGCAGTCAACCATTCTATCTGCATGACAGTCATGCAAAATAAAATTAGTAGTGCTAAAAAAGATTCTATAGTTAAAAGGAGCACATGAGAAGCAAATGTCACATCATCCGAAAAAAAAGAGAAATTCAATCAAGAAGCAAAGAGGCTGTTGTATGAACGCAGAAGACATGAATAGAATACTTGATTTGTAAATTGCTTGTTGTCAGCATTTGTACATTGTTACTCTTCACTCTTACTTTACAAGTAAAGATAACATGTACATTTGATCATTTAGTTAAACCTCATGTCCTCATCTATTATGCACTAGTAAATTTCAAGCCTGAGGTTTAACAACAGACTGCCGAAGCAGCCACAGGTATCTTAACTATATAGGCAGACAACTAAAAACGTGGTGAACTATTCAGGCTAATGTTAATAAAACATCAAGATCCCTTTTACGATGGTATTACATTAAGTTGATTCTTAGACGATGTGATGAGATGAAGCAATACTGAAAAACAAGTAGAAAATTAATCGGTAAGGCTTGGAATTATAATAATGTCACAAGCAGAATGAAAATAAGTGGCCTACTACTGCAAGACAAAATACAATCGATAACTGGACACTGATGCCTCGGGGTTTTTATAACTCAGAACTCCATAAAGTGAATATCTAATGAATCAGCCTTTCTGATTTTTCATCTATAAATAGCATTTGTTGGGCCAAAAACATGCGCTCCATAAGGTTGATTAAATCAATGTTTAGGTAGCATCTAAATACCTGCTTTCCAGTCTGAATAAGAAGGCATCCTACAGGAACCTTAACTTCCACCTTTTCCCCATTTCTGAGCCAAATGTTAAGACCTGGAAACCTACTCCTCCCATGGATAGTTAAGAAGTTAAGGTCATAATGATATCCTGCAAAAACAGTCCCCTCCTGTCCAT
This sequence comes from Suaeda aralocaspica, assembly GCA_016808085.1. Classification (NCBI taxonomy): domain Eukaryota; kingdom Viridiplantae; phylum Streptophyta; class Magnoliopsida; order Caryophyllales; family Amaranthaceae; genus Suaeda; species Suaeda aralocaspica. Next base: position 1,478,356 of record PYUH01000062.1, on the reverse strand, counting down.
AACGATGAAGGTCACTCCCCGTTGGTGCAAGCAAGTGAGGCCCCTGTAAACCAGGATATGAAATAGATTCCAAATAAGATGACCATAAAAGCTAAGCATCCATAGTCCATAGTTCCGCCCATACTCTGAACATAATAGTAGATATACAACACGTGGACAATGTTTGAATCAATACTAAAAGTCGTTATTTCATCCATCTTTAGAAGTAATTCTGTCAGAAATTCGTAGAAAAAAGATATAGATGTAACACAAAGTGAAAGAATACATAAGGTGGTTCATGGAATAATATATATGGTAGGCAAACACTAGAGCTCAATGCATAAATATGACTCACATATAAAGATATATATTGCATTACTGTCAATCATTGTCTCAGAACTTGAGAAAAATAAAATGATATGCATACATGATACATGTGGACAATTGCACACCTTTCACTCAAAAGAGCATTGAAAACAGGGCAATCAAGGGAGAAAGACAATAAAATAGTCGGTTTGCAAAGTGGAAAACTATATACCTGATTCATCAAAGATGTGAAAGCATCTTTGGGTAAACCAAATCCGATTGCTGCCATTTCTGCAACAACCTAATTCAAAGGATATAAATAGAGAGATAAGTTACATGAAAAAGTAGAAGCTATTGAAACATTACTAGCGATGGAACACACCTCTAAAGCTTGAATCATCTTAGAACCCCAAGAATCCATGGTATCTTTCCACTCTGGAAACCCTTTAGGTATAACAGGCTCAGCATTCAATTCCTGTAATATTTTAACACAAGCAATATCGAAAGATAAATAAGGAACAGAATAATAGTATAATCCAGGAACTTGGACGGCAATGCAGGAGAAAAGAAAAGATGAAAGAGAGGGAGACACCTTAAAATGAGTTTTAGAAGGACGAGGACCAATCCTCCACATATATCTCCACTTGGGATCAGGACCCTTTGGAGTGGAGGGCTGAGATTCCAACGGCATAGCTTTTAGCTTTTCTTGCATCTCTGCATCCACCAGACTTCGGGGTACTTCAATTCCTTCAGGAGTAACTCCAACCTGAGAATAAAGTGAAGATAAAATATTAAAATTACGAAACCTTTGAATTTATAATTTGAAAATCATCACCCATAAAAAATAAAAGTCAAGGCATCACAACTTTGTCCCACATTTTGACTTTAAAATGGATGAATTCATTATTTATTTTTTTCAAATGCATCTTGAAACTAAAATATTACCTAAGTTACACTACGAACAATATACATTCGGACCGCTCTGAGAAGCTGCAACTTAAGAGAGGGATCGAACAAAGGACGCATGGAAAAGTGGGATCATTATGATTAACCGTATGTAATTAATCTATACCTTCTATTTCGTATAATAAAGGTATCAAAACAAGACAATTTTGAGACCCTGAGTTCACTTCAGTTGTTTTCCGTAAATATAAACAGGCCCTGAGTTAAGCAACTGTTTGATTCGACGGAAATAAGTTTCTCGCAAAACACAATTGTAAACCAATTATCCGCCCTTCGGAAAACTAAATTCCACCATTACAAACTACACAGAAAAATGAGACAAATAACTTTCTTACAAAATCATCCTCTGATCCTCTTAACCAAATTCACTGTATATTCAAGGCGATTTAAATTTAATAAAATACGAAAAAAAAAAAATCAAAACACAAATGATAATGTATCTCAAATTTCAACTAATTTACCAACGATCAATTTCTCAAGTATTTCATACAAATAATTGTCAAACATATGTAAATTAACAATCAGAAAAACCCTAATTCAACTAAAAGAACAAATAAAATAAAATTCCAAAATTGAAGTTGTAATTAATAACATAAATAACCTGATAATGCAAATTACGGCGTTCTTGAAGACGCTTAACTTCAAAAGGTTGTTGAAAATAATTTTCCATCATATCAATGAAACGATCATTATCTTCAACAGTACATCGAGGATCTCTTACTAGTAAAGCTCCAGTTTCCTTCAATGTTCGACTTACTTCCATGCATAAACTCTTTAATTCGTCTTCTTTGTTTTGATCGCCATTTAAGTATGGGCTTAGATCTATCACTGGAAATTTCTCCATTTTTGATGATTTTTTGAGTTTTTTTGGGTTGTTTAAGGGGAACTTGGATTGCTTGATGCTTGAAATAATTGAAGACGTGAAGTGGTGGGAAGTTAACTCTTTTTTGGTTTCTAGGGAATGATGAGTGGTGAAAGTTTAAAAGTACTTCCGCCAAAAATGTAACTCGGCTAATTTGATTGTACATGTGTACATGTATGTTGCACGGACATGCTTTCAACCCGTTGTATATGTGATACCGACTCACATAAGACACACGTATATACATTGACACAACTAATTAAGGTTACATGAGCAACCTTAACTTTAAAGGTTTTTTTTTCGGCTTCATTGTTTTACTTTTTAGGTATTGAATAATTTTTAGAGTTAATAAATATATTATCATCACTAAATTTGATGTTTATCTTGGTGTTCTATTGAAATTATGTAGACATTTATATATTATCTTATTGTTTTCTTTTACGTATACATATCTTTAATTTTTTCAATGACATTGTCCCGTAACTGTAGTAGTATTCTTTTTGTGCAAGTTCGTTGTATGCTGAGTCAAACATATTTCCTTTTCGACTTATTTTGTGGTCACCTTATTTTAATACTACTATGTATAGTTGCTCATTTGGAAAAATTCAAAAAGATGGAGATCCAAAGCTTTCGAGCCCGCATTATATGTATACAAAAATCTATATCTAACTTCAATAAAACTAGGTATTCAAATTGAGATGTTCCGTGAAAGTCGCGCATGGTATCCGATGTTCTAAAACTCATACTATGTATTAGGAAAGGATATTTTAAACTAAATTAATACAATGAAATAATCTAATGTAATTTGTGAACCGACAAGTTCTAAGCTTGATGCTAAATAATATGTCCCACATTGATAAATTATATTGAAACAAACTGGAATGAAAGATATATAAATCAATGTAATAATAATAGTTGCTCCAATATCCCAAATTGACTATTGAAAAGGAGTGAGTGAGTAGTATTATAAATGCAATACAAGCCTACTTTCAAATGTGGAGTTTGAGCTAATCTCAAATTTGAGCTAGTTCAAATTACGAGTTGAGCTAAAATTTAAATCGATCTCAAATTCGCGCAGAGTTCGGACTTGATTTTCACTTGAGAGCCGAGTCCAAGCTCAAAAATTTTGAAACCACGAGTTTTCGAGCTTGAGCCGATTTCAACTCATCTCATAATTAGCCTTATGTCCAACACATTCTATAATATATGGAGTGCTAATATAGGCAATATGTTTTTTTTGTGAAAAATAATGTGTGGTGGTTTGGCATTGAAAAAAATGGTTGCACACAAAATTACTGTAAACATGCATCTATAGTCCATTACCACTTACATACTCACCCATTGCTTACGTACATTACTATGTTATTTTTATAGATCATTAGTCCCACTTACGTGGCTCGCTTTCATTTTACATCCCATTATTAAAATTAAAAATGAATGTCATATACTCCTAGTAATGTGCATATCAACAATAATGACTGTTTATTATTATTATTATTATTATTATTATTATTATTATTATTATTATTATTATTATTATTATTATTATTATTATTATTATTATTGAAGGAGAGGAAAAAGATTAAAAAAAAAAAACAATACAAAGAAGCAAATTGGAAGAAAAAAAAGGAAACGTTCAGAGCAAAAATTAAATGGCAAACACTAACACTAGGTAATTGTTACCCAACCACATAATCACTCATTGACCGATCAAATCCTCCAATATCATTCAATGAATCGCCTTAAAGATTTCCAAATTATAATGGTCAAATCATAGTTAACAAGACAGCTTACTTCAATGTTCACTTACTTCCATGCATAAACTCTTTAATTCGTCTTCTTGTTTGATCGCCATTAAGTATGGGCTTAGATCTATCACTGGAAATTTCTCCATTTTTATGATTTTTTGAGTTTTTTTGGGTTGTTTAAGGGGAACTTGGATTGCTTGATGCTTGAAATAATTGAAGACGTGAAGTGGTGGGAAGTTAACTCTTTTTTGGTTTCTAGGAATGATGAGTGGTGAAGTTTAAAAGTACTTCCGCCAAAAATTACTCGGCTAATTTGATTGTACATGTGTACATGTATGTTGCACGACATGCTTTCAACCCGTTGTATATGTGATACCGACTCACATAAGACACACGTATATACATTGACCACAACTATTAAGGTTACTGAGCAACCTTAACTTTAAAGGTTTTTTTTTCGGCTTCATTGTTTTACTTTTTAGGTATTGAATAATTTTTAGAGTTAATAAATATATTATCATCACTAAATTTGATGTTTATCTTGGTGTTCTATTGAAATTATGTAACATTTATATATTATCTTATTGTTTTCTTTTACGTATACATATCTTTAATTTTTTCAATGACATTGTCCCGTAACTGAGTAGTATTCTTTTTGTGCAAGTTCGTTGTATGCTGAGTCAAACATATTCCTTTTCGACTTATTTTGTGGTCACCTTATTTTAATACTACTATGTATAGTTGCTCATTTGGAAAAATTCAAAAAGATGGAGATCCAAAGCTTTCGAGCCCGCATTATATGTATACAAAAATCTATATCTAACTTCAATAAAACTAGGTATTCAAATTGAGATGTTCCGTGAAAGTCGCGCATGGTATCCGATGTTTCTAAAACCATACTATGTATTAGGAAAGGATATTTTAACTAAATTAATACAATGAAATAATCTAATGTAATTTGTGAACCGACAATTCTAAGCTTGATGCTAAATAATATGTCCCACATTGAAATTATATTGAAACAAACTGGAATGAAAGATATAAAATCAATGTAATAATAATAGTTGCTCCAATATCCCAAATTGACTATTGAAAAGAGTGAGTGAGTAGTATAAAATGCAATACAAGCCTACTTTCAAATGTGGAGTTTGAGCTAATCCAAATTTGAGCTAGTTCAATTACGAGTTAGCTAAATTAAATCGATCTCAAATTCGCGCAAGTTCGACTTGATTTTCACTTGAGAGCCGAGTCCAAGCTCAAAAATTTTGAAACCACGAGTTTTCGAGCTTGAGCCGATTTCAACTCATCTCATAATTAGCCTTATGTCCAACACTTCTATATATATGGAGTGCTAATATAGGCAATATGTTTTTTTTGTGAAAATAATGTGTGGTGGTTTGGCATTGAAAAAAATGGTTGCACACAAAATTACTGTAAACATGCATCTATAGTCCATTACCACTTACATACTCACCATTGCTTACGTACATTACTATGTTATTTTTATAGATCATTAGTCCCACTTACGTGGCTCGCTTTCATTTTACATCCATTATTAAAATTAAAAATGAATGTCATATACTCCTAGTAATGTGCATATCAACAATAATGACTGTTTATTATTATTATTATTATTATTATTATTATTATAAATTATTATTATTA